>OX421446.1:26197784-26217784 GCA_949126865.1 Montipora capitata
CTCAACTATACTTTGCTGTATATGTACTAAGTCTCTCGCGAACTGACTTCCAGTGAATCTGGTTGCTCATGGCCTTCGTCCATTGGACTCAGTTTGGGTGTATTGGACAACCCTCGGTTATAAAAGACATAAAACATGACGCAATTATTAGAGTGGAATGTGAAGTGTTAATTTTCAGCAGTGATCTAACCCGAAGGTCGTGGGTTCAATTCCCACCCTGGTCAGAGTTTTTCTCTGTCCTTGTGTGGGACCAGTCCATTAGTAGGGCTAACGCTTACATGGATTGGTCTATATGGGTAGAAACTAGCACTTCACATTCCACTCTAATAGTTAAGTCTGTTACTACACGGCCAACGTTTGCAAAAACGTAACCCTTCCTTGTACTTGTATAAAACATGACGGCTTATCACGTGACTGAAACCAATCTTTCGCTGTATTTAGCAGGCGCAATCTAACAAGGATTACATAGTTCACGCGTCTCGGATAAAATGAAGCTGACGCAGCATTTTCTAAGCGGTTCATGCGGCTCTCTGAAGAAAAAGAGTTGAAACTTTTATACTGTCTCGTGGGATCTACTTCAATATGATAACTGGCGACAAGTGAAAGTAGTTTTTAGGCCATTTCATAAGGTCACAAAGAATAGCTCGCCAAAAACTCGGTGTCTTAAAATATTAGTCGTCGGCGAAGCTTAAAGCAAAGCTTCGGTCGAATCAAGTCTATTCAGGGGCTGTGACGGTCTCTCAGAGTGCAGGAAGAAAGAGGAGAGGGAAATAAGAGAGGAAGGGTCTCTTTTAATTCCCTTTTTATAATTGCTTTTATCTTTCCATGCATATAATTTCGAAAGCCCTCAACCCGGCATAGATTTCGCAAACTGACAGCCTCAGCGTTCTTCTTTTAACTACATTATTGTCACAAACTACCGACTAAGAAAAAGGAAATAAATAATTAAATATCTTTTGGCAAATTCGCTCACAGAGTGTGAGGTCAACGTGGTGAGGCTGTAATTTAGATATTCCTCTTCGTTTCGATTGTCCGAGGTGCCTTTCCGGTAAGTTGGTTAAAGGGGGACTTAATTAATCCATTTTCTACCAAACTGAATCTTTATCGGTATGCAAGGTCTTGTCTGTAGTTATGATATTTACTCGACTTAAGTGTTTGATGAATAATTTATCATGATGGAAACAAAGGCGTCAGGTAATAAATTATGCTACACAAGGCTTCAATCTTCTCTTTTTTTTCTTACACGACTTATACACTATAAAAAAATGACCGTTGGCATTGTGTTTACTGTCCTGATGCTACACGAGTCAAACAGCAAATGAAGATAAATTAAGACGTCAAAGCTTAACGGCTTGGTGACTAAAAAATACTTCTCTCCTCACTCTGTATTATTTGTTCACGAACTTTCTTATTTCTTTACTTCTTGTTTATAATGTATTGAGCCAGACTGCCAGTTAATTGCACTTGCTTAAGTCATTTTAGGTTTAGCTTTTGTGTGAATCAAATTAGTTTCAATTTCGAGTTGTCGGACCTAGTAAAATCTTGAGTAAAACTAGCCATGGACGTTTATCTGTGTACATACAACTTTAACCCTGTAACATACCTCCTTCAACCAAGACTTCATGTTGTACCGCCAGCAACCCATGAAGGATTGTAAACAGCAAAAAAGTCTGAAAGTGAGATTTTGTTAAATGGGAAATCAAACGCTGAAAAGCTCTTCAAATTTATAAGAAAGAAATTCTAAAACTTGGAAAACAAATTACGAAAGTGTCAGACGATGTTTAAAGGCCACATAAATGATAATTATCAAGTCAAACCAAAAGTGAAAAGTTATGTTCCGAACTATATATTCGATTAAACAATAATTCAAACTATTTGCCTTGTTTCACGATGGGTAAAATTCCAAGAGCGACTGGGAAAAAAAAGATAATCAAAAAAATAAAACAAAAGAACTTGAGCAAACAAAAAAGGATTAAGTCTGGCACAATTTGAATCAGATTGAGTTTCCAACCGTAATTCCAATGATAACTTTTCATTTTTTACTTCACGCAATGACGTGATCTAGAGCCCGTTTTAAGTTTTAAAGTTGACAGTAAAAAATGCTATTTAAAACTTCTTCGACGCAACTCCCATACAATACATAGCAAAAAAACCAAACAATTCACAATCTATCTTGAAAGAAAGTTAAGTCAATTTTTGGACTTACTTTGTGTGGCAACATTGATAATTCCAACATACACAAGTAACTGGATCTTCGAGAGTATCTTAAGAGGTCACAATTATATTCAAAAGGATCAACTTTTGAGAGAAACTAACCACACGTCATCCATATTTGTAATAAATAGAGAATGTGATCGCGACCTCCGTTTGAAAAGAGCGATGGATACCTACAGGTTCATTCAAAGAGTGTTGTTTTAGGTTATTAATATTTAACGGTATTTCCTCGGCAACCTCGGTGATTGATTTTCTGGAATAATCATCGTAAGTTAAAGCTTGGTGGATTCTCTTTTCTTCACAAATAGTGAAACGAGATAATCAAAGTAAATGAAGAAACGAAACAGTCAGTGATATCCGGGGACAACATGTCCAGTAAGCCAGTCATTATCTTGCGCCCTTTATATTAGGACAAGGTTCACTGCTTTGTTTGCTTTTTGATGTCTTCTAATTAAGATAACACTTTCAGCTAATATATTCCTTAATTTCAAGAATAATATAAATTGCAATTGTCGAACGAGAACACCAAAATAAATAATGAAACCAAATAGCCTTTCAGTTGGGCTACGTTTCACACACCTTTCTTTGTTTGTTTATGGTTTTTAATTTAGGTAACAGTTTGAGCTAATGTATTACTGAATTTTCTAGAATAATATACTTCAGTGCCCGAAGTACTCTCTTTCCTTCACTAATTTGTATTGTGGAACACGAATATCAAAATAATAAAGAAACCAAACATCCGATTACAAAGATTTATCTAGTAAGCAAAGGAACGTATTTTACGAGTTTTACTCCTTTCCTTGTTTGCTTGTTTATGGTTTTCAGTTAAGGGAAACCGTCTACTTTAAAAGGGCTTAAACATGACGTAATCTGAAAGATCAAGCTGCTATCAAAGGCTAAAGTAATCGTCCGTTTGAAATTGATTTGATAATCGCGGGAGAGACGACATTGATTCCTGCTTCAGAAATAGATAAAACTGATATGTGCAAAAATAAATAAGCAGGCTTCTAAAATAGACGTCTTTCAAGTATATTAACAATGTCCAGAGGAGTTCTATCCTTTCCACGGCTACCAAGGCCTTCACATGACGTCCCAATGGCCATATTTATGCCCCAACGATTCCTCTGGGTGGTTGAAATATGCAAACGCTACCTTGGTTTCGGTGAAAAAAAGAAGGCTGATGACGTGATTAAAAGTCAGCACCTTCCTTTTCAAGATGAACGAAACTTGATTTAGAACAACCAACTTTCGTACTTTGGCACAGGACCGCATAGCTTAGAAGCGCATGTAGGTCGACTGCTTGAATTGCAAAGGAAAGGAAAGAAGTTTTATTTAAGTGTCTGGTCGTTCTAGCGCTGGAACACTAATTTGGGACACTGTAAACTGAAATTAACAGTGAAAGGAAATCAAACCAAATGTTGGTTTTTGTGGAGAGGGGAAACCGGAGTAACCCGGTGCAGAGTAGAGAACAAACAAACGCAACCCACATATGACGCCGAGTCTGGGAATCGAACCCGGGCCACATTGGTGGGAGGCGAGTGCTCTCACCACTGTGCCATCCCTGCACCCAAGCATAGAGAGAGAGAGTGTCGATCTCTAAATATCGTTTCGAATCTCTTGTATATTTTTGCTATATTCTTTTCTTTTGAGATGTGACAAGTCTCGGATCTACAGTTAAGTTTGCATTTACTACTAGCTTGCTGTCTACAAGCTCGAGAGATGCAATTATCAGAAATTCCAAAACTGTACGACTACTTGATTGTAAATAATTGTTTTATTTGTTACGTGATTTCGCCAAATTAAATAACTTCCTTTAAGCATCATGCAACACTATTAAGGGAAAATGATTAAATTGATTGTGACTTGTACAGTGCCTGAACTACGGCACAGAATGGAAAAAATGGCATTCAGGTTAACACACTCTATATCGAGCTAAATAGCGTATTAATAGTGAACAATGATCATACCAAGAATGAAACATAATTGCAAAACCGTGCGTGTAAATAGCATCAACTTGCAAGGACATTGCAGACATGCACATTACTACATTGCTTTCCAATTTTTTCAGGGGATTAAATTTAGACTATCATTTAGTTTGCTAACAATTCACTGTATCATATAAGACTGAAGAAGTTTACAGACCTTCATTAAAAATACAAGCATAATGATAGCGAGGAAACCTCAAAGAAACCTCCAACCTTACATACAAGAGTTGAAACACGTACACGTACTACTGGTAAGTAGTCTCTAAAGAAGATAATTTTCGCTGAAAAGAACTTCTTTGAAAGGACGCGTGAAAAAGTGAGCCAGCAATATCAGGACTTTTAGTGAATTAAAGGACTTGATGGAAAACGGAAAACTGTTCGATATTGGATCTACGGTGGCGTAAACGGAAAGGATAAGCATTTCTAGTGTTGTATGAATTTGATTAATTTCACGTTTATTCTTCGCCAATGAGTACCAAGTATATATTACGAAAACGAAGAGTACAAATTTCATATGCCACATGGAATTCCTTTGCTCGCTGATATTTCAAGTAATTTACAAGGACTGGTTCTTGTAATAGTGAGTTATGATTGAAATACGAGAATGAGTGACACCATTCTCCTCCCTACAGCCTCCGTAGTTAATTTAAATTGTCCCTGACGAAAGAAATTGTTGTTTCACTCGTTACAGAGATGGACGTCGGCAACTAACTAAGCGAACTGAAGAAGCTCATTAGGTTTAAACCATTAAATTTCTCCATTTGTGCGTGTTTTAAACGGAAACCCGATTTTCTTCTTGTCACGCTCCTTCTGCATGCTATCTAGAGGTCTATTTAAATTGACATTCGACATTGCGTAATGGTCCAAAAAACTACACTTATGAAACCGGAGTAAACAAAAATTCCGAGAATTGCCCCCGCCGAATATCAGTCGGGCCAATACGTTTCAAAAAATTAAATATTACTCCACACTTTTGTACCGTGGACTGGCCAAGGTCACCGTAACTGGAATTGGTGCCACTTATAGTGGCAGTTAAAAAATAGGAGGCGTTCTTTACTAAAAGAATTGGACATTGAAAGAAGACGTTGAACCCATAATAATCTCCCATTTCGCTCCGTATGAGTTCAGATGAGAAATCTCCCACTGTTTTTGAAGTTGAAATATCACCGCTGCGCTCAACGATCAGTGTCACTGAATACGTATTGCTCTCGCTCCCAAAGAAACGGACGGCATGCAACTTGATAGGTTTATCAACGGAGATACCTATAACATCGGGGCCACGACCGAAATAACCCCAGCTGCCTCGAACAATGGATCCAAACCGAGACACAATGCTATGTTGTCCAGCTCTTTGCGCTCTCATAAATCCCAATGGGGTGGTCAGTGCATCGCTGAAATATTTTACCATTTCGAAAGACTCTTTGGTAGTGAGAATTTCACAGTCGAGGACAACACTTGCAAACTCTTTCTGTGCCATCAGAGGAAAACGTATCCCTTTCACGATCCGTTCTCCAAGGATTCTTCTTTTATCAGGTCCTTTTGCTGCAAGCCCTTGCTTCTGGCATTCCTTGGCAGCCCAGCGATCAATAGCTCTGAACACCTCCACTTCCTTGATCTTCAAAGTGTCTCGCTCCACTAATTTCTCCAATGTTGGCCCATCGATTGTCACAAAACCATCGGATTTCACAGCTTCTTCAGCTTCTTCGTCTATCACCTTCCAACAGCGATCAAGCAGACCTTTCTCTTCGTATTTCTTCGCGTACGGTAAGACATTGAACACGTTCGATCCGTCCAGGTTTTCTTGAAGATAAGTGGAACATTTGTCGGCCAGGGAAGGCAGCATGTATTTCTTTGCCAAATACATCAGCTGCATCACATTGTCCGGAGTCAAGTTCGCCTCATCGCAATAAATAAAACGAAATAACTCCATCAGACTCTCGTAGCTACAATCAGAGATCAGCACAGTATTTCCCCGCTCTGCCATATCACCGTAAAACATGGCATAAAACTGGACTGCTGATCGCCAAAACAAACTTGTGACCTGAAATAGGCTTGCTTGCACTTCCGCCCTCAGAACGAAGATCCCGAACAAAGAACTTCACATCGCTGAGGAGTTCTTGATTTAAAATGTACTTACATTGTTCTCGGATAGTGCTATTAGCGGTTGATTGCCAAAAATCTGGTTTAGTTTTCTTCTCAGACATGACCAGCGTAAATATCGAACGAAAAGTTGTTCTTGAGGCGTTTGGATCGTTTTCGTACCCAGTGCCCCCTTGCCCCGTTCCGTGGTAAACTGGGCAGTGTTAGACATAAAGATTGAGTATAAATGAATGAAATAATGTGGGCCACAATAGCTTACATAGTCATGAAAATAGATTAACAGTGACGAAAACGTAGAAAATGAAATGAAAGTTAGAAAGATCATAGCAGTTCGATAAGCTAGTTTAAAAGCAGCTGCAAATATTCTTGAAGAATCCAGGCTTGAACGGAAATCATTTTGATTGAAAGAGGGTTAGAAATCGAATGAAACAGAAATTTTTCAGAATAAAATTCCAGAATTTTTGGTTTATGTGGCAAGTTTGACCTGACCTTGCTCTTTTTCGAAGCAACTAGGAAATTGCCTTTCATCGGTCCATCTCAATCGGGTCCAGTTTCTTGTTTCTTACCCTGGCGCAGAACGAAGAAGTTTTGTTGACCAAGAGTGACAAACCGAAAAGCGCTGTACCGTTTGCCATAAAGACGTTTGATTTAAACTGGGATTTTGTGAAACCAATTCCTTTGTTTTTTTCAACTAGGACTTTCATCGAGCAACATACCCCTAAAAATGAAGTGAATGTACATTTGCGGGTTATACACGAATGAGAGAACTCAGCGACCCTCGCACTTCGCTAAACAGTTTTAAGCAATTGTCTCTATATAGGCAAATTCAGGTTGCTCCAACGGGATTCGAACTATGACCTCTGCGTTACAGGTGCAATGCTTTACCCAACAAATTGACCTTCTCTTAACTGTGTGGCTTCATAGTGGAGCATTGCACCGCCATCGCAGAGGGCATGGGTTCGAATCCCATTGGAGCCACCTGAGTGTCTTTTAATTAAGCGACAATTGAATAAGTTGTACAGCTAAGTGAGAAGATCACTCCGTTCTCTCATACAACACAAACATAACGGAATCGATGTGTTATTGAAATTCGGTGATTGTATTTCACAAGTGGTACATTCGGAGCTCTAAGGAACTTGAGCATGCGCAAACCAAATGCCTGACAACAAGATAACAAAAGTGGAACCATTACTAGTGGCAGTGTCTCAGGACCCGTTGCCACAGCGCCTGACCGTGATGATGTATATGCAGCCCGAGATTTCGACCCTCGGATCGTCTTACTGATACTGATCTTACAAAAACTACCCTCCACAGGCAGTGAGGGAGAGAAATTTCGGTGCCTTGACCACATGTGATGGCTCCCTTTCCTACGCCGACGACGTTTTCTCTTGTGACTTATAGTAAGATGTTAATATGTTACCGGTCCAATTTATGTTATTACACATTGTCCATTGTACGTCTTTGTGCGGATTTCTGCTGAACTACAAAGACTGGTTTTGAACTTTGGTATATTTAGGCTGGAGAATTCACGCCTGACCACAACATCGATAACTACGTGCCCTGCTATTTTAGAATAGTGTGTGGGATCTTTCACGTTCCACAGAGTATAAGCCGGAATATGGGATATGAGACAGGGCCTACTGTGACGATAACCAAGGGTACTCCCTTGGGAAAAATATGAGAAAAAAGAAGAGAAAGGAAAATGCCAAACCCCTTCCCTGGATCCTGCAACACACTACCATTTACTACCTAATTAACTAGAGTTTTATTAACGTGTAAACACTAGGAAAAAAAAAGAAAAGTAAAAACTAATCAAAAGCTAATCCTAAAATTAATTAATTTAAAGAGTAAATAAAATCCTTGAACGCATATGTTTCCCTTAAAGGGGCTAGGTCACGCTATTTTAGGCATTTTCAGCACTGATCGAATGGTCATAGAATTAACTAAAATATCAAAATAACTGTTCAAAACTATAGAAGAACTCTAACAAAACACAGGGAAGCCAAGAAGGGACATGGATGGACAAAACTGGAGAGGATTGAAATGGATTGAATTTGGGTAAATTTGAAAAACGTCGGCCCACCTTTTTTCAAATTTATATCACTCTATATCAAAATGTCATTTACAAAACTTGAAAACCATTCTCAGTTGTTATGTTGCCGTGATTTTGCAAATGAAAGACCGGCTTGCTCTGCCAATTTGACGTTTAGAGCTCATAATTAACAAAATTAAACAAAATTACCTAAAATAGCGTGGCCTAGCCCCTTTAAGCTTAAACTATAACTATCTTAACTTACATTTAACATAGTTTACTATACTTAAAATTTTCAGACCAGTTCCTGTCCACTATGTTCACTTTTCCTTGTGGCAAAACCATGCTTCAGTCGGCTTCTTGTTCTTTCAATGTTATTTCTCGTGCGTACTCCTTCAGCTCAATCTTTTGCTGCTCTTATCAGTCCAGTCCAGTCCTTCCTCCTTCTACTCTCGTTCTGTCATTTTAGTTTATAAGTGCCGCCGTTAACAAAGGGATTTCGTCTTTGAAGTCTTGTCGCGGTCCCCGCTAATTGCCTTTAGCAGCGATACAGGGAAACTATCTTGTTCACCTTCAACCTTTCACTACCGACTTTCCTCTTAACTTTCCTTCTTCAACTCTTCTTCTTTCCAACTGGCCGCCAACACCCACGTCTTTTACACATATATAGCTTTACTAATGTATTCAAATCACGACATACATTTTTACGTGACTACACTAAAGGCAATTCATTAACACTTATTGACAATCTTATTGTTTAAACACGACGCTTGCAGACCTATAGTTACAATATTATTTTCAGAATGGAGACTATAAAGAACAGATAAACTTACAAACTATTCTCTAAGGTACTAATTACGGTTGACTACGATACGAAATTAACACTAAATAATTAACACGAACGGAATAAACTATGCAGCTAACGAAAACAAAAAGGAATTTTGTGACACCTGAAAAGAAATTTCATGACACCTACCCGTTTATATTCCATAGTCCTTCCTTCCTTCCTTCCTTTACCAGATATCACTACAACGGCAGCACTTTCTCCTCAGTTATTTAAACATCTTCCCTTGCTTTCCATTATTAAAAAGACACACTTGAATAATCTTAGCTGCGCCCCTAACTACGTAATCCAATAAGAAAAGCTTAACTGTTTATATACAAATAATAATGATACTTGATTATGTTAAATACTCTTATTCAATTTCATTACCTAGGTGGTCCCTCCTTTAAGATGCTTAAATCTCTCACATGGTTGGGATGGGGTCTCACTTTTAAGACATCAATCATTAGGTTTTTATACGTACGTTTATTACTCAGCGAGAAGGCCGCCCTGGATATTTTAGGTTAAGTATACTTTCTGTATATAGGGGAATGCAATGGTATATACGCGGTACTCGTGGGAATACCTCATAATTTAAATACACTATAGTAAGGGATAAATGAAGTACCTACGTAGTTCAGATACATAGTGCCGCTGACCGGTTGGCTCAGTTGGTTGAGCCAGGCCTCTTTCCACCCTGGTTGAGTCGTTGACTTCCGTGCGGGAGGTCGTGAGTTCAGCTCTGACCGAACCAACACTCAGGGTCTTCAACACATACATGCATTTCCACCGCATTGTGCAAACTCACTACAACCGAAAAGAAAACCATTTCTTAAAACAGTTAAGTTTCACTGTCCCTTGTCAGTTAAGTATGATTCAGAACTTCTCTAAGTTACATTGACATCACTTCTTAGGAATTTATTTACCGCCTTTTGGGCTACGTTTTACACACCTTTGTTTGAAATTTGTTTATGGTTTTAAATTAACGTCAGGTTGAGCTAATAAATTCCTTAATTTTTAGAGTAATATACTTTAAGGCCCGAAGTATTCTCGTTTCTTCATTAATTGCGTTTGCGGAACAGGAGTATCAAAATAATAAAGAAACCAAACAATCCCATCCCATTTCAAGAATTTATCTAGTAAGCAAAGGGATGTATTTTACAACCTTTGGGATACCTTGTACTCCTTTGTCCTTGTTTGCTTCTAAAACTTCGGCTTCAAAGGGATTTTAAACTTGACGTAATCTGGGAAAGATCATGCAGCCGGTCAAAGGCTAAAGTAGTCGTCGGTTTGAAATTGATTTGATCATCGGAGAAACGAGATTTATTCTTACTTTAGTAATAGATAAAACTGCCATGTCCTAAAGTATATTAACAGGCTTCATTTCGATGATCAAAGAAACGTCTTTCAGGTATATTCACAAGGTACAGAGGAGGTCTATCCTTTCCTCGGCCACCAAAGCCTTCACATGACATCGCAATGGTCAAGTTTATGACCCAACGATTCCTCTGGTATATGCGAACGCTACTGTGGTTTAGGTAACCTGCGGTCAGGTCTCTCAGTATGTCGCCGCTCGCTAAAAGTATTTTTCGTTTAGCCAACTCCACAGTATGTACCGCGCGAAACTAAAATAGAGCCTGATTGCGGGTTATGGTTTGGGCGGAAAAAAAAAGGCTGTTCACGTGACTAAATGTCAGCAGCTTCCTTACCTTGACATGACATGAATATGTTGCAGTCTCTCCAGATATCATTCCAAAGATCTTATATGTTATATTGCTGCCTTTTGAGATGTGGGAAGTTAGTCTCGGATCGATACCTAGTATGCATTAACTTTCACACTTAAGGTCGAGTCGTAGTGATCTTGTCTTCAAGATTGAGATGCAACAAGGCCACCCAACGAGCAAATTAAGCCAAAAGCCTTTTGAGAGACATTTCTAGGCTACTTGTAACGTATGAAGACTGTCCAGAGATATGTTTTTATCACCTAGAAGAATTTGATCTGTTCGGATACAGGGCCGTAGCCAGAAAAAAGATATGACTGAGGCAATGTCCGTGGTTAAATTATCTTCGGAAGTGTTTTAAGTGTTTATGATGAGTACATATTAAAGACAACACTGGAGTCACGCTTTTTTTTTAATTGCACGAAAAAATGACCGAAGCAAGTGCCTCAGTTTGCCTCATACTTGCTACGGCTGAAAATTGCTATTAGCTGAAAATTAAAGTGTCCGAAAATTATAGGGAATGAAATTTTCATTTCAGAAATTGCTTGCTATATAAATATCCCTTCCGAAAACGTAAGGAAGGGACTACTTTTCCCTGGTTGCCGAATCTTTTAGGTGATATTTTAGTAAAGAAACCTAGAGCTGTTTGCAACGTAAAATCGAAATTCTTAGAAAAGTTTGGCTCCTCCGAACACATTCACCGAAGATTATCGTTGCCCCCGATGCAACTCAAAATTCCAAAAGCGTTGAACTTGATTAATGATAAACAATTGTTTGATTGGTTACATGATTTCGCCAACTTCATAACTTGCTTTAAGCATCATACAACACTATAGAGAGGAAATGAGTACATTGTTTTCAATCTGATTTGTAGAAAGCCTGAACTTGCATAGAACAGAAAAAATGGCATTCGTGTCAATACATTCGATGTCGCGCTAAATAGTTCATTAATGCTAAACTGCCTATACACCGAGTACTGAGGTATACTTAGCCTAGTGAACAATCATGATTCCAAGAATTAAACATAAGTGTGTGCAAATTGCATCATTGCAAGGATATTGCTGACATGCACATTACTGTTGGTTTCTTATTATTTCAGAGGATTAAATTAAGACTCTTTTACTTTGCTAAATAGGAGTACGATCTTTAACACTAAACATGTTTTTAATTTTGAATAAGTTGTCGGAGTTTAAGTTTCGCTATTTTGGAATAATGGCCGACAAAAGGGACCTATTGTTTCTTCTATTGGAGCTTATAATTATAATTTAGCTAAGTATTTAAGTTCTCTAATTGCTCCACTTCTGTCTAGTAAGTATTCGGTAAAAGATTCATTCTCTTTTGTTGAAGAGCTCAGGAGTTTCGCTTTTAACATCAAGGTTCTCATTTCCTTCGATGTTGAAAGTTTATTTACCGATCTTCCGTTAAATGAAACTATTGATATTGCCGTTGATCTTATTCTCGAGCATGACCCTCAATTTCCGATCAAAAAATCAGAACTTAAGAAATTGTTCTCATTCGCTACAGCCGAGACTCATTTTCTTTTTAATGGCAAATTTTATGATCAAGTTGATGGGGTAGCGATGGGCTCTCCACTAGCACCCATCCTAGCTAATCTTTTTCTTGGTTTCCACGAGGACACGTGGCTAAATAATTTCAACCATTCGAATCACCCTCTCCTCTATAGGCGTTATGTTGACGACACCTTCTGTGTCTTTCACAACGAACAGGATGGTATGTCATTTTTTGATTACATCAATTCACGGCACCCTAACATCAAATTCACTTTTGAGAAAGAGAATGATGGTAAACTCTCCTTTCTTGACATACTTGTTGACAGCTCTTCGCGTGATTGTGTTTTTTCAGTTTTTCATAAAAAAACTTACACTGGTCTCTCCGAACTAATTTCTTTAGTTTTACTCCATCATGCTATAAAATTGGCCTTATCCGAACTCTTATCGACTGAATCTATAAAATCAACAACACCTCCTCCGGCCTTCAAAACGATCATAAACTTTCTGACACCTTGAAACGTAATTCATTTCCCTCGCACATTATTGACAGAACTTTCAAGCGGTATCTTGACGGGTCTTTTTCTCAAAAAAGCCGGAACACTAATGATGACAATAATACACGTTATTTTAAACTCCCTTTTGTCAGCCATTATTCCAAAATAGCGAAACTTAAACTCCGACAACTTACTAAGCGCTTTTGCAAATCTGACCTAACTATCAAATTAGTTTTCACTTCATTCAAAATTAAAAACATGTTTAGTGTTAAAGATCGTACTCCTGTTGCTCTAAAATCCATGGTAGTTTACCAATTTTCTTGTGCGGGTTGTAATTCCCATTATATTGGCGAAACTAGTCGCCACTTTTCTACCAGGATAAAGGAACACACGGAAAGCGATAAAAACTCGCATATTTTTAAGCATTTCAACAGATCTCCTTTATGTAAGAGCAAATACTCCCCTCCGTGCTTTAGTATTCTGGATTCTGCCAGCAACTCAATTGATTTAAAACTCAAAGAAGCTTTTCATATAAATAAGATCAAACCGGAAGTTAACAAACAATTGCAGCATTACAACACTTTTCTCACGTTTTAGTTTACACCTTGATGTTTGGTGTCACGCTGTAAATAGTACCCGCTTTTGTATTACGTCATGTTGTAATAATTTTTTCATCTACTCGTAGACTTTATAACTGTTCACACTTAGGAACTCATTAAACTGGTGATGGCATAAGCATGCCGAAACATGTCTTTTAAAAAAGTTGTCTGTTTCCTACAGTATTTATCATACTTGCTACTATTGCGACCTTATGAAAATAATTTTTACTAAAAAGGACTTCTTTGAAAGGACGCATTACAAAGACGGAGAGCCAGAAATATCAGGAGTAAAAAAGTGAATTATAATGGAAAGAATACGCATTCCTAGTGTTATAACTATGAATTTGATTCATTTTGTTCTCACCAGTGAGAACCTAATTCATATTACGAAAATGAAGAGTCCATATTTCAAACTACAATCCTAGACAAAACTGTTGGGAAGGTTAGCACTTTTGAAGTCTTCATTGCTTCTCTCCCCTGCCCCCTCCTTCAATGTTGTGCAAAACTGAATGGTTTCAGTGGAAAATTGTTGACTTACCTTCCAACATTGAATAGGGGGGAGGGGGGCTATGTAAGAGAAAGTGAAACTATTTCTTTTGAGCTTTAACAGAAGCAGGTTGAAATACAGCTCTGGTGTGGTTCATTTACATAACCTTCCCAACTACTTTTGTCTATGATTGTCTGAAAATTCTGGGCGTGGTCTTAAATTTGAAAGACGACTTTTTTCTTAGCGTTTACAGTGGCTTTGAAAAACAAACAATTAAATCTTGCTTTAACATTTAACTGTTTTTGGCCATGTTATCGTGAATTTTAGGCGTTGATCTGGTTAAAAATAAGGCACGTTTTTAACTTCATACATGTGTTAGGACGTCATGTTGCATCAGTGTCTCAATGGTATTAAATTGTAGAGCAAATAACATGATGAAAATTCCTTAGGTAAATGAACAGAAAGGGGAGGAGACTAAATGATAGTTAATTAAAGCTAAAAAGCTGGTCTTGAAAGGTCAAAGGAGTTCACGGACTAAACTCTTACAATGGCGAACGTCAGTTGCACTTTGCCAAGTTGAGAGCAGCGCCTTTTAAAAACGTCATGTGTGCATTTCAAACAGAGTCACATTAAATAAGTAAATTAACAGTGATTACTTTTTTTGCACCAGTAGCGTGAGTAGGATGGCCTGTCAATCATTGACCTATTTTGGGAACAGTAAACATGTATGTGAACATTACTCCATGACATTACTCCATAAGAAAATGCGAAATATATGCCCAATGAATGTGATATTTTGCAAGAATAACGTAGTTATATGTAAAGCATACTGGAATACGTACACTGTATTTCTGATTATGGACAAAAGTTATTGTATCTACTTATTTTCAACATTACTCCATTGAAACCATGTATACACAAAGGTTAATTAGATGCATTATTTCAATTTAAGCTTTCTTTATGGAGTAATGTTGCATTTTACCTAAAATAAAGCTGAAATGACCGTGCTAAGTCCTACTACTATTTCCTTTGAAACCCTTTACACTTCAGTCTCAATAATTTATCTGTAGCTGTGCTGTAAAGGCATTATTTTAGGCTTCGAAAATGGAGTAATGTTGGGAGTGATGTCGGGAGTAGTGTAAGTGCTCTCGCACTGCTCGCGCCATTTCTTGCTAAATCGATCGAAATCAAACAGTTTTTGGCATTCTTCCAACGTCCTCCAAAAAGAAAGCTATCTTTTAACGAATATGAAACATCAAACAACAAAAATGTATTTTTTATGGCATTCTTAGTAAACACTTTCCCAACAGAACGGATTTTGGAGTAACGTTGTGAAGCGTCACGCTAGTCTGAAATCCAAATCATAAAACGATGATTTTAGCCAAATTTCAGATTTTATTTATGCATTGGAAAGTACATTATAAGAACGTGTCTAGAATAACAAATGGAAGCCACATGTCAAATACTACGAGAGTTATAAGCGTTCAATGAAGATTTCCTACTCTCATACAATCCTAGACAAAACTGTTGGGAAGGTTAGCACTTTTGAAGTCTTCATTGCTTCTCTCCCCTCCCCCCTCCTTCAATGTTGTGCAAAACTGAATGGTTTCAGTGGAAAATTGTTGACTTACCTTCCAACATTGAATAGGGGGGAGGGGGGCTATGTAAGAGAAAGTGAAACTATTTCTTTTGAGCTTTAACAGAAGCAGGTTGAAATACAGCTCTGGTGTGGTTCATTTACATAACCTTCCCAACTACTTTTGTCTATGATTGTAGTTCCACATGGAATTCCTTTACTCGGTGATATTTCAAGCAATTTGCAACCAACTAATTAACCGAACTGCTGAAGCGCATTACGTTTGAATCACTAATTTTTTCTAGTCATGCGTGTTTTCAACTGAAAACGGTCACGCTCCTTCTGCATGCAATCCAGAGGTCTGACTGACACAGTGTTTTGAATAACACTACTGATCTAACGAAGCCATTGAATTCGACATGGCTTAACGGTTCAAGAAATTACACTTATGAAATCGTAGTAAACAAAAATTCAGAGAATTGGCCTCGACGAATGTCAGTTTGGCCACTACCTCTCGAAAAATAAAATGTCACTTCATACTGTACATGTTGTACCGTGGACTGTCCAAGGTCACCGAAATAGGAAGGGGCGCCTCTTATCAAAGCAGTTAAAAGATAAGTGGCGTTCTTTGCCAAAAGAATTGGGCATTGAAAGAAGACGTTGAACCCATAATAATCTCCCATTTCACTCCGTATGAGTTCAGATGAGAAATTTCCCATTACATTTGACATTGAAATATCACCGCTGCGCTGAACGCTCAGTGTCACTGAATACCCACTGTTCTCTCTCCCATAGAAACGGACTGCATGCAACTTAATGGGTTTATCAACTGAGATACCTATAACATCGGGGCCTCGACCGGAATAACCCCAGCCGAATGGAATAATGGATCCAAACCGAGACAGGATACTATATTGTCCAGCTCTTTTCGCACTCCTAAATCCCAATGGGGTGGTCAGTGCATCGTTAAAATATTTTACCATTTCGAAAGACTCTTTGGTAGTGAGAATTTCACAGTCGAGGACAACACTTGCAAACTCTTTCTGTGACATCAGAGGAAAACGTATCCCTTTCACGATCCGTTCTCCAAGGATTCTTCTTTTATCAGATCCTTTTGCTGCAAGCCCTTGCTTCTGGCATTCCTTGGCAGCCCAGCGATCAATAGCTCTGAACAACTCCACTTCCTTGATCCTCAAAGTGTCTCGCTCCACTAATTTCTCCAATGTTGACCCATCGATTGTCACAAAACCATCGGATTTCACAGCTTCGTCAGTTTCTTCGTCGATCACCTTCCAACAGCGATCAAGCAGACCTTTCTCTTCGTATTTCTGCGCGTGCGGTAAGACATTGAACACGTTCGATCCGTCCAGGTTTTCTTGAAGATAAGTGGAACATTTGTCGGCCAGGGAAGGCAGAATGTATTTCTTTGCCAAATACATCAGCTGCATCAGATTGTCCGGAGTCAAGTTCGCCTCATCGAAATAAATAAAACGAAATAACTCTATCAGACTCTCGTAGTTACAATCAGAGATCTCCACAGTATTTCCCCGCTCTGCCATATCACCGTAAAACATGGCATAAAACACTGGACTGCTGATCGCCAAAACAAACTTGTGACCTGAAATAGGTTTGCTTGCACTTCCGCCCTCAGAACGATGATCCCGAACAAAGAACTTCACATCGCTGAGGACTTCTTGATTTAAAATGTACATACATCGTTCTCGGATAGTGCTATTAGCGGTTGATTGCCAAAAATCCTGTTTAGTTCCCTTCTCAGACATGACCTGCAGCGCAAATATTTCAACGAGAAGTTTCGTTCTTGTTTTCGTACCCAGTGCCCTTGTCCCGTTCCGAGGTAACCTGGGCAGTGTTAGACATAAGATCGAGTATAAATGAACGAAATAATGGTGGCTGCGATAGCTTACGTAGTCATGAAAATAGATTGACAGTGACGAAAACGTAGAAATGAAATGAAAGTTGGAAAGATCAAAGCAGTTAGATAAGCTACTTTAAAAGCAGCTGCAACTATTCTTCAAGAATCCAGGCTTAAACGGAAATCATTTTGATTGAAAGAGGGTAAGAAATCGAATGCCACAGAAAATTTTCAGAATAAAATTCCAGAACTTTTGGTTTATCTGGCAAGTTTGACCTCACCTTCCTCTCTTTCGAAGCAACTAGGAAATTGTCTTTCATTGGTCCATCTCAATCGGGTCCAGTTTTTTGTTTCTTACCCAGGCGCAGAACTAAAGAGTTTTGTTGACCAAGAGCGACAAACCGAAAAGTACTGCACCGTTTGCCATAAAGACGTTTGATTTAAACTGGAATAGGCCATTTTACAGTTGTTTGCTCAGCGACCTAGCCTATGAATGGCTGCGAGGCTGCCGGTGACCTTGCATTGATACAACCCCCACTGCTTTTATTATGTAAATTGTGTTGTTGTAATTCTTATTAGTCCGTATTAACATTACAAAAGCACGGAGCAGGGTCACCGGCAGCCTCGCTTCCATTCGTAGGCCAGGTAACTTAGCTCCAACTGTAAAATGGCCTATTTTGTGCAACCAATTCCTTTGTTTCTTTCAACTAGGACTTTCATCGAGCAACATACCCTACAAATGAAGTGAACGTACATTTGCGGGTTATACACGAATGAGAGAACTCAGCGACCCTCGCACTTCGCTAAACAGTTTTAAGCAATTGTCTCTTTATAGGCAAATTCAGGTTGCTCCAACGGGATTCGAACTATGACCTCTGCGTTACAGGTGCAATGCTTTACCCAACAAATTGACCTTCTCTTAACTGTGTGGCTTCATAGTGGAGCATTGCACCGCCATCGCAGAGGGCATGGGTTCGAATCCCATTGGAGCCACCTGAGTGTCTTTTAATTAAGCGACAATTGAATAAGTTGTACAGCTAAGTGAGAAGATCACTCCGTTCTCTCATACCCCACAAACATAACGGAATCGATGTGTTATTGAAATTCGGTGATTGTATTTCACAAGTGGTAAATTCGGTGCTCTAAGGAACTTGAGCATGCGCAAACTAAATGCCTGAAAACAGGATAACAAAAGTGGAACTATTACTAGTGGCAGTGTCTCAGGACCCGTTGCCACAGCGTCTCAACATTATGATGCATATGCAGCCCGATATTTCGACCCTCGGATCGTTTTACTGACACTGATCTCACAAAAACTACCCTCCACATGCAGTGAGGGAGAGAAATTTCGGTGCCTTGACCACATGTGATAGCTCCCTTTCCTACGCCCATGACGTTTTCTCATGTGACTTATAGTAAGATGTTAATATGTTGCCGGTCCAATTTGTTATTACAAATTGTCCATTGTACGTCTTTGTGCGTAATGGTACGGAGTATCCATGACATTTGCGCTTGCGGATTTCTGCTGAACTACAAAGACTGGTTTTGAACTTTGGTATATTCAGGCTGGAGAATTCACCCCTGACCACAACACCGGGAACTCCGTGCCCTGCTATTTTAGAATAGTGTGTGGGATCTTTAACGTTCCACAGAGTATAAGCCGGAACATGGGATGTGAGACAGTGCCTACCCGTTTATATTCCATAGTCCTTCCTTCCTTCCTTTACAATTTGCAGATATCATTACAACGGCAGCACTTTCTCCTCAGTTATTTAAACATTTTCCCTTGCTTTCCATTATTAAAAAGACACACTTGAGTAATCTTAGCGGTGCCCCTAACTACGTAATCCAATAAGAAAAGCTTAACTGTTTATATACAAATAATAATGATACTTGATTATGTTAAATACTCTTATTCAATTTTATTACCTAGGTGGTCCCTCCTTTAAGATGCTTAAGAAACGGTCCAGATAAGAACGATAGCAACAACGGCAACGAACATGTTGGAATTCAATTGGTATGCAAAAAGGTGATAATTTTTCTATTGTCTGTACTTACTTCTGATTGGCTTAAACAGCAAACGGTTAACAAAACTTCATAAAGCAGTATTATATTCATCCTTACTTTCCAACCATCTTCCATGTTTCATCTGGTCTTAGTTTAAATGAATTCCACAGAAATCGTATGTGGGGAACATGTAAAATTGTAAACGTTTCTTGGCTTTTGTTTTCAACTCTTGTGATTGGTCAAAATCTTTTAACACAAAAAAACACCCTTTCAAAGTGGGCTGTTTATTATTATTGATAACATTCCTATGTGGGGAAAGCCCCGTTGCCGCATAACAAAGGAAATTGCTATCCACCTTACACGGATCATTACTTAAATCTCTCACATGGTTGGGATGGGGTCTCACTTCTAAGGCATCAATCATTAGGTTTTTATACGTACGTTTATTACTCAGCGAGAAGGCCGCCCTGGATATTTCAGGTTAAGTACTTTATGTAATAGGGGAATGCAATGGTATATACGCGGTACTCGTGGGAATACCTCATAATTTAAATACACTATAGTAAGGGATACATGAA
>OX421446.1:26220284-26225284 GCA_949126865.1 Montipora capitata
GGGACAAACGGTCCAAACAACTGGTTTCACAGACAGTTTGACTCCCCCCTGGTTTGGAGAAATTTGAATGTAGCATAAAAGTTGCAATCGGAAGACCTAACGGTCTGCCACTCCTGTCTAGTGTGCTTAGTTACCTGGCTTATGAATGAAAGTGAGGCTAGAGTTGACCTTGTTTTGATAGAAAAATCACTGCTTTTCTTATGCAAATTCCAACTAATTAGCATGAGAACAACATCGTTAACATAAGAAAAGGAGGGAGGTATGTGTCATAACAAGGTCAACTCCAACCTCACTTTCATTGAAAGGTCAGGTAACTAAGTACGTAACTGTAAAAGGGACTATTGGCGTCCTTTTCTTTTAATACGTGTTAAAAAAAAACCACCCGCCATCATCGCGGTTCAAAGGAGAGGGGAAGGCATTGATTAACTGTTTTCAAGGTCAACCTGAAAATTTCGACCTCAGACATGGCGTTTCTAGCTTTCTAATTGGGTTCACTCAATCTCGGTTATCAGCTCAAATACCGTGCGACCTTATATGGAAACCGACTGCGTCAGTAGTGTTGCCAAGCTGATTGGCTTTAATTTCCAAGTGTCCAAGCGTTCAGAATTTAATGAAAATTTACTAACAAAGCAATTATTCCATTCGCGCTTGTTGGACATGAGACTGGTTATAGCCAACTCACCGCCACGCGCCTCGTTGGCTATTTACCATCTCATATCCAACGCACGCTCATGGAATAACTGTTGAATATCTGACTGACCTGCATGGCAAGTCTCTTGAGAGCTGCTTTCTCTTGAACTCCTTTAATGTCATCTACAGCTAGACCAACCTACAAGAAATAATTCGATACAATCCAATAACATTAAAAATCAAAAACAATTTCGTACGAGAATCTCACCAAATTTATCTGATCCGTGTATAATTTAATGTTGGGGTTGCGTACGAAATATGAGCTATTCCTTCATGATTACTGAATATTATTTGGCCAGTATTTCCTTGTATATTACAAGGAACAAGAAAACCCCACAAAACATTTTTTGTCTTGGCTTAAAAATATGGAATACTTTTTTTTACTGTTATCTGTAAGTCAAACTTTCTGCGAAGCTTGTAAACCTCGTTCGAAAACATACAAAAATAATGGTAAATCGCAATGATTTCAAAGGAGACAGTTTGAGATAAGTCTCGTTGTCAGCCTGGTTGCAATGTGAACTTAAACTTCAAATTCAAAGGCAGTTCGCTTGAGGACCAATCGAACGAGTTGAAATTAGCTCGCAAATTCGACTTGTTTATTAACGATAGCTTGCGCAGCTGGCGGTATCATTGGCGCGAGAGGCATAAGCCGCGTGGAGAATGGAAAGGTTTCACAGCGCCCCACCCCATTCTCCGCGGGGCTTTGCCGCTCGTTAGTTACAATAGAGAGTTTTTAAACTCTCTATTAGAGAGCTTTAGCAACGACGACGGGAGCGGCAACGAGAACGTCATGTAAAAACATAAATTCAAGTTATTGTGATCACTTCGCGACTATTCCAAGCTTTTTAATATGACAAAGGTGTGGCAGTCCCTCAGGAATGAAACCGTTACGAGCGGCGCTTAATTTAGGGGAGAAAAATGAAAATTTATCTCCAAGTGCTGACGTTCTCCGTAACACCTCAAACTTGGTTATTTCACGTTGTTGCTTTGCTGACGACGGCAAAGAAATGGACAAATATGAAAAACGCACGTGCGGGGCGTGCAAAGCTGTTGTTTTTGCCCACTGAATATGCAAATTTGTGACGTTCTCGTTGCCGTCGCCGTTGTCGTTGCTAAAGCTCCCTATTGTAGAGCCGCGGACGGCAACCGGAAGTGAGCTGTTTTCCCTTTTAACTTGTCTTGTCACTACCACCTTTATATTGCTAAACATATTTCCTTCATTAGAAAAGATTAAGTTACAATCTGGGAGACACTAATGTCCTGGGCCCGGATTAACTGAATCCAGGATTAGCGTAAACTTTTGTTTCACTTTTTAACTTTTTGGTGAAAGTTTCTTTTGCTTATTTTTGTTTTTCAAGATTGACTTCCTCTAACGTAACGTTTTGTCGAACATAAGCGTTGAAAAGCATTTGGGATTAGAGAAATAACCTCCTTGGTTAATTTTTAATCTGGAATTAACGTTATTCGGTTTTTGAACAACTGGGCCCTGGTATGCGAAATGTTGATTTCCGGTTACCGTCCGCGTCTCAAAAACGTGTGTGCTTAAGCTCCCTAATACAGCCAGCTACCCAGCCTAGAGTGATGCAGGCCCACTGGTCAGCTGCACGTTGGCGATTCTTTGAGCACGTAATTTTGGTCATTAGCCCGCAGCCAGTGTACTCAAGGAAGGGGGAATGCGCTGCATGAAAATAACTTGTCTCCCGAAACAGAATATTAAACTTATTCAACGACCTAATTCATAAACAACTTGCTACGTCATCACCTACCAACAAATTCATGATAATTATGCAGTTAGTGACGAGAAACGCCACGTAGAGCACCCAGGTGACTGGTGGTACGACATGGTCATTGTAGACTGTATCGTATTCATATTCTCCTAACATTCCCATTGTTGTCTTGAGCATTGCTCGGTCAGGGGTTCGAATAAGGAACCTGGAAACCACAAACAAAAACTTGCATTGTCGGATTAACATTAGTGGTACTTCTTTTACTATTCAAATAAGAATTACTGGTTTTACTCAAGTGATAAGGGGACATGTTTTTTGAATGTTTTATTCTCAGCGCTTTAAAATTTTTTCACGTTCACACGTAACGTATTCCAATTCAATTTGCCTGTCCACACGTTTTCGGATTCACTCTAGTAGCCAGGGCTCGCTCCTGTGTGAACATGTGGACGTAAAGCGAATGTTGCGGATTAAAAAATATCCGGCTACGCGTGGACTAGAGTAAATCTAGCAAGAGTTCGTGAATTTGTTTATCTAGAAATTCCTTCATTATTCTTGAGTTTAACTTTCTTTGTTTCCCGTTCTTATTCCATTTTAAACACACAAGCTATTGTAAACGAACTAAATCCTATGATAAATCATCAATCCTTCAGCACAGACCTTTACGTAGGAGTATTACGTAAGACTGCAAGGACGCCGTTCGTGACTCGTAGTCATGGTTATACTTCAATCTAAAGTTCCTAGTGTTTGTGAGGGAAACTATATATCCACTCTCCACTCTAAACATAGTTGCTCCGTTAAAGCCACGCCTTGACACATTTTGACAGACAATACAAACCTGATCATATAAAAGAATGTGGAATCCTAAGCTAAAGGCAACTATGAACAGGAAGCACACAACGAAGAACTGAGCAAAGGTCTTGAATATATCTGTAAACATCACTACGTAGATGCCAAGCTTAGGAAACTTGCGCATGACAAGAACGAGTCCGATCCAGGACAGGTAGACTGCGGTCGCACCAAGACTGTTATGCCACATGAAACACCTAACAAAAGGAGACCGAACAAATTTGATCACACACCACACTGTAGGCATGGTAACCACTAGGTTATGAGTCAAGGTCACGCAAAGTTTGCCTGAGTCTCCAGCGCTTGGTTTAACTGAGCAATAATCGAAATGGATACCACCATGATATCAGAAAAAGTCACAACTTCTGGAGTTGCCGCGATAACGATCATGTAGCAACAAGAAAACACGAGATAAAAGAAAGACATCACTGAATTTGAAATGTGTTCTTCGACGGCACCCATGTCGCGAAGCAATTTTTTTTTATGTTGTTCCCATGATTCCGCGGGGAACTTTCAAAGTAAGTGACCCACAAAGTGTCATCCTTGAAATATATATAAGCACGCAATTTCACACAGAACTAATGATGGATTTCAAATAATTTTCGGAATAGTGCCAAATATGGGAATTTGCCCTCTCACCTCATATTCTTTGGGTAGCATTTACCGCAGGTTAAGTTTGCAAGAAACCTACCTGTCTCCCTTGGCTATAGCGAAGCTCGTTTCATCAAGTTGGAAATCGTTTACGATATAAATCATAGAGATGATGTACGGCAACAATTCTATCAATGTGTTCCATCTCAAGCAGAGTCTCCACGCGTAACAAAATTGAATAATCTAAAAAGAAAAAACAAAGACATTAATGTTAACTGATTAAAACAAAGTTTACTAGTAGAAAACTGCTCCATGACCATTAAATCACTGGCTTCAATCAGAAACACTTAAGATAAAAATAAGCGAAGATACGCGTAATAAGTTGAAACACAACGTTACGATGTCTCCATGCGTATGACATCACTTCAAGTGACTAAAAAAACTATAGAGAGGGTAATTTAAACGTATCACCCTTCACTCGTATGAATTAGTCACTCTAAGATGTCCTGCAGACATCGAAACATTGTGTTAAACATATTATTTTTAAATGTTCAAACAGAAATTCGGAAGAATTTTGGAAAACAACAATCGTTCGCACACCAGTTTCAACCCCAATAAAATAATGTAGGCTACTAAGAAATAATGTTGTCTTTCGTTTTATTTACTTCTGCGATCAATTAGAATCTGAAACTCCTTAAGCCTAGTTCCCACTAGCGACATAACGATCAGAATCATAATCATAAGCACGAACATAACGCTGTTATGTCGCTTATGTCTTAGTGGGAACGTCCAGAAACATAATCATAGGCGCCCTTATGATCAACATAATCATAATCATAAGAAAATGATCGACCATTTTCTTATGATTATGATTATGGCTTTGACTATGACAATGTCGCTTTTCTTTGCAGTGGGAAAGCGAAAATCATAACGACATAATAGGGAGCTTAAGGAGGCTCGAATGGGTTTTCAGCTGAGCGCGCGCGCGTAAGCCACACACGCAATTCGTAAGCTGCTTGCGTCAGCTCATGATTCAAATGGGTCACCAGAAATAAACAAATACCGCTAATTTCGCTTACCTTTCTCCAATTCCTATATACATGGAATATAAATAGACATCTCCTATTCACGAAAACTACGAAAATT
>OX421446.1:26227784-26235284 GCA_949126865.1 Montipora capitata
GCAGCGGTGATCTAACCCGAAGGTCGTGGGTTCAATTCCCACCCTGGTCAGAGTTTTCCTCTGTCCTTGTGTGGGCCTATTTCCACCAGCAGGGCTAACATCAGACACTGTTTGGTGAACAAACATGCTGATGTTGAAGTGAGTGGCCAAACCGTTAAAACATGTTTGATCTAACTCAGATAAACTTCACAAGCAAAGAACTATGGGTCACAGATACGTAAACAACACGTGCATACAAGCGGCTGAACAAGCGTGGTACGCATGCGCGCGCCAAACACATCTACATCGACACCGCGGCAAAATGAGTGCGCATGCTCCGCTTCGAACACATTTGATTCATTTGATTCGAGCTTTTGAGCTCTTTGTATTTGAGTTTATTCGGCGATGAAGGTAAAGTTCTATTGGGCCTTTTGATGATCAAGATCTCACGCTCAACAGGGACTCGACAGAAAAACTAAACAGTAGTTCCGAGTTGTTTCCAACGAGAAAGTCAAAAGAGGTAAGCTTATTTTAGGCATGAAATATTTATTTGTTTATGTCGTTTCCATGGAAGTTATCTTTGCCAAACCATGTTTGCTCGTGTTTCGGTCACACCGTTGAAGACCTAAAAGTTGTAAATTTTAAACTGATAACATTTTTCGTTTACTGTTTTTCGCCTAAGGGCGATTCCTCTAAAAACGCGGAGGGTTTTGACAAAACAGACATGTGATACGAGAGCCATGGATTTTTCTGTGACCTGGTTCTCCACAGCAAGAGCAAATTATGGTTTGTATGCTAGATGGTGATGCTCTTTCTTTTCCAGCTCTGTGTTGCTTTACAGAACACACCAGGTTGTGGCATGATTAAATTTAATTGATCTCTAGATTTCTGTTGATTTCATTGTCCCAGGCATCTGACCTGAAGAAATCTTGTGGAAAGTGTTGATATCTGGCTGGCTGTCATTTTGACTGTCATTACTTAAAAATAGGGCACACATTTCCATGTTTTTTTCAAGTATCTTAAGTGACATCTGTGCATGAAAATGACCAAGTGATAATAATATTATTGTTTTACTTTGATCAGTTTCCTGTTGTTTCTTAAACATGTCATTTATTCTTATTCCAGTGCTTAAGTCTAAAACTCTTCCTGGTGTGTGTGTGTGCTGATCTGGTCAAACCATGCATGGCAAGCAACATTCCAGATTGTTTTCAGAGATTGTGATGAGGATTTCAGCGTTGAATATTTTATTGGTTTTGTGATGAAAAAAGCCAGGGTTGTTATTCATCTCTCATTTTTTCCTGCATGAGATCCTGCATGATGACAACAGTATTACTGCAAATTAAACATCACAGATGTGAGCATGTCAGTGATTAATACAAGATGGTTTCCAAACAGCTCTTCAAAATTGTCGAGAAAAGGGACGATAATTATTTACTTGCCACACCTTCTGAGTCAATGTTTGAACATGCAAATATAATTTGGTTTTTTAATTCAAGTAAACTGTCTTACTTTCATTAATACAGCTGTATGTTATTGTAGTCTTTCTCTTGCTGAGCATGGGTTTGGATATTAACTTCTGAGAATGCTCCTACTTGTAATAGTCTTAATAATGAATATACGGTACTTACAACAATAAAATTAGAGAGATATTTGAGTTACTGTATATTGTGTTTTGTGGTAACACATACCATAGTAGTTGTTGTGGTTGTTGTTGTTGTTGAAAAGGAATCAGATAGAGTCATTGTGGGTCCAGATAGAGCCATTGTGGGTCTATCATTGGGTAGTGAAACTGGATCAGTTGTGCATAATAAAATGTTAGAGTATGAAGCAGAATGCCTCTAGTCTTGCTGGATGTATGATTACATTCCTCTCTCAGTATCTTTACACACAGTGCAAAATTTAGGCTGGATTTTTGCTGGTGCAATGCATGCAAAAGTGAAATCAGTATTTTCCAAACACATGCAGATGAATGGTTTCTTATTTCATTATCATGATTCTCATGTCTCCCCACCCTCATCCCAGCAAGGCTCTACAAGGTGATCGACAAAGCTGGAGAAAAAATTACAGTTACCAGCCAGCTGCAGGAAAAATACTGGAAAAATATTTTCAACGATGGACCACTACCAAACTCCAAGTAAAAGGGAAACATCAAGTAGCATTGGAGTCAAATTTATACTTAGTTTCAAAACTTTTTGCGATCCTCTCTTAAAATTAAGACTTATTTTCTTTATTTTATTGCCTCACTCTTGTAAAAGTAACTAGTGTTGTAAAATATGAGAATGGAGGGCAGGTAAGTGACTTATCCAAGTTGCCGAATGAGTGGGATGCGGGCATGAAAAGAACTTAAGCTTATTTCTCACTTTCAAATGATTCCAATGAAACAAACAGACGATTTCCTCATTCAACAGGAGCAACATAAGCCATCTTCGCAGAAGGAATTATTATTCTGCCCTTGCAAAGATGGTTAACCGTCGCTTTCCTTCTCAGTGCACAGTTTTCTTCCCCAGAGGTTTACCAACGCAAAGACCATCGCGACTAATAACATTACGAACTTCGTCCTTTTGCTCTAGCGCTCGAATGCAAGGTAAAATTCTCCTGGTTTGAACTATAGTTTTTTGGTTTGAAAAGACACACGGAAGATTAGTCTTTCAGGAAGCTCTCTTCAAAATTTAAACCTTATCAAAGTAGTGTTGTCCTTATCATCGCAAAATGAAAACAAACACAGAGAATTTAAATTGCCGCCATTTTGCCGCGCTGTTGTTTCTATTGCAAATTTAATTGGTACCAGTCCCTCGCGCGTGGAAACGATTCGCGCGTGGCTCAAGCCTGCGCACTCATTTTGCCGCGGTGTCATCTACATCTACATGTTCCAGCACTCGGCAAAGTCCCTTTTTGACTTGTGGCTGTTTCTGCTTAGGTGAAAAGACATTTCAACTAAACCTTTACAAGCCCCATGAATGTTTATTTTTTTAATTGAACTAGTCCTTGGTTGAAGATTTTCAACCGCTTTAAACAAAGAGAAGGGACTTAGACTTGAAGGACACTGCGGTAGACTCAAGAACGTGATACCATCACGATTTGCTTGATGGCAGTCTAAATTTTCAGGATCGGGGAAAGAATAAGGAAAAACTGAACTTCCATGCACACTTCACTGAAAGACACTGTACATAATTACGGATGATGTATGCTTGGATATGTCGTTTTGAAGACAGCGTCAGAGGGCAGTGTTTTTGCCGGACTGCGACTGCGCGGTCGACATATTTAATGATCATGAGGGATGACTACTTTTACCATGGTTGAGGTGAGGGATCCCTGCTTGCAGGGAGGTTAACGACAAAAATAATGTACAACAACCTAACAAGGAAAGAGAAAATTGTGCGGACTTAGTAATGACGAAAACGTCTTAAGACAGTTGTTACCTCAATGTCACTTGAGGGATATCTCCCACGGCTATCTCAAAGGACATTTCAGCGATGGAGAGTCTCTCATCTTTAGTCAGAGTTAAACGAAGAACATATGTGTTTCCAACTGTTAGTATAGAAGTGTCAATATTAATCATTGTGACGTTGATGTAAGGATTAGCAAAGGCACCAAAGCAGTCATGGCTCATGGAACTATTATCTGCGATATCAGCACAAGACCAAATAAAATTGACGCCATTGTGTGATCCAGGACCAATGGCAGCGTCATAACTCAGCGATCCATCTACCGCCACAGTTTCGGTTGATCCCCATCGGACACTGCTTCCCCCATCAATAATGGCCCGTAAAGGGCCTGCAACGCTTTTGATGAAGCCGTAGTCGAAGGCCTTAAGAGTCACTGAGGAAGATGAATCACCAGGTTTAATGGAAGCTGTAAATTTTACTTGATAAACACCGACAGAAACGGATCTCTTACTTATAATCCATTCAGCAGTTACTTGACTTACTACAGCTCCTTCAGCTGATTCTGAAGTTGCTAATTCTGCTTCACTCACCAAACGCCATTCCAAGACACTCTCCAGCACAGTAGCACCAACTGGTAAACCTTCGATACGAGCTACTTGAGTGCTCTTAATCGACCTCTTAACACGAGTGGCTTGGTATTTGTCTTTTGAAATATTCCTTATGGATACTGAGAAGTCTCCTGTGAAAATAGAGGTAAGTTGATCAAGCCAAAAAGCAAAAACACATTTGCCACTTCTGGAGGTGTAGCCACTTATTGTGGATTTTACTGTGATAAGCAAGAGCATTATTGACGAACACAAGGAGTGCAAAGCGTGTGAGAAATGGTCCTCCAAGACTATCTCGTAAGGATATTTATTATGTGACGTTTAGTTTCCATTCTTACCTGGGTTTATTTCAGTCAATGGAGGAGAGAGGTAGACTATCCCATTATATTTATTTTAGAAAAACGTCAATAGGCTGTACAGCCAGCAAATAAAAGACATGGAATCCACGCAAAATTCTGCTAAATGCTCGTGGAAAGGCAGATATTTTTGAAAAGGTCTGCTTTATTAATGGTAAAACTTTTCTTGAAACCAATTTTACGGAAAACCGTGGATATTTGCTTACTTCAACACTTTCCATGCATCCAGTTCTTTTCTCTTTTTTGACAATTTACTCAAGTTAAAGAATTTTAACAAGCTCATTTAACTCGCTTACCTAAAGGATCACAAGACCAGCCATCACCCGTGTAACCTGTGCGACAGCTGCATGTAAAGGAACCTTCCGTGTTGTGACAGTGAGCCACCCCATGACAATTGTGAGTCAGCGTGTCGCATTCATCTATGTCTGATCGCAAAAGAGAGAAGTCAGTATAACTTGCTTTTCTTCCTTTGTTGTGCGGTTTGCTATAATCTGACTAGCTGAACGCTGACCTCAAATAAGTTCCACGTTACGCGCACTTGCGCGGAAAGAAAGAGGAATACTTCTGGCAACCCTCTGGCCCAATTAGCACTCAGCAATCGTGCTTTGAAGTTAAGGAGGAGCCCCCTTCAGCAAAAGGTACATCATGTTCGATACCTTCTGAATAGTTTCTGTGTTTTCTGCAAAGTTACTTCTTGGTAAGGAATGAGTTTACGTTTTGTAATTTCACCGCAGAGGGAAAGGAGATTCCGGTGAATGTTATCTAATATTACTGTATACTGAAACGGTGGATAGCGTTGAATTTGTGCTCTGATTGGCTACTCAAACTCCAAATATCCTTAGCCAATCACCACTAGCCACCTCCAATTCAGTGAATAGTTGTTAATCATCGCGAATGCCTGGTGGACTATACACCGTTGTTTATTTATTGCTTTAATGTTGAGGTGATTAAAAGTAGACATTCGAAAGCTACTTTATAGAGAGAAAATTAAAACCGAGGAATGTTAGTCACACCTGAGCATGTGACACCATCTCCTGAATATCCTTGAATGCAGGCACAAGAGAAAGACCCAACGGAATTATTTTCACAGTTGTGAAAACCTGAGGTGCATTCGTCAATATCTGTGTGCCGAAAGGAAAACCAAACATGAGAATTGCAGAACTTCATGATAAAGTCAAGTACATTAAGAAATATCAAAAACAGCGATACCGATAACCAACAATGCAAAATTATTGATAAGTTATTGATAAAGATATCGATTAGTGAACAATAAATTATTCGCCTTGGGCTCAGTTATTATTAGGGACCTTAAGCAAGGACGACGACGACGGCTACGAGAACGCTCGGCTTGGAAAGTGTGAGTACACATTCCAAGAACAAAATTGGTAAAAACGGTGTGGATATTTAAAGAGAAAATTGAAAATTTATCTTCAGGTGCTCTCGTCCTCCACATTACCTCAAATTTGATCATTTTACGTCGTTGTAAAGACGAGAACGGCAAAGAAATGTAAAAAAATGTAAAACGCACGTGCCGGCTGTGCAGAACTATTGTTTTTGCTAATTAAACCTATTGTTATGTGGCGTTCTCGTAGCCTTCGTCGTCACCCTGCTAAGGTCCCTAATTTGTTGACTAAATTCCGGGACGAATTCCAGGTCTGAAATCATCACTAAGCGCGGCTGAATAAAATTAGGGCTTTACTGTAGTTGCTAGTTGGATATCAAAGATGGAAAATGTTTTTGTTGTGCGGTGGTGTCCGTTGATGACAGTTAAGAGCTCGCCCCGACAGCAAACTCGTTTCTTGTAAAAATTGTCTTTTTATCCTCTCGCAAAAGTAAAAACGCGACAAAAATTGGTTCGCTTCGTTTCCATCCAAGCTTTCAAATTGTGTTTTAAATTTGTTGTGTTGTTGAAACCACTCTAAATGCTTAGAGCATTCCGCAGATTTTGCTACAGTGGTCTTCCTTATGACGAAATAAACAACCAGTTTCCATTAGAATTTAAAGTGCCACTACGACGAAACTTTTTGGTTTTCTTTTCGAAAATTTTCAACGTCAATTAAGTCAATATGTTCAAAATAATACAATGCATTTAAATTTGGAACGATAGAAGCGAGATAAGTCGGGAAATAGCCAGCCAAAAACCGCTAAAAATCTGTCCGCCATTACTCGGACGGCATTGGAGAAGCCTGAGATTATTTTGTAAGCGGTCTTCACGCAAGACTTGGCTCGTGACGTCATACGCGCATCGCTTCGTGGGCGTTTGACAAAGCGAACAAGTGATCAAGGAGTAATGTTTATAATATCAGCAAAAGCAACTCGGCGATCTCACATCTCATAGACGGCATGGGAAATTAGCCGCGTTTATTTTGAGCGTTGCGCTTATGACGTCAGACCTCAGGCGATCCAGCTAGACCCAACCCTTTTCCTCGCTCACGGTCATTTGCCGTTCGAGTAATGGCGGACAGCGAAAACCGTAAAACTACGTTACAATAATCATACTTTCCGTGGGAATTTTGAGATAATAATTGGCATGATACCTATTTAGCACGTCTATTTTCAAAATCTAAAGAAAAAAGGACAAGCAAAATTTTCATCGTAGTGGCACTTTAACGGGTTTATTTGGTTTTATAAATGAAAAAAATCATATTGTATCCTTAAGAAGTGGGATACCAATTTTCACGTCATATTTGATCCTCTTCCCAATTGAGTTTTGTTTCATAGCCTTAACCTCTTCCTCGCGAACACAGATGAAAGAGGATGTATGACGTCAACCTCGACCAATCAGAACGCGAGAATGTCTATAATCACCTGAGCAATTGCACTTACAACAAGTAAAAAGACCAACGACCACAATGGAACAATGGAGATGGACATACTCATACGTGGTTCTTAGAGAAGGATTGATTAATCAGTGCACATACGAATGCAAATTCATCGCCCTAAGCACCAGAATATGACGATGACATTGTCAATATGAAGATGATGGTGGACATTGTTGGAGTCCAGACATTTCAATGTACACAAAATGTTACCTGAACACGATGTACCATTTCCAGAAAAACCTTGATTGCATGAACACTCAAAAGACCCTTCTGTGTTGGTACAAGTGGCTTGAAGATCGCAGTCGTGCACATTCGTAATGCACTCATCAATATCTATGAAAGACGTACAGAG
>OX421446.1:26240284-26242784 GCA_949126865.1 Montipora capitata
TGTCTTCGGATCGCCTGAACTATGGATACCGGAAATCTGTCAGAGCAGTTGCTGTCGACGAGGCTCATGTTATTTGTCACTGGTAAGTGTTAAAGTGTCTAGTACGTCTCCGTGCAGTCCCCCATTCTCGTAAATCAGTTGCTGTTCTCATGCATGACATATCTAACAACTTATCGCCTCCAAATAATGCTAATTTATTTATTTCTAAAGCAAGCATTTATTCATATAAAACAAGATCATCTTCAAGACTTGACAAACAAATAAATCCTTTTCAATGTATGGTGTAAAAATTTGGAATAGTTTTACCTCGAAAAATTCGCCATTTATCCAAAAACAATTTTAAAATTAAAAACCACACTATCCTACTACAAAGACTTTCAGAAAAATTTATCTGTCTTACTAACAAAAATACTTAATAATGTGGCTTCTGATATTTGCACTTTCTACTGATTTTAGCTATTTACTTGTTTTAGTTGACTGCATGCTTTGTACACTAGTTATTTGTATACATGTACCTGTTCGTTCTACAATGTAATGTCTGTGAAACACAAACTTAAGGATGGTGCCTACTATTTCCAAGGTATTTTTGCCCCTGTTTATGATTATGCAGGAAATGTAGATCTTAACAAGTGTTATCGAAATCCAAAAAGAAATTTGGGGGTAACCATGAATGTTTCAAGATGAACGTATGCGCAATAACAATAGGAGGCACCATCCTTATCTTACATGTAGTTTTAAATGGAACCGTATGATACCCAGTTGATATCACCTTCTTGTCAAAATTTGATTTGATGCTTTTTTTTTATCCATTAAAAGTAACCGTGAGGTAAAATAAATGTTGTGGACTTTGGCAAGATTTGGAATGTCACCATGTGACTTTTAGAGATGAAATTGATAAGTTACATATTTTTATGTTTATAGGGGGCAGTCTAAAACCCAGAAGCATGCTGCCTTTAGAGCGTGGTTCTCAAAGTTGCACGAGTTCAGATCATTGCTTCCGGCTCGCCCTTTTATTGCCCTGACTGCAACTGCTACGAGTGATACCCGTGATACAATATTTGAGTCTTTGCTATTCAATAATCCTTGCACAATCGTAGAAAGTCTAAACAAGGATAACATTTCTTATGTAGTGAACTACATGAGGAAAAACTTGAATTTGTCTGACTACTTTTCCTGGTTAGCTGATGAAGTTTTGGAAAAGGGCATATTGGCAGCTAGAACAATCATCTACTGCCAGACAATCAAGCAATGTGCCTTGGTGTATTCTACTCTGAAGATTTTACTTGGTGGAAAAATGTATGAAGACCTCGCACAACAGGATCCAAAGAGGGTGCTACTGGAGATGCTTCATTCTTGCACACCTGCTACCAACAAGCAGCACATCCTTGAGTCTTTCCAAAGTGACACAGGATGTATAAGAATTCTCGTAGCAACTATTGCATTCGGAATGGGCGTGGACTGCAAGCAGGTTCACCGAACTGTGCACTTTGGTCCTGCCAAGAATGTTGAGGCCTATATGCAAGAAAGTGGAAGAGCAGGCAGGGATGGCAAACAAAGCACAGCTTACCTGTTGTATCAGAGTGTCCAATTAACACATGTGGATAAAGACATTAAAAACTATTTAAAGTCAAAGTCTTGTAGACGTGAGTTTTTGTTGAGTTACTTTGATGTTCACTGTTCTTCCAAGGAGCCACTACATCTGTGCTGTGATAACTGCTCTTTGCAGTGCAAGTGTGGACTTCCAGAATGCACAGTTCTCAGTTATCCAATTTCATCAAAAACCCTAAAGCCTTCCTCTTCAGATACTCAGAGAAACCGCACGGTCTCTACTGAACAAACAATATTGCTTGGAAGGGAACTGAGCAAATTTCATAAGAGTTTGTTGATTGATCTGTTAAAGAGAGATTCTAGTGGAAATTTGAAGCTTTTCAACCATCCCACTTTACTGTTGGGATTTTCAGATGTTCAAATTACCCAAGTCATGGACCATTGCTCAGAACTGTTTACACTTAGAGACATTTGTGACTATGTTGAAATATGGGATATGTTACATGCCCGTAAAACTTATTCAATTATGCAGAAAGTCTCTGGTGACATGGTTGCCACTAATACAAATGAATCTGTGGAAGAATATTCTTCTGATGAGGAAGATGATTTATTATTGCCTGAGGACTGGAATAACCTTCTGTTGGACAAGGAGCTGGTAGAAATGGCTATTGAAGAATTCAGCCAAATTGAAATGAATGATTCAGATGACACATTTAGTGACAGTGTTCTCAAAGACGTCCCCAGTACTGCACTTACTGCATTAATGAATTTGAGCTTTGATGCAGTCTTGTAACTTCTTGTGGTGGGAAATTATTTGACTTTGCATCCAATGTAATGCTTTCTGAGTGGTAATAAAACAATGTATTCTGTAGGCAAGTTAAAGTGCACCTAACCCCAAAATATTTTTTTTGCTAAAATGAATCTTTGCAACTGTTCGAAATGCATTGCGGCC
>OX421446.1:26257784-26262784 GCA_949126865.1 Montipora capitata
ATTTCGTAATGAGTCATGAAGATTACATCAAGATAATAGAACATCAGGGTTTTCATGCTGCTTTAGTCCACCAGTTAAATACATTAGGTATTTTCAGATCTCCCGAAACTATGCGTGAAGAAATAGTGGACTATTTGCAAAATAACCCAGTTGATAACGATGGCTTCCCACTTTTACAACACTTAGTAGACTCTCAGTTTCTATCCTTGCAGGAATATCTTCAATATATGGCGAGAAAGAACACATTTGGCGAACATTAACATTGTTTGCAGCAGCAAATCTATACAACATCGATATCCAGATTGTATCTACGCTCAGGGCCGAGGCACATGTATTCCATCCAACATCGAGCATCCCTCTTGCATTTGCTACCGTTTAACTCAGTCATTTTGCCGAAAATTACGGGGAACATTATGTGAGTCTGATACCAGAACTCAATACCTCGGATAACCATACCGACCGTGCTGATGTTGACGCAGGTGACGTTAATGATGACGTTGGTAACGTTAACAATGATGCAAGTGACGTTAAAAATGATACAGGTGATGCTAACAATGATGCTGGTGACGTTCACAATGATGCAGGTGACATTAACAATGATACAGGTGATGCTAAAGATGACGCACGTGACGTTCACAATGATGCAGGTGACTATCTCGATGACGCAGGTGTCATTGACGATGACGTAGGTGACGTTGACGACAGCACTCAGCCCTTCTTAAACAATGATATACTTGAATTGATAATCAAATTTACTTTATCAACCTTTCCATTTATGACATTTATGAAGCAGCTTAAAACGTGTCAACAGATACATATATATATATAGACAATAAATATGGTAACCAAATGATGAGCTCACAGTAGAAGGATCCAAGAAGGATACATTGCTTCAATATGTATTTTCTATAGGAGTTGATTACGGAACGTCAGTGCTCACACTTTGTTTTCTATCTCACCTTCGTGTGCGTTACTGTTACCTAATACTTGTCAAGTATGCATGATTTCTGTACCACATGGGAGTAAGGTGTCATAGCATGTACTGTTATATAGTCCAGTAGCCGTATGCTTATTTCACTTCTCGCGTCACCAATATAGCTTTACTGTATTCTGCTTTCCCGCCCACCCGCCCCTCCTTTTCTTTTGTGTTAATTAGCAAGTTTTGCTCTTTGGTTGTTATTTGTCGTTACTTAACTATTCATTTTTTCGTCCCATCTTGACACCCGCAGGCCGTCCAAGCTCTTATGCACATGGGGACTACTTCAGGTGTGGAAGGCCAGGTCACTGGGCCAAAGATTGCAGGGCCTCCAGCTTCTACCCCCGCCCTTTCGGCCAGTACAAGCCAACCGCCTTTGCCCCAGCCTCCACCACCACAAACGCTTCAGGAACCGGACTTAAGGGAATCGGACATTCATGAGGAATTGGACAAGTTTACGGATGTACTTCAGGTACTGAATCGTTTTGAAATCGACGAAGATCTAGGACGGAATAACAATGTAAAGGGCAATTTAAAGAAAAATTTAGAATTTTGGGTATTTTTAGGTGCTTCATCCTTCATATTAAACGTAATTAAATTTGGTTATCGTTTGCCTTTCTGGGATGTGCCGCCTGCATATTATTCAAAGAACAACGCTTCTGCCCTGAAAAATATTGACTTCGTAGAGAATTCTATCACTGAGCTACTGGAGTCCGAACGCATAAAGCAATTGTCTTACAAACCCCATGTCGTCAATCCATTGTCGGTTTCCGTTCAACCTAATGGAAAGAAAAGGTTAATTCTTGATTTAAGATATGTTAATCATTTCATTATGAAACTGAGGATTAAGTGCGATGATTGGAAAATTTCTTCTCTTATGTTTCGCAGGAATGGTTATATGTTTTCTTTTGATCTTAAGAGTGGCTATCATCACGTCGAGATCTTCCAACCACATCAAACATTCTTAGGTTTTTCATGGGAGTTTCAAGGGGAGACGCTGTTTTACGTTTTCACAGTTCTTCCTTTTGGCCTTTCTGTAGCTCCTTATATCTTTACCTAAGATACTCCGCCCTTTGGTTGGATGGTGGAGGGCTAACGGTGTTTACATCGCGGTATTTTTAGATGATGGTTGGTCCATAGCTGACGACTATAATTCAGCAAATATTACAGCTAGTAGAGTTCGTTCTGACTTACGTTTAGCCGGATTTATAACAAATAGCGAAAAGTCGATTTGGGAACCAACGCAAATTATTACTTGGTTAGGATTGGTCTGGAACTCCACTCTTGGTACTTTTAGTATTACACCCAGGAGGTTCCAAGGTATCGTTGATTGTGTGGCTTTTATTGAAGCTCAAAAATGCACAATTTCGGCTAGACAATTGTCATCATTTGTCGGGAAAGTTATGTCTACATGGTTCCGGTTACTGGAAATTTACCCAGAATTACTACCAGACACTGTCAGATGACAATTGCTATTGCTGAGCATTGGGATACACCTATGATTTTAGACGAGTATTGTAAGGATGAAATCGTTTTCTGGAAGAACAATATCCATCTACGCAATTTTAAAAATTGCTTTGTTTTCCGCAAACCTCAGAAAGTAACTTTTTCAGATGCTAGTAATATTGCCTGCGAAGCTGTTTCTTATATCAATGACGGCGAGCTTGTTTGCCACAAAATGTGGACGCAGGACGAAAGGAGTAGAAGTTCTACGTGGCGAGAATTAAGTGCAATTGAATTCTCACTTCTGTCTTGCCTTCCTATTTTAAGTTCATCACATATTAAGTGGTATACCGATAACCAGGCCACTGCCAAAATCGTTGAGGTCGGTAGCATGAAACTCGAGTTACACACGATTGCCTTAAAAATATTCAAGATATGTTACGAACACAGCATTCATTTGGATATTGTATGGGTTCCTAGAGATCGCAATGCCAGGGCGGATTTCATTAGCAAACTGGTGGATTTCGACGATTGGCAGGTCACTGAGGACGTCTTCAAAGACTTGGATAGTCTTTGGGGTCCCCACACGGTGGATTGTTTTGCCACGTATTACAACAGAAAAATCACCAGATATTTTTCTAGATTTTGGAACCCGGAAACGTCGGGCATTGACGCATTTATGCAGTCGTGGGAAGTTGAGAACTGCTGGTTAGTTCCGCCAGTTTATCTTATTCCCAGAACGCTTGCCTATATGTATAGTCAGGGAGCCAAGGGCACCCTTATTGTTCCACTGTGGAAGTCAGCCGTGTTTTGGCCCCTGTTAACCAATATTTATTGCAGTTTCATCCAGGATTTAAGAGTTTTGTCTATGCCTCAAGCTTTGACACACGGGCGAAATCACAATTCTATTCTGGGTTCACCAACTACTCCGGGATTTGTAGTGGCTTTAAGATTGAATTTCGTTCCTTCGGGGTAAGAATCTGAAAGGTTGGCCTTACGGCCACAATCTAGCGAGTGGAATTTGTGCTGATTACGAATAGCACCTTGGCAGTGTTGCGTTATTTATTTCACTTTGATCATTTTATATGAGGTAGATGCGCTGACAACGAATAGCACCTTACCAGTGTTGAGGTGTTTATTTCTTTTCGGCCATGTGTCAATGTGCAGAAGTTGTGTCGACAACGAATAGCACTCCAATAGTGCTGTGTTATTTATTGCCCTTTTTGATCTTCATTTAATGAATGTAGTGGTGTTGAGAACTAATAGCACCCGGGTTTTAGTACTTATTTCCTTTTAGCCATGAATCAGTGAGTAGGATTGTTCCACCTCTACACCCCTCTGTTATGTGTTTTTCCTTTTGTTTTCCTCAACAGGCCATCTCTGCTCAGTCCTGTTGGGCAGGTCTCTATGGATCTTTAGCTCCCTTCAAGCTGCGCCTCATTACTGATTAGTTTAAGGCCAGACAACCTTCGACGATGAATAGATATTTACTTGAGTGTCGAAAATTTATGCGTTGGTGCAATGATGTTAAGGCTCAATTCGTTTTGCCACAAGAGCCTGTTGTTGTAGCGGCCTATTTGTCTCAACTTCACAGGAAGACTGGTTCTCCCAGCACTGTTAGTATGGCTTATGATGCATTAGTTTGGCTACACGATGTAGTAGATGTAACTTGTAGTAATAATCCTTTGAAAACCGGAGTGTGTAGAAATGTTGTTGAAGCCCCGAAACGTAATGGCACACAACGGAAGAATAGGAAGCTCCCTCTGTCTATTGATATGGTCAAGAGAATAGTTGCTAAACATGGCAAGGTAGACGCTAATCTAAAAGATCTGCGAATTTCAGTCATAGTTCTCTTAGGTTTTGCAGGTTTCTTCAGATTCAATGAGTTAGCAAATATCAAAGCTTCGCATATAACCTTCGCAGATGACCATATGTCCATTGTTATACCAAGTAGTAAAACAGATGTCTACAGGGAAGGTAATAAAGCTATTATTGCTAGAACGGACAATGCCACTTGTCCAGTTAGTATGGTCCTTAGGTATATGCAAGAATGGACCATAATGCAGATGGTCTCCTAATCAGGCAGTTAGTATTTCAGAAAAATTACAATACTTATGTTTTAGGGAACAAAGGAATTTCGTATTCTAGGTGTCGAGAAATCTTTTTGGAAGCTCTCAAGGCTCTAGGTTACAACTCCAAACTTTTTGGGTTACACAGTCTTAGGTCTGGTGGGGAAACCGCTGCCGTAAATTCACCCAGCGGCCCCGTATCAGACAGGTTATTAAAATTACACGGGCGATGGAAATCCGATTACGCCAAAGACTTGTATATTCAAGAAGACATATCTGCACGGCTTTCAGTTTCATCTAGCCTAGGTATTTAATTGCTATCATTAAGTTTCCACGCGTGATGGGACACGCGAACGTTTTTGCTATCTTTTAGTTACAGCCAAGTTTTGTATGATTATAATCAGTGCTTTCACTATAATTTAACCGTATCATATGTATTGTGCAAGTGTACTAGCTTAACGAGGATATAGCTTCGCGTATCGTATTTCTGTGGACTAAAAGCAATGTGACCG
>OX421446.1:26272784-26280284 GCA_949126865.1 Montipora capitata
TTCTAGGGTACTGTTATTGAAAGACACTTCTTACAATGTGAGTGAACACTATCATATACCACCAGACGAAGGCATTAAACATTAATTCCGCTCGATAGAACAATAAACGAAACAGATAATTATAATAACTCATTTATCCTACGAATAATAAAGCTGAACGCAAATCCTTACGATTGCTATCCATTTGAGTAACCAAGGAGCAAATGCAGAAAATCATATAAGGAGTAACAGGCTCTTTCTTCTTAATAGGTCCACTAAATATGCGCTTACCAGACCCGACAATAATGCAAGAAATAGCCGTGTCAACTGAATTACCTTGGGGAGGATGTGGGATAATATCATACACTGACTTTAAGGCAGAAAACACCGAAGAAAGAAGAGCGTTGGAAATTTTTAGCATCATGGAGATACAAAAGGTATTCTGAAACCAGTAGACTCTCACATGGAAGAGAAAGCCAGCCTCATACGCCAGCTTGTTAAAGGGAGCGACCACTGTCCGGTTGTGTTACTACTTGCGCTGTCGAATGACAGGAAAAGGGAAGGGTAATTTTTTTTAACAAAGTATGTTCTCGTCTTTTTTCTTCAAGCGGATGGAACCCCGAGGGATGTCATGGTTATTGTTCTTTTTGCCGAAGCCTCACAGGTGAAATCGACTCAATGTCCGAATAATTTCTAATTTCGACAGAGAAAAACTCTTCAAACATTTTGGTGTGGCTTGTCTGTTTACGCCGGCTGTCAGCGAAGAGTAAACAAAGGGTAAACTGTGACTTGAGTCCATGGTTCACTTTGATAGTTTCACACTATTCGCCCGCTTTGCCTTGCCGTTCGATTCGTTTGGATCCTTACTTGAAATTACCAAAAAAAAAAAAAGCGCGAAAATTAGATGACCAGAGTTGTAAAGAGATAATGTTGTTAAATGACATGCACTGCCGTTGTAGTTGTTGTTCAAGAAGCGAATAGTGTTATCCAAAGGAGAAACATGGAATATTTCATATCACTTGCTTTTTTCTATCCGCACATGGTTAGGTTCCGTTTGTGTGCGTGAAACCAAAAAGGAACCGATTTGTTTTGGCTTATACGGAAGAATTCTTTTCGACCGTAAATAGTTTTGTACTGGCACCCCAACAATCTCTGTCTTTTCTAGGGGGTAAATTCCTTTTAGGCAATTGATGATAACGGTCATTTTACACGGGGTGAATCGCTCTAATAAATAGTTAACTCTCACTATAGAAGACGCCTCCAGTATGTTGTTTGAACAGATAATGTGTATGTTGAGTACTACTTATAAATGTTAAATGTTTGAAATGCACACTTTTGCTGATTATGTTACGGTAAAAAGCAGTTTTGAAACAACGAGGCTAAACTGGCAGACATAAGACACGAAATTTGGAAACAAACCTTTTTTTAGCAACCCAGTGCTACACATAGCGGTTTCCCTGGGCATGAAAAAAATTAGTTGTAGTTTCCAAACCCATACAATTTTATTTCCTTTTGAAATAGTTATCCAGCATACTTTGAAACTTTCTTTTTTTGAGAACAGCTTTAGACTTTGTCTTTTAAAGGTTTAAATTACCTGCAAATACCACTTGTCCACAATATACAAGTAATGAACCTTTTATCTCAGTCTTGTACACTGAGACTAGCAATTCTAGTCTAGAGTTCCTTTGGTTCACCAGTTTATTGAAATCGCTTGCATGAAGGGTCAAAGGAGACTGCATTATTAAGAGTCAAAACAATAAAAATTGTCTTGTTGGTGCAAAGGAAAAATTAGTAATCTGGTAATTTAATGGTGATGGAGACGATGCTTTTTTATTAACAAGAGGCTGATACAGATTTTTGATGCGACCTTCCGATGAACTACCGAATAGGTCGGCATGATAGCCCAATAGAGCTGCTATGTACAGCTCATTTCTGTTCGAAGGTTTGTAACAACTCTGAGGGTCAAAGAGGCAATCTATGTTGCCCATCCAAACTCATGTTCTACCATTTAAACGTTCAAAGTTGGTGTTTGATTTGTTGAGGGATCCTACCTTTTACTATAATATGGTGTGCGAAGGGGAGAGGGGAGGGGAGGGGGGGAGGGAGGGATAGAGAGCAGTGATGAGATATAGTGGCCAGGGTTCAAATCCTCGGCTGGTTCTCTATCCTGCTCTGATGAGGTCTGCTTTCTTTCTTGTCCTCTCTCATCAAAAAACAAGCATGCAGCTTATTCTACCAAGCTGCATGCTGCTAAATGTGCAGCGTCTCTTCATCCTGGCTATTAAACAGCAGTCATAGATTTTCTTCATCCTGGTCATTCAACAGTAGTCCTAGTCATTCTTGGGATCTTTTTATGTAAAAGTTAAACCATGTAAACTGTATGAGCAAGACATCAAAACTAACAAGAACGACGTAATCCTTGAAGTGAAGGTGAATGTTTATCTAGGTACTATTTTACGAATGTGATCATGAAAAAGTCGTCAAGACGTTTTTTTTTTTTCAGCTTAATACATGCAAATCGATAGGGTCCTGATAGTCACGGTTAATGAATTAATCATTTTAGCGTCAGTGTTCTCATTATGAAACTTCATTGAAGAATAAGAAATAGTTCATCGGACATAGCATTCAGTGGAATATCACGACAATGAAAGCAACTTGAGCATGCTTATCTTATTCCACACCTTCAACAAATGAGAGAACAAGGTTTTCAAAGTCGTCTTCCTCTTGCCGATGATCGATTTCTATGTTTTGTGTTCGCCGAGAAAGGGCAGTGACTCGTTTTTCAAGCTTTTCCAGTCTTTCTTCAGTACTCTGTACGATGCTCTGAGAATTTAAACAAAACGGTTCGGCATCTGAGCGACACATGTTGCCGAACGTTGACTCATCGCAGTATAACTTGAAAGCATCTCCTCTACGGTCTTTGGCCTCAAATATCGCAGTTAAGCGTTCACCAATGAACCTCGCCATTTCCATCACCTCGGCATTTTCCTCCGCTTGAGTCCTAGCGTCAGTGTAGGATTCATTGAGAATGGAGATTAACATGTTGATTAGGACCAAAGACATGGTTATGTTGTACGCGAGAGCAAACGTCGGGCCAAGAATAGGCCTTTCCCGTCGCAAGTCATCTAATGGGACAGCTCTGCCTAATAGAAATTCAAACTGAGAAGTGACTGCTTGCAGGTAGCTGGAATACTCACGGACCACATTTCCAAAGAGCTGCTTTCCCGTTATGACAAAAGCATTGAAGATAATCAGAAAGAAAAGCACATAGGACAGTTGATAGCCCACAGATTGTCGAAAAGAAGAGAAAAGAAATATCACGTAAGGGTTAAATCGGATCAAGTTCAATAGTTTAACTGTCACCATGAAAACGGCAAAAGCGAGTGCGACGTTTTCCCAGTTTGCCCAGTCCAAGGCTTCGTGGAAATGAAGTATTTCATATGGATTGGATCGAATGGCTTTGACGCTTTTCAAAACGCTCTTTGATCTTATGATGTAAAACACCACCGACAGTACGGAAGAGATGATCATTAAAAAATCGACCATATTCCAGAGTGATGTAAAAAACCCAATGCGCTGTTGGCAAAAATGGATCAACATCACGATCAAGTAATAAAGCACCATGGACATGAAAAGGAACTGGCAAATGAGATAGAAAATGACGGCTCCTGACTCTGTGCTGTACAATTCCAGTGTATCGACTCTCCTAGATGTATAAGCAGCACCTGTTGCTAGCAGCTCGTAGAAATAAGTTGCAATGCTGAGAAGATTTGTGTTGACATTGAACACGGCAAACTCCAGTATCACCGCTCTTGTCCTCCGGTCGATCCATCCTTGGCCAAGAGTTTCGTTTAATACACCACGCGCTGTTGTTTCATCGTATCCCATGACAGCAACATAGCCACCACCTTCATATTGATTGAAAGTTCCTTTCATAGGGCGACTCTCAAGTTTTTCAGCTGTTTGGTAATGCCAGGGTTTTGGGCATAGTTTGAGAGCCTCCGGCCATGATGCATTGTGGACAAGTGGTTTCCATCCCGGAAGACTCAAAATCGTAGTGTCTTCGACTTTACTTGAATAATCATGAAAGCAGTCGTGGATTAAACGAGTTAGAGCCTCACATGAACCTTAAAAGTACAATAAAAAGACGTTGTAGTACAAATTCAAATGAAAGTGACAAATGGCTGGTTGGAAAGTAATAAAGAAGGAAAGGCGGTTAATCGTGAACAAGTTTTACAATTGAGAATTGCAAGTGTCATTGGCAATTTTCACGTGCTCGTGTAAATAAGAGAATTTTTGTGGCCGTTCCTTCCTAAATTCGAGTTTTGTCTGTTAGTGTGTGCGATAACCGACGTTTTTTGCCTTTGTTTTTTTCTTGAAACATTGCTAATGCACATGGCACTATGGAAAAAAAGCTGAATGCTTCCTTGTCACCTGGGTGTCAATTAGTAACCAGGTGACCAGGTCGCTCCAACATAAGGCACCACTTTATAAAGGTCATTCAAGTTCCTGAACAGAAATCTACGAGGCGTGGCCGATGGGCATCAGGTGGTTTTAATTTTTGTCCTTGACGGATCATACACAGATGAAGCAATTGCCTTACAAGTGTCATTATTTAACACATGCCAATTTTTTAACACTGACTTTTCAGAAGGAAAACATGCCAAGGTTTTCTTGTAATACGATGTTAAACATCAAATACATAAACTTAAGCGAGCAATGTGAGAAATACATGAAAGATATTGTGCATCAAATGGAAACTCGGAAGATGGGATTTGAACCCACGACCCTCTGTTATCTAGTACGGATGCTCTAACCACTGAGCTACTGGAGACTCTGGTGAGCAAGGGTGAAATGTGGGTATTAACCAGAACCGCACCACATAGTCACATAGTCAGATTTCACATAACCACATATGATTCATAACTGCATCACGCTGTTACATTAAGGCATATCTGAGGTAACACCTCGCTAACTGCATCACACAGTCACAGTAAGGCATATAAAAGATGCAACCAACCAACCACCTAAGCGAGTAATGTGAGAAGTACATGAACGATATTTTGCATCAAATGGAAACCTCGAAAAATCCGAGCCCCAGATGGACGGCTCGCAGTTATTCAACATTTTTTTTTGTTACTTTGATGAAGCTTTGACTAACTATTGCTACCAACAACTTAAGCTGCTAAATAGTTGCAGACAGCGCTTACTTTTTCTGACTCGTAACTGTCTCATCCATGGCATTCCGATAAGGATGGACATCTTATTCTGAACATACACGTCCTTTTCCTCCGGGAGGCCATTGTACCAGGGTTGATTGTAAATGTTTGGGATAAACTCCTGTCTCATCCAAGCCAACAGTCTGTGTGTGTCAATAACCTGAAATATGAATTGCATTGCCGCCATTTGTTTTCGTAAAAGAGAGGAACGAATGTTCTATAAGCAAACGTAGGTCTGTTTCCCAGACGAAAACCGAATATTAGTATAGTGCATACAAACACCCAGAAGAACAGAGGGACGAAATTAATAGGATTAGTTTTGGTAAGGATCCTATGTAGTTAACATGAATGTATTAGGTCCCAACATTTATTCGGTAGCAAGTGCTGGAAACTGCTTTACAAGAGGTCATTCATTCTCGTTAAAACTAGTGAAAGTGTTAATTGGTATAAACTTTTTAATCTACACCTACTTGGAAGACCGCCTGATTGAAGATCCTTTGAACACTTTGTTTTACATTTGTGGGACTCGCGCATGGTCAAATCCGAGATCAGGAGAAGAATCTGGTTGTTTTTACCGAATTAAGTACTAACTAAGCGACTAAGGGACACCAAATAAGAGGATGCAAATGGATATATTGCTCCGATTGTAGTAAATCAGCATACTGGCGATGAAATAGCTGTGTTCGGTTCTGAATCAGTGAAAAGACAACATTTTGAATCGGCATTCCTCAGGTGTTTCTTTTCTTAAGATTTGCTTGTCTTCAGTTGAAATTTGCACGTTTTTGCCATGTCGGAAATCATGTGGCTCGTAGCGCAAACAAAAAGCTGCAAAAAATACGTTTTACCTCATCAAATTTCGTGAATGGAGTAATCAATGTAGTGGTCATCAAAAAGCGATGACTGTTCTTGTTACCATAGCAAACGATCGCCAGGAAAAACACAAATATCACATGTATTATTATTTCTTTGGATATTTTGGCCAACTTTTCTTCCTTTCTGGTTCTCTCCCGCATCAGTGCCAATCTTGATCGCTTAAACTTTTCTTTTGGGTTATCTATCAGAAAGTCCACATCGTCCTCGCACATGTCACCTCCCTCACTCTCTTTTCCCGGAAGTTTATCTTTTTGTTTGGTCCTAAGAAACAGTAATGACACCACAACAAGAGCGAACATGACCTTGAGTGGTTGCACTACAAAAATATCCTGACCACTGGATACCAAAATAGAGGAGAGCCATTGCTCAGCAACTTCTCTTCCCCAAATCAAGCTATAAAACAAGGTAAACGTGGATGCCGTCAGCGTTGTGGCACAGCAAAGAAGCCACGCAAAGTACACGCAGAAGTGGGGCAACGTGCATCCGGTGTCCTTGACTTGATCAATCAGTTTTTGAGTCTGTTGGGTGTCGTTATAGTTGTCTTTTTTTCCGCACCTTGGTCTACTCGATTTGAAAAGGAAAACGATAAGAACATTAACAGGTGCAACTATTATCCCGCTTTGTATTCCGATCACGATCTGTCTAAGTGTAAACTTGAAAGGTCCGACATGTATAGCGGCTGCGTCAGATTTGCCGCCAATATTGTAAAACATTGCATTGGCAATCATGGCGCTAAATAGAACTGACAGACAACACGAGGCTCTTTGCACACGAGTGAATGTACTGCTAGATGCTTTACCAAACACTGACATCCATAGATGACTGTCAGCAATTTTTCTTCCAAAACGCCAGCGAAACTGAGATGAAAACGTAGATAGAGTCTTATTGCTTACAGTGACTTCTATCAAACCATCATCCTTTTCTACAGCGAGCCATCTATTAACTGGAAATATCCATTGTTCCTCGGTTTGCCTGTCTCTTATTGTTATATTTTCAACGAACCACGACGGACTTTCTCCTGTGTTGTCGTGTTCCAAAGTGACTTCTTTCAGAGACCCCAGGGATTCACCAGTGATTATCACAAACCCGATGATACTTCCTCGTGCAAATATGCCACAGGAATCATTTTTACTTCGAAGAGGGACTTGTTTTAGTTCGTCCATTTCACCCTTTATTGTAATGGTTACATTAGCAGTTGTTCCAGAGTTTCTCCAGACTCCAGTGCCAATGACCACGTCGTAGTAATAGTTGCCTTCTTCAACAATGGTGACGTCCTTTGGAAGACACACCTACAACAAAGGGAGAGTGATACCAGCTAGTGTGTGGAGGAAATAAAAAAGAAAGAGAAAAATTAAACGTTTGCAAGTAAAACCTTATTTTGGACGTGGTTGAATATCCTTGGAGAAAAAAGCAGTGGAATATTGGGCTT
>OX421446.1:26282784-26290284 GCA_949126865.1 Montipora capitata
AGTTCGTAGTTTGTTTATTTTTAGGTTCGTGCGTAAGCGTTTCTAAATCGGTGTATTTTGTAATCTTTCTATAATTAGATTGATTACTATTTCAGAAAGTTCTAGAAGCTTATTGTGAGAGTATATAAATAGACGAGTCCTAGCGAAGTTTTTTCTAACTTTAGTGTTCACAAGCGAAGAGAGTTGGCGTTAGCCGTGTTTAGTCAAGTGTGACAGAAGCAGTGTTTATTCAAGTTGGTGGAGGCCGTGTAAGTTTGTCGAGTACGTGTTGTTCAGAGTTTTACTTCGTGGAAACTACGTTCATTTTGGAATAAATCTTCTTGTTGTTGTTCCGGCAACCCTGCGTTCAGTTTAGTTTGCAAACTACCTTTCCTCAAAACATTCGAACTCGTAACATTGGGGACCTGACCGGGAGAGGAATTCATTTGTTTGCCGACTACAGAAACCAGGAAAGGACAGTTCAAGAAGAAGGAGTTACACCTAAAGTAAGAAGAACTGCACAAAGAGAGTATATTGTGTTTTTGTTGTGAAATACTGCTATGGAAATGGAAAAGCTTTTGCAGATGGGAAAAGAATTCGGATTGGAAGGAGCAAAGCTGCTCGAGTTTGTAGAGAAGCAACAAAAGTTAGAGGAAGAAAAACAAGAAAAACGTAGACAATTGGAAGAGGAAAGAGAAGAAAAGCGTAAGCGGTTTGAAGAAGAAAAGGAAGAGAGACGTCGATTACTTGAAGAAGATAAAAGAAGAGAAGACGAAGAGAGAGAAACTAGGCGACAAGAACGCGAACTAAGAAAATTGGAGATGGAACCCGAGCTGTTGAAACAGAAAGAGGCTATTGAAGCGGAAAAAAGAGAACATGAGCTGGAGATTGCACGTTTAGCTGTGGAGAATGCTGACGGGCGTCCTGAAGTGAGAGAGGATAGGGCCAAGACACCCAAGCTTCCCTCATTTGTCGATGGCAAGGACGACTTGGATGCTTATTTACAAAGATTTGAAAGATTTGCAGCGACAGCTAATTGGGAGAAGACAGGATGGGCTTCGAAACTTAGTGCTCTTTTGTCTGGACGTGCACTAGAAGTTTATTCGCGGTTATCTGAGGAAGCAGCCCAAGATTATGACCGAGTAAAGATAGCTTTGATGAAGAGATATGACCTTACGGAGGATGGTTATCGCGGTAAATTTAGAGCATCAAAGCCGGAAGTTGATGAGAGCCCAGACCAGTTTATAGTGCGACTGGAGAGATACTTGTTGCGGTGGTTGGAACTGTCGCATACTGAACGTTCTTTTGAAGGCCTGAAAGATCTAATTGTAGAAGAACAGTTTATTGACTCTTGTCCAAAAGAGTTAGCTATTCACCTTCGTGAAAGAGCCCCGGAAACGCTTAACCAGATAGCGAAAATCGCCGATCAATACTTGGAAGCTCATGGAAAGCACTTGTTTAGTTCTGCGACCAAGAAGCCGTTAGTACAGTCCAGGGCGGAAGAAACAAAGAACGCACAGAGTGATACAACAGCTCTCCAGTGTTACAAATGTAATGCCCCCGGACACAAAGCAATTAATTGCCCAACTCTAGCAAGAAAGTGTTTCCTATGTGGCAAGCAAGGTCATGAGGCGAGGAGCTGTCGATCAGGTGGACGGAAGTCAGGAGGCCAAGGTAAAGATGGTAACCCTGTGCAACGTGTGTGCAACGTGGTCAAGTTAGTGCTGGCTGTTTGGTTAAGTCACCAGATCTTATTAACGCTACCCCAGAGGAAGTCGAGTCGTGTATCCAAAATGATCAGCTTCTGTTAGCCTGTGGCAAGAAAGTTCCGTTGCTAAGTAATGCCTGTGTTGAACCCTTAACTGGAGTAAGAAGTAAGATGCCAGTTGTAAAAGGCAGAGTTGGAGAGAAGACTGTTGACGTTTTAAGAGATACCGGTTGCAGTGGAGTTGTAGTCAAGAAGGACCTTGTCGGCGAGGATCAGTTCACCCGAGATTTTAACGTCATGTTACTTATTGACAACACAGCAAGGAAGGTGCCTATAGCGAAAATTTATGTTGATACGCCTTATCTTAAGGGTCATGTAGAGGCGCAGTGCCTTTCAGATCATATCTACGACTTAATTATTGGTAATGTACGTGATGCAAGGGACGCACAAAATCCAGATCCCAGTTGTCAAGAGGCTTGTGCAGTAACTACCCGAAGTCAAGCTAAGAAAAAGGATGAACGCACGACCTTAAAGGTGCCTAGTACCCGTGAAAACCCTATTGTGGATAGAGAGAAGCTCAGGCAGATGCAGCGTGAAGATGAGAGTTTGCGGAAGTACTGGGATCGAGACGGTGTGTTAGTGAAGGGTCAGGCGGAGATTTCCTTTGCAGAAAAATCGGGAGTACTGTACCGCCTGTACAAGCATCCTTACGTGAATGGTGGTAAACCGCTTAAACAAGTTATGGTACCTGAGAAGTTGAGACGCCCCATAATGGAAGCAGCTCACGGATCGATCATGGGCGGTCATATGGGCATCAAGAAAACAACAGACAAGATCCAGAGTGCGTTTTATTGGCCTGGAATTCAAGGTGACGTCACCCGATTTTGCAAGTCCTGTGATGTGTGTCAGAAGACCGTAAGTAAGGGATCTGTGCCAGAGGTACCGTTAGAGGAGATGCCGCTGATAGACAAGCCTTTTAAGAAAGTAGCAATAGATCTTGTTGGTCCTATCAGTCCCCCGAGTGAAGAAGGACACAGATATATATTGACACTGGTAGATTTTTCGACTCGCTACCCTGAGGCTGTGCCATTAAAGAACATTGACACAGAGACTGTAGCAGAGGCATTGGTAGATATCTTCAGCCGTCTAGGAGTACCAGAAGAAATCTTGAGTGATCTGGGACTGCAGTTTGTTTCTGACTGTATGAGAGAAGTCACCCGACTACTATAAGCATTAAACAGCTTACAACAACACCCTGTCACCCGATGTGTAACGGTTTGACAGAGAAGTTCAATGGAACAATGAAATATATGCTGAAGAGACTGTGTAGTGAGCAGCCAAGACAGTGGCATCGCTACATAAACCCGCTGTTGTTTGCTTATCGTGAAGTTCCCCAAGAGTCCACTGGTTTTTCACCGTTTGAGCTGTTATATGGAAGAGCTGTCAGAGGACCAATGGCTATACTCAAACAGCTGTGGACGAAAGAAGATGTTAAAACCGGACCAAATCTGACGGATGACCAACGGAATGAATTTATGGATTTGGCTTAACAGTTTACGAATTTGTTTACTGAAGCACCAGGTGCCACAGATCTCGTTCAGCATCATATCAACCTCATTTCAGACGAGCCGGTTAGATCAAGACCTTACCCAGTACCTTACAGCATCAGAGAATCACTCAGAAGAGTTATTGCCGACATGACCAAAATGGGAGTTATTAGAGAGTCCAGTTCTCCGTATACGTCACCTGTGGTTGTAGTGAAGAAAAAAGACAACACAAACCGTGTGTGCGTTGATTATCGGAAATTAAATAAACTAACTGTATTTGATCTCGAGCCTATGCCAACCGCTGAACATTTGTTTCAGAAGCTTAGTGGAGACAAGCCCTACTCAAAAATTGACCTTAGCAAGGGATATTGGCAGATAACAATACCAGAGGAGGACATACAGAAAACGGCGTTCGTAACACCTGACGGGTCGTACGAGTTCTTGAAGATGCCGTTTGGAATGATCAACTCGGCAGCAACACTGAAGCGTGCAATGAAGAAGTTGCTAGAAGATGTAGCCAATGTTGATTTCTACTGGGACGATATATTGGTTCACAACCGTACGTGGGAAGAACATATTAGTGCCCTAAGAGAGCTATTTTCGCGCCTTGTACAAGCGGGGTTCACTATTAGACCTACTAAGTGCCTATTCGGTGTAAACAGTGTGGGTTTTCTAGGCCATCGTCTGGAGCAAGGAATGATTGGTCTACATCAGGATAACGTGGAGAAAATTAAAGATGCCCCAAGGCCAAGCACAAAGAAACAGGTGCGATCTTTTATGGGTCTAGCAGGATACTATAGAGATTTCATCCCCAACTTTGCAGCGATCGCAGTGCCCTTATCTGATCTCACACGGAAAGGCCAACCTAATAAAGTTGAGTGGAGTGAAGCACAAGAGAAAGCCTACCAAACAATCAAGTCTTACCTAACAAGTGAGCCTATTTTACGTCTCCCCGATCCAGCTAAAACTTATTTCTTAAGGACGGACGCCTCCAACAGTGGAATCGGTGCAGTGTTAATGCAGTAACATGATAAGAAGTTGTTTCCCGTTTGCTACGCAAGCAAGAAATTGACAGGTGCAGAAAGGAACTACTCCACAATTGAGAAGGAATGTCTAGCGATTGTATGGAGTATCAAGAGATTTCATCTTTATTTGTACGGAGTCTCTTTTGTTCTTCAGACGGACCATGAACTCTTAAAGTATATGAACAGTGCTAAGTTTGCCAACGGACGTCTTCTGCGTTGGGCTATGTTTTTGCAAAGTTATTCATTCAAAGTTGAAGCCATTAAGGGCTCAGAGAACGTTGGAGCAGATTACTTGAGTCGTGCTGAGGAATGACATTGAACTGCCCCTTATTTAGCAATTTTTCTTGTTTAGGACAAATTTAGGACATTTCTTCTAGAAGGGGGTTATGTTACGAAAATAGCATTGCGTGACAAGCGTTACTTCCTAGAAGCTTCGCGAGAGTTCGTAGTTTGTTTATTTTTAGGTTCGTGCGTAAGCGTTTCTAAATCGGTGTATTTTGTAATCTTTCTATAATTAGATTTATTACTATTTCAGAAAGTTCTAGAAGCTTATTGTGAGAGTGTATAAATAGACGAGTCCTAGCGAAGTTTTTTCTAACTAGTGTTCACAAGCGACGAGAGTTGGCGTTAGCCGTGTTTAGTCAAGTGTGACAGAAGCAGTGTTTATTCAAGTTGGTGGAGGCCGTGTAAGTTTGTCGAGTACGTGTTGTTCAGAGTTTTACTTCGTGGAAACTACGTTCATTTTGGAATAAATCTTCTTGTTGTTGTTCCGGCAACCCTGCGTTCAGTTTAGTTTGCAAACTACCTTTCCTCAAAACATTCGAACTCGTAACACAACCTTAAGCTCGAAAATTCAATACGCAACACGATATTATAATTCACAAAGGCAGAAAATACCACAGAATCCTTTTCCAGCGAAAAATGTATTGAAACAAACAACATATTTGCTCTTAGAGGCGAAAACCTCTTCCTATTTCATTGCGTGCGTGAAGACAAGAAACTCAATCGTATCAAATTACCATGTACTTCAGGTTCAAACCCTTTCCTGAAGAACCTTTTCCTTGAATAATGAAGCACAAAATAGACGACAAGCTTTCTTTCAAATAATTCTTGGCTGTCACATTTCCAATCTTTTTTTACCTAAAGACTGTGCAGAGTTGATCACAGATTCACTTAAGGTGTTCGATTCGTTCTCTGTCTTTGTTGAACCCATAAGTTACCAGAGAATTTTCCATTTGGTTTCAATGTTCTACATAACAGCACACTTGGCAAAATCTTAGAAATGCAGCTCACTTTGATTTCGGCTCGACGGACGACAGATTGTTGTCGAAGTCCATTACTCGTCGCTTTTAAGATTCCACCGCCTGTCTTGTTCAGTATCCAAATGACTTGCCATTATTGAGCTTCATAAGGGTATATTTACTGGGTTGCTGTATGGCAATCCCAGTCGGAAAATGGGTAGATTTCTCCGTTTTATTATTATTTTCCTTGTCGGTAAAAGTCTTGCCTGTCACTCCCCTGCTAAGTGGTGTCTTTGTGCATAGAGCCTTCTGCGTGTATTTTCTTAGGATCGAGAGGGTAGTGGGAAATGCGTAGATTTCTCTGGTGGACACAGAAGAACGATTAACTAACCGGCAATGGCGTCGAAAGTCATGTAACGCGAATGGCGTTTTAGTGGATCTTTGAACAAAATATACCCTTATGAAGCTCAATAATGGCAAGTCAATTGGATACTGCACAAGCTTAAAAGCGACGAGTAATGGACTTCGACAACAATCTGTCTCCCGTCGAGCCGTCTTTTACCAAGTGTGCTGTTATGTAGATCACTGAAGATTCGTAGGGCAGCGATAAAAGTGAATTCAAAGACTAGACCAGGTGGATTAGATGGAGTTTCAAGCGTTAAAATCGCTGAAAAAGTAAAATTGTTTTCGGAGCGATGCTATTGCGTGTCTTAAACAGATTTTCCTTTGATCTCACATAATTGTGTTTTCCCTCAAAATATTCGCTTGTTTTCGCTTTCGCTCGAACATATTTACCTTTATTACATGTCCAGTGAATAGTTTTATCCTCTGGGATGAATTTTCCGTCGAAAAATCGGTTATTAGGGTGGTTTTTGGCAAACAGAGGTTAATTATTCGTAATGCGATCGCTTCCGTTGCCGTTCGCAACGGGTCGCAAATTTGACACTTTTATCGCATTATCACATTACGCATTGATCTCTAATCCGATTATTCCTAAACATCTAAAAATATTCGTGCCTCGTCAGTTTTCGGTCGAATTTATGTCCAAGAAAGCAGATAAATTGGAGAAAATTTTAGTTTTGCATCCAAAAATTCGTAATCAACGCTAAAATGACCAAATTTTGCCTGGAAAACATATTTTACTGTTATTTTTCTTAAATTTTTTCGTTCAACTTTCGCTTTTATAAAATGTTTCAGTTGTCTGTAAATAAGTTATACGCTGTTGGAAATGTTTTTTTTAATTACCTTACCGGTAATCGGCCCGTGGGCATTACGGGAGAATAATGCTGTACAATTCAGTCACAATTAGCCAATCAGAGCGCGCGTTATATCGGCTACAAACACAAGCCATATAATAAATGGTCTTAATGACCCCCCAACTTGAAAAAAATTGCCTTTAACGCTGCACGTACCACAGGCAACCCAGTGTACCCTCACGGAGGGTCTAGTTTGTTCAAAGATCCACTAAAACGCCATTCGCGTTACACGACTTTCGACGCCATTGCCGGTTAAGTTAATCGTTCTACTGTGTCCACCAGAGAAATATACGCATTTCCCACTACCCTCTCGATCCTAAGAAAATACGCGCAGAAGGCTCTATGCACAAAGGCACCACTTAGCAGGGGAGTGACAGGCAAGACTTTTACCGACACGGAAAAAAAAAAAGAAAAAAAAGAAAACAAACAAACTAAACGCAGACCCCGACTGGGTTTGCCATACTGGCAACCCAGTAAAAAACTTCTCAACTTCCAGTAGCAAAATCGCTGGATTACGTCTTTAAAACACTTGTGCAAAAAGCTTTTCATCTTTGTCATATCAGCGATTTGAGAAAGAATGTTTAAGCCTTTTCCAAAGTGTTCATCTGTGATGTTTCCAAATGTTGACTTCCAAGGCTATTTAAACTCCGCGTTTGTTGAAAAAGGACAACAAATGAGGAATGTTTTTCACAGTGTTCTCATGTTGAAAAAAAGGGTCATCCCAGAAAACCTAATGAGACACTC
>OX421446.1:26295284-26305284 GCA_949126865.1 Montipora capitata
GGCGGACCGTGAAATCCAAAACTTACACTCAAAGTAAACAGCCTCTGGATAAAAATCAAAGCTCAAAATTTTGCCAGTCAGGTGTTAAGCAAACACACTTTCAAAATCTGAAGGAAAAAAGGAAGTGGTTTTTTTGATCACAGGGGCACTTTAAACAGTGTTATGGTTAGAATTGTAATTCTGTGAACTAACGTAGATAGGAAGGTAATACTTTATTTAAAATATTCGAATCAAAAGAGAAACACGCTATAGCCCCAACATTACTCGGCAGGTTTTCGTGGAGGGCGCGGCGCGTTCACACATAAAACCGTATATAATTACTAAACAAATACTAAAGAAATACCTTTCCTACTGCTAATACTAATATTACAGGAAAACTACTATAAAAATGTACAGCTTTGAAAGAACCAACTATTTTCTAATAAGCTTCTTAAATGAAGGGATTGACTTGGTGAGTTTTGCTTAATTTTAAAAGGGCTGGTTCTAAAGCATAGCACCGCTAAATTTAAAATTTAAACTAAAGCCACCATACGCACAGTAATGAAATAAATGTCTACTGATTTGAAATGCGGATTACAGGCAATGGAGGGAAGTGATCCTCGCTCTTATCTGGACAATTTAAGTAAATGTCGCTTTTTATAGACACTTGAAAAATTCAGTTGATAGATCATTGCACTGGCATCGCATGGCAATGGGTTCGAACCCATTGAAGCTACCTGATTTTTTTAGGTGTCTATAAAGGACAGTTGCTTAAATTGTCCAGTTAACTGCGAGGATCACTTCTCTCCTTCCTTCAAATATCCTATTGTTACCAAATCCTTTTAAAATCATAACCTTTGCATTCACGCTACCGCCAAAAGCAACATTTCCAAGATCTCTAGGCATTTCAAATTTCGAGGAACCCTCTTCCATACTGAGGCCTTTTATATCATTTGAAGAGACCTTCTTGAGAGCTACCACGAGGTCATCTGTTTTGAGCAGCATGCTTTCTGATGGTACCAGACGACCAAGAAGTGCATCACTCATATTGTTCAAGTTCTGTGCAGCCCTTTCGACATTTCCCTATAATCATAGAGAAAGAAGAATGTCTAATAATTGTTATAAAATTTTCGACCTCAAATATTACGTTTCTAGCTTTCTGATTGGTCATACGGTTATTGGTTGGTCTAATTGTCCAAGCTTTCAGAATTTAATGAAAATTTAATAAAACAGTTATTCCGTTTGCGCTTGTTGGCATGATATGAGATTGGTTATAGCCAACTCGGTGCTGCGCGACATGTTGGCTATTTACCATCTCATATTCAACGCGCGCTTTTGGGTTGAGAATATGACCTTAGACCACAACGTATAACAGGGCAAAGTGGCCAAAGCGCTCTGGGTCAGTACCAATAACCTCATTAGAAGCAGTACCGATTTGGGTGCCAGAGCCCGAAACTGCCGTCCCTCTGTGGAAAGCAATGGTGTATCTAAATGTTTTAAAAGATGCATCATTTCTTGCTTTGACCTTACCGGCCGACTGAATAAGGTGGATATTAATACAATCTACCAGTTATCTAATAGGATCTCAATCTTCAGTTACAGCATAACCATATCCTGTTTCTTTTTTAATATATTACAGATACTTCAAAGGCCTTAGCTACTACACTCACAAACCAAAATACCGTTTAGGTAGCAGTTGAGCTGTTTATTTTGTGTCAAGTCTGCTCGCCGTTGTTCAAAATCCATTTTTTTAAAATTAGAGACTTGGCTCATTACCATAAAAGACCATCCCTTGCCTAATAAATCTATCTCATTGATTGTGTAGGCGTTATGCGCCACTTTGGCTTGGAAGAAATAGTTGACAATTACCTTTGTAGATGAAACGTCGACTGGAGTTGATTCAGCGTCTTGACTACGCGTGCCTACTGAAGACTTCAGGACGTTCTTTAGGACTCCAGTGACACCAACAGCCGCCTCTTCTACTTCAGAAGTAAAGGGCTCTTCAGGGTCGTTGAGAGAATTTTCAAGTTCTTTTGTCGCAGTCTCTGTCATGTTTAACGCTAAATCCTACGATACGTGTGTCGAAATAAGGAGGCTCATTAGATTGCTTAAAGGCATTTTGGAATTAGATCGAAAAATAGGACTGAGACCCTCTCCAGTGCATGGTCAAAGAGATTTATTCGATGGGACCCTGAGCAAATTCTTTGAGAACAATAACTTTGACATGTAAAAACTAGCGTTATAATGTTAAATGTCTGACCTTTCGGCGACCTCATGACGCCATTATCAAGGAGTTGGAAATGAATATGCGAGTTCATAAAATATATAAAATACCGGTACTCCAAATTTGCATAAGTGAAGAAGAGCCAGACATAGGCTTTAGCACGGATTGAATCTTTTTCTAGCTCTTCTTCACTTATGCAAATTTGGAGTATTTTTTATACCTTTTATGAACTCGCATATTCATTTCCATCTCCTTGATAATGGCGTCATGAGGTCACCGAAGCATACTTTGAGCGTTTTTTGGACAAAAACGAGCATTGCGAGGAGCATAAAATGCCAGGTTTTACTAGCATAATCGGGAAGGGCCTAGTGAAATTCAACGCTATATTTTAGTTTTTATAGGCTTCTGGGCCCGGTTGTTTGAAAGCCGGTTAATGCTAATCCCAGATTAAAAAATTACCAAGGAGTTTATTTCTCTACTCCCAAATGATGTACAACACTGATATTTGGCAGAATTTTACATTAGAGGAAGTCAATCTTGAAAACCAAAAGTAACCAAAAGAAACTTGCACTGAAAAGTTGAAAAAATTAAACCAAAGTTTACGCTAATCCTGGATTAAGTTAATCGGCTTTCGAACAACCGGGCCCAGTGCAACTACTTAATTGTGTTGCTTGCGTAAGTGCGATGACGTTTTGCTTCAAAAGGTATAATGAGTAACTTGGTCAATGCGGCGAAAAGAAAAGCCATTGGTTTCACATATTAAAAAAAATACAGCTTAAATCTGATTAGAAGACCAGTAGTGTCAACAGAATGCAAAGTGTATCCACTTACCGCCGTATTACCCCCATCTCCTCCTCCTCCTCCTTCTCCTCTTCCAGCTGCGTTGATCACCGCCATAATCGCGAGAGACATTTCTGGGCTCTCAGGATGAATAATTGCAAACCTCTCGGTGATTGTAACTGATATCTATCCCAGAAATTGTAGAAGCATTTGAAATGTTAAATTAAACAAGGGAGAATCTAAATTCGAACAACATCTGCTAATTAATGACTCCACCCTATCGGTAGAACGAAATGACGACGTACCACTTTTTTGACGAGTATACTCAATTCATTGCCACATTGAGACTTTGCGTTGGCAGCTTTCAGTACAGACATTGCAAGCTGTGCGGCCTGGCTGACTTCACCTTTATTCAGAAACCCATCCATCTTGTTGCCTTCACCCACCACAAGGGATTTTAGCTGTTCGCCTACCGTTTCTGCTGGTGTTAGACATGGATCAAGTTTGGCAGACCCCTTGACCTACGCAAGATTGAATTAAGATTGCAAAATAAAAAGCATTGTGATGGCAATGATGATGTCAGTGTTGATACTTTGATGATGACAATGTTGATATGTTGATGATGACAAAGCTGATATATTGATGATGACAACGTCAATATGTTGATGATGACAATGCTGATATGATGATTATGACAATGTTGATGATGGCAAGGACGACGACCAAAGGGTACTCGAAATAAGAAGAAAGGATCTATAGTCAAATGGTTCTCTCCTCTCTATAGTAAAATTTTGTACAGTCTTGTCACAAATTGTAAGAAAATAAAACAGTTGTTATTGTACTCACCTTGACATGCAATATATTTACAACTGCCACACCAACAGAATTTTTGATATAAATATTGATTGCCAAGTTGTAATCATCTTCTTGCTGCCCAGTTGGTAGAACGGTTGCCGCAGACGTGGGGGAATTGCCATAAGATATTGGATCCTTTCCCGCTCGAAATTCATATGAAAGTGGAGTGTTTTCGTCTTGCCATCCAAGACACTCAAATGTGAACTGTGTTTCAAGAGCTATGCCTTCGGTGGGTGTTGCACTGCAGTCACCCCCGTGTGGCTCTCCAGCGGTCTCAAATTCTAACACACCAAGCCCTTCAGATCCCACTGGAGATGTAACAACGAGTCTCAAACGAAACATGGATTTACTAGGCAGAGCATTTTCCTTGATGATCATGTTCTGGCCTGTTATTCCAGTCGAGGTCATGCTCGGCAAAATCGCAACATTTATCCACGTTTGTGATTCCTCTTCCAGCTTCGTGAGTTGCCATTCGTAAACTGAACCATCACAAGCCGAATTGGGGCATTCTGATGTTGCCCTGAACTTGTTGGATGCGGACACTACTGCACCACAATCGACAAAGCATCTAAAGAGGTGAAAAAATGGCAGAAAAGACATTTCAACTAGACCTTTACAAGCCCCATGAACGTTTATTTTTTTAATTGAACTAGTCCTTGGTTGAAGATTTCAACCGCTTTAAACAAAGAGAAGGGACTTAGACTTGAAGGACACTGCGGTAGACTCAAGGCCGTGATACCATCACGATTTGCTTGATGGCAGTCTAAATTTTCAGGATCGGGGAAAGAATAAGGAAAAACTGAACTTCCATGCACACTTCACTGAAAGACACTGTACATAATTACGGATGATGTATGCTTGGATATGTCGTTTTGAAGACAGCGTCAGAGGGCAGTGTTTTTGCCGGACTGCGACTGCGCAGTCGACATATTTAATGATCATGAGGGATGACTACTTTTACCATGGTTGAGGTGAGGGATCCCTGCTTGCAGGGAAGTTAACGACAAAAATAATGTACAACAACCTAACAAGGAAAGAGAAAATTGTGCAGACTTAGTAATGATGAAAACGTCTTAAAACAGTTGTTACCTCAATGTCACTTGAGGGATATCTCCCACGGCTATCTCAAAGGACATTTCAGCGAAGGAGAGTCTCTCATCTTTAGTCAGAGTTAAACGAAGAACATACGTGTTTCCAACTGTTAGTATAGAAGTGTCAATATTAATCATTGTGACGTTGATGTAAGGATTAGCAAAGGCACCAAAGCAGTCATGGCTCATGGAACTATTATCTGCGATATCAGCACAAGACCAAATAAAATTGACGCCAGTGTGTGATCCAGGACCAATGTCAGCGTCATAACTCAGCGATCCATCTACCGCCACAGTTTCAGTTGATCCCCATCGGACACTGCTTCCCCCATCAATAATGGCCCGTAAAGGGCCTGCAACGCTTTTGATGAAGCCGTAGTCAAAGGCCTTAAGAGTCACTGAAGAAGATGAATCACCAGTCTTAATGGAAGCTGTAAATTTTACTTGATAAACACCGACAGAAACGGATCTCTTACTTATAATCCATTCAGCAGTTCCTTGACTTACTACAGCTCCTTCAGCTGATTCTGAAGTTGCTAATTCTGCTTCACTCACCAAACGCCATTCCAACACACTCTCCAGCACAGTAGCACCAACTGGTAAACCTTCGATACGAGCTACTTGAGTGCTCTTAATCGACCTCTTAACAGGAGTGGCTTGGTATTTGTCTTTTGAAATATTCCTTATGGATACTGAGAAGTCTCCTGTGAAAATAGAGGTAAGTTGATCAAGCCAAAAAGCAAAAACACATTTGCCACTTCTGGAGGTGTAGCCACTTACTGTGGATTTTGCTCTAAAGAGCAAGAGCATTATTGACGAACACAAGGAGTGCAAAGCGTGTGAGAAATGGTCCTCCAAGACTACCTCGTAAGGATATTTATTATGTGACGTTTAGTTTCCATTCTTACCTGGGTTTATTTCAGTCAATGGAGGAGAGAGGTAGACTATCCCATTATATTTATTTTAGAAAAACGTCAATACGCTGTACAGCCAGCAAATAAAAGACATGGAATCCACGCAAAATTCTGCTAAATGCTCGTGGAAAGGCAGATATTTTTGAAAAGGTCTGCTTTATTAATGGTAAAACGTTTCTTGAAACCAATTTTACGGAAAACCGGGGATATTTGCTCACTTCAACACTTTCCATGCAATTTACAATTTACTCAAGTTAAGGAATTTTAACAAGCTCATTTAACTCGCTTACCTAAAGGATCACAAGACCAGCCATCACCAGTGTAACCTGTGCGACAGCTGCATGTAAAGGAACCTTCCGTGTTGTGACAGTGAGCCACCCCATGACAATTGTGAGTCAGCGTGTCGCATTCATCTATGTCTGATCGCAAAAGAGAGAAGTCAGTGTAACTTGCTTTTCTTCCTTTGTTGTGCGGTTTGCTATAATCTGACTAGCCGAACGCTGACCTCAAATAAGTTCCTCGTTACGCGCACTTGCGCGGGAAGAAAGAGGAATACTTCTGGCAACCCTCTGGCCCAATTAGCACTCAGCAATCGTGCTTTGAAGTTAAGGAGGAGCCCCCTTCAGCAAAAGGTACATATTCGATACGGTCACTCTTCTGAATAGTTTCTGTGTTTTCTGCAAAGTTACTTCTTGGTAAGGAATGAGTTTACGTTTTGTAATTTCACCGCAGAGGGAAAGGAGATTCCGGTGAATGTTATCTAATATTACTGTATACTGAAACGGTGGATAGCGTTGAACTTGTGGTCTGATTGGCTACTCAAACTCCAAATATCCTTAGCCATTAACCACTAGCCACCTCCAATTCAGTGAATAGTTGTTAATTATCGCGAATGCCTGGTGGACTATACACCGTTGTTTATTTATTGCTTTAATGTTGACGTGATTAAAAGTAGACATTCGAAAGCTACTTTATAGAGAGAAAATTAAAACAGAGGATTGTTAGTCACACCTGAGCATGTGACACCATCTCCTGAATATCCTTGAATGCAGGCACAAGAGAAAGACCCAACGGAATTATTGCAAGTGGCCAGAAGAGGCTCACAGTTGTGAAAACCTGAGGTGCATTCGTCAATATCTGTGTGCCGAAAGGAAAACCAAACATGAGAATTGCAGAACTTCATGATAAAGTCAAGTACATTAAGAAATATCAACAACAGCGATACCGATAACCAACAATGAAAAATTATTGATAAATTATTGATAAAGATATCGATTAGTGAACAATAAATTATTCACCTTGGGCTCAGTTATTATTAGGGACCTTAAGCAAGGACGACGACGACGGCTACGAGAACGCTCGGCTTGGAAAGTGTGAGTACACATTCCAAGAACGAAATTGGTAAAAACGGTGTGGATATTTAAAGAGAAAATTGAAAATTTATCTTCAGGTGCTCTCGTCCTCCACATTACCTCAAATTTGATCATTTTACGTCGTTGTAAAGACGAGAACGGCAAAGAAATGTAAAAAAGTGTAAAACTCACGTGGCCGGCGTGCAGAACTATTGTTTTTGCTAATTAAACCTATTGTTATGTGGCGTTCTCGTAGCCTTCGTCGTCACCTTGCTAAGGTCCCTAATTTGTTGAATAAATTCCGGGACGAATTCCAGCTCTGAAATAATCACTAATCGCGGCTGAATAAAATTAGGGCTTTACTGTAGTTGCTAAGGTAATAAGTGGGTATCAAAGATGGAAAATGTTTTTGTTGTGCGATGGTGTCCTTGATGACAGTTCAGAGCTCGCCCCGACAGCAAACTCGTTTCTTGTAAAAATTTTCTTTTTATCCTCTCGCAAAAGTAAAAACGCGACAAAAATAGGTTCGCTTCGCTTCCATCCAAGCTTTCAAATTGTGTTTTAAATTTGTTGTGTTGTTGAAACCACTCTAAATGCATTGAGCATTCCGCAGATTTTACTACAGTGGTCTTCCTTATGACGAAATAAACAACCAGTTTCCATTAGAATTTAAAGTGCCACTACGACGAAAGTTTTTGGTTTTCTTTTCGAATTTTTTCAACGTCAATTAAGTTAATATGTTCAAAATAATACAATGCATTTAAATTTGGAACGATAGAAGCGAGATAAGTCGGGAAATAGCCAGCCAAAAACCGCTAAAAATCTGTCCACCATACTCGGACGGCATTGGAGAAGCCTGCGATTATTTTGTAAGCGGTCTTCACGCAAGACTTGGCTCGTGACGTCATACGTGCATCGCTTCGTGGGCGTTTGACAAAGCGAACAAGTGATCAAGGAGTAATGTTTATAATATTAGCCAAAAGCAACTCGGCGATCTCACATCTCATAGACGACATGGGAAATTAGCCGCGTTTATTTTGAGCATTGCGCTTATGACGTCAGACCCCAGGCGATCCAGCTAGACCGAACCCTTTTCCTCGCTCACGGTCATTTGCCGTTCGAGTAATGGCGGACAGCGAAAACCGAAAAACTACGTTACAATAATTATACTTTCCGTGCGAATTTTGAGATAATATTTAGCACGTCTATTTTCAAAATCTAAAGAAAAAAGGACAAGCAAAATTTTCATCGTAGTGGCACTTTAACGGGTTTATTTGGTTTTATAAATGAAAAAAATCATACTGCATCCTTAAGAAATGGGATGGATACCAAATTTCACGTCATATTTGATCCTCTTCCCAATTGAGTTTTGTTTCATAGCCTTAACCTCTTCCTCACGAACACAGATGAAAGAGGATGTATGACGTCAACCTCGGCCAATCAGAACGCGAGAATGTCTATAATCACCTGAGCAATTGCACTTACAACAAGTAAAAAGAGCAACGACCATAATGGAACAATGGAGATGGACATACTCATACGTGGTTCTTAGAGAAGGATTGATTAATCAGTGCACATACGAACGCAAATTCATCGCCCTAAGCACCAGAATATGACGATGACATTGTCAATATGAAGATGATGGTGGACATTGTTGGAGTCCAGACATTTCAATGTACACAAAATGTTACCTGAACACGATGTACCATTTCCAGAAAAACCTTGATTACATGAACACTCAAAAGACCCTTCTGTGTTGGTACAAGTGGCTTGAAGATCGCAGTCGTGCACATTCGTAATGCACTCATCAATATCTATGAAAGACGTACAGAGAGATCTTCAGTCCAATTTCATGGTCCAGTGTCGCGTGCATCCCACCTGAGCAATCTAACTTACTAACTTACTGACTTACTATGTCGTCGGTAAAGTTTATTGTCCAAGGAAACAACACGGCGAGAGGGCCAGGCCTCGAACCCGCGACCCTAGTGTCGGGTCTCCCATGCACTATTAACTACAGTAAAAACCCGTGTATAAGAACCTAGGTTTTTCCAAGTTAGCCGAAACAGGTTCTTAGATAAATGGTATTTAGTGTAAAATAATGCTAACTAGGTTCTTAATTAGGTTCTTAACTTTTGTTCAAGAAATAAAGCTGAAGTTTTAAATGATCTGGTGTTTAATGTCCAATAACAGTATTCGTGGAGGCTTCGTTAAGCAAAATACTATACTATTTTAATCTGATTCTGTTACAATCAAACCTATAGTACTGTAACCTTCACTATAATTGTCTTTTAATCTTGCATACACAACAACATAACATGATCAAACGTCAAAGCTTCTCTATAAAAATGTCCATTGATAGAGGATTGGAATTTGTATTAATCTCATACAATGTCTGGCAGTACAGTATAGTCTAGCAAAATATTGCATTTAAAAAGCCTAAATAAGGTAAGGATCTAGCCCCTGAGGTCGGATTTTGTCATCATCTGAACCATCAGCTGTTATCAAACAACCAGTTTTTTGGAACAATTTTGTGAACAGATCCAGCTCCTTCCAGGCTTCTCAGGCCGACTTTGTCATTAGAATGCGTCTGTCCTTAGCACCAATTTTGTCATGCCACAAATCAAGGTTTTCATCGTGTTCAAGCCACTTCTCCATTGCCTCTCCCACTTTGGTTTTGAAAAGTTTTGCAATCCCCGCATGTATGGGTTGCACCTTATCAGTGCGATTTTCAGGCAGGAGGTAAACAGATGCATTAACCTCTTTTCTGCAAGCCTCATGGAATTGTTTCTCCTGCTGAAAACTAAC
>OX421446.1:26320284-26322784 GCA_949126865.1 Montipora capitata
CTCCTCTAGTATCGTTAATTCGACCGAAATGTGGCGCGTGTTCATTGGAAAAATAAGTTGAGGCTATCATCTGGCTATCAGGAATAATACTGGGGTCCGCAACTCCAACTGCGTGATGGAAACAACCTAACGGAGAATTGATCATTTATTGTTTAGTTATTAGCATGGTAACTTGAGAGTTGTTTGACAATAAAGCGTGACACTATAAAGCAAATGATTTGCAAGTTATTCAATGGTTCTTTAGTTTTTTTATGGATGTAAAAATAAATGTGTGGAAAAAAGACCAAACACATGGAGGCTTACGATTAGAGGAGCAAAGTTAATCGATTCGACCCTGGGTGAGACATCAAATACGCCCATTTTCGAACTATTAGGCGTTCTACGTATTTTGTTATTTTTCCAAAATTTGACTAAATGTAACACTATTACTATACGAACCTTGACCTTTTTTGTTTTGCTTGGTTAAGAAAACATGACGGCTGATCACATGACTCAAAGCATTAACAGGTGCAAATGAAATGTTGCGTCAAATACCGATTGCATAGTGAACACAATCGAGATAGATAGATAGATAGATAGATAGATAGATAGATAGATACTTTATTATCACCTTAGATTGCAGTTATAACTGAATTGATAAGGTTTACATTACATAATTAAAAAATTTAATTCAGTAAGTAAAATATATTAACTATTATGATACATTAAGGTAGATCTAGGACTCTTGTTACAACTATGAAAACTAAGGGAAAAGAAAATATATATATATAGATATATAAATATATATATACACATATAAAATTGTAAACTATAAGGTACCAAATGGAGAATTGACTAATGCTATTCGTTATATAAATAAAGTTTATTTAGAGTCATAAATCCTAGCGGTAGCGTTAATAAAGGTATTACTGAACCTATTAGTCTTACACAAGGGCGTTGCAAAAACCCTTGGTTTACGCAGGGTTACCGAAGGATGATTAGTGTTAAATGGTAATAACTGAAATAACTGATTGTTAGGATTAGAAATGGTTTGTTGAAAAAAACTGACACAATTCAGATCTTCTTTACGATAAACTATTAATATTTGCGGTCTTAAGAGCATCAATGTATGACACATCGTAGCCATATATAATACGCATGGCTCTCTTTTGTACTCTTTCTAAGGCTGAGCTAAGATACTCAGGTAGACTGTAGTGAAAAACTTGACAGGCATATAATAAAACTGACTGAATGCAAGCAATATAAAAACAGACTAGATCCTTAGCTGGAACATGAGCGCGCTTTAGTTGTATTAAAAAGTACAATCTCTTTGCCGCTTTTTTAACAGTACCATCTACATGCTGATTCCATTTCAAATTATCCTGAATAATCACACCTAGTACTTTCACAGACTTAACAAGATCAATAATAGCGGTTTCGGTAATTGATACTAGCTCGCGAATCGCCGGAGAACGTGAAAAGGAAATTCTAAGCTCTTTGCATTTCTTGGGATGTAATTGAAAACTTATTAATCTCGGACCACTGTGTTATCTCATTAATGGCATTCTGTGCCTGGCTGACCTCTCTGCTGTCAACTACTTCATAAACCGTTGTGTCGTCGACATACTTAACCGTACCATTCGCAGAGGCCACTACAAGATCATCGATCATAGCAATAAAAAGCCAGGGGCCGAGCTTTGTCCCCTGGGGAACCCCGGCGGGTACAGATTGCCATTCCGAGAAACAATCTTCAGCCAATTTAACTCTTTGAAAACGATTACATAGAAAGTCGCCTATCCAATCTTGTCCAACCATCTTACACTAGTCGATATAACCATAACTCATTTACATAATATATAGATTTAGCCGAGCCTAAAAGCGGAGCTTGCTTGGTTATTTATTCTTACTGCATGCCTGTAGGGTTAGTGAAAATAAAAGGTTTTCGAATTGTCTTCTTTTGGTGTTTCCGGTTACTGCTTAATTAATTAAATCTTTTTTTGCTCTCTCTGCTTAATTAATTACATCTCGTTTTGCTCTCTTCTAGAAAAAAAATCCATTACCTAACTAGTGAATTTCACGGTGAATTTTACGCGAAAAACCGACAATGCGTGAATCATGAAGCGATGAGTGCGATATCGGTTCTTCGAGTGAAATTTACCTTGGAATTCACCAGTTTGGCGATGAATTCTTCTTGAATCGCATGAGTTTCAAAAGAAAACAAGCGCATCCTGTAGAAGGCACAAGTGTAATAAATGGTCACAAATGTAATAAAGTCACAAGTGTAATAAGGTTTGGTCACAAATGTAATAAGGGTTCAGACATAGGCAAGACTCTTATATAGATTTATATGAGATCGTACAAAAAGTAAAGTTCTGGTGAATAACTATTTCTTGTCGTTCTAAATCTCCTGATTTAAATCTGTGATCTGTCCTCTCCCAATTAAAATACATAGTAGTTGTACATGTGTTTAGTATTAGGTCAATGTAACGGTCTTCTTGTCTTTATTTTACTGTCTCTCTCC
>OX421446.1:26332784-26335284 GCA_949126865.1 Montipora capitata
TCAGTCGAATCAAGTCTATTCAGGGGCTGTGACGGTCTCTCAGAGTGTAGGAAGAAAGAGGAAGGGTCTCTTTTACTTCCCTCTTTATAATTGCTTTTATCTTTCCATATAATTTCGAAAGCCCTCAACCCGGCCTCTTTGATGCCAATTTAGAGGACCCGGCATAGATTTCGCAGATTTCGCAACTGACAGCCTCAGCGTTCTTCTTTTAATTACACTATTGTTACAAACTACCGACTAAGAAAATTTCCCTTAGGAAACAGAAAGAAAAGGAAATAAATAATTAAATATCTTGTGGCAAATTTGCTCATAGAGTGTGAGGTCAACAGAGTGAGAATGTAATTTAATTAGATATTCCTCTTCGTTTCGATTGTCGGGTGCCTCTCCGGTAAGTTGGTCAAAGGGGGACTTAATCCATTTTCTACCAAACTGAATCTTTATCGGTATGCAACGTGTTGTCTGTAGTAACGATATTTACTCGACTTTAGTGTTGGATGAATAATTTATCATGATGGAAACAGAAACGTCACCAAAGGAAATAAATTATGTTACACAAGGCTTCAATCTTTTCTCTTTTTTTCTTACACGACTTATACACTATAAAAGAGTGACCGTTGGCATTGTGTTTACTGTCCTGATTATAAGGGAGTCAAACAACAAATAAAGATAAATTAAGACGTCAAAGCTTAACGGCTTGGTGACTAAAAAATACTTCCCTTCTCATTCTGTATTATTTGTTCACGAACTTTCTTATTTCTTTACTTCTTGTTTATAATGTATTGAGCCAGACTGCCAGTTAATTACAATTGCTTAAGTCATTTTAGGTTTAGCTTTTGTGTGAATCAAATTAGTTTCAATTTCGAGTTGTCGGACCTAGTAAAATCTTTGAGTAAAACTATATATAGCTATGGACGTTTATCTGTGTACGTACAACTTTAACCTTGTAACATACCTCCTTCAACAAAGACTTCATGTTGCACCTCCAGCAACCCATGGAGAATTGTAAACAGCAAAAAAGTCTGAAAGTGACATTTTGTTAAATGGGAAATCAAACGCTTGAAGGCTCTTCAAATTTATAAGAAAGGAATTCTAAAACTTGGAAAACAAATTACGAAAGTGTCAGACGATGTTTAAAGGCCACATAAATGATAATTATCAAGTCAAACCAAAAATGAAAAGTTATGTTCCGAACTATATATTCGATTAAACAATAATTCAAACTATTTGCCTTGTCGTTTCACGATAGGTAAAATTCCAAGAGCGACTGGGAAAAAAAGAAGATAATCAATAAAAAAAACCAAACAAAAGAAGCAAGCAAAAAAAGGATTAAATCTGGCACAATTTGAATCAGATTGAGCTTCCAAGCGTAATTCCAATGATAACTTTTCATTTTTGACTTCACGCAATCACGTGATGTAGAGCCCAAATTTCATCATAAACTTTCATGTATATAAAGACGTTTTAAGTTTTAAAGTTGACAGTAAAAAATGCTATTTAGAACTTCTTCGACGCAATTCCCATACAATACAAAGCAAAAAAACCAAAAAATTCACAATCTATCTTGAAAGAAAGTTAAGTTAAGTCAATTTTTTGGACTTACTTTTTGTGGCAACATTGATAATTCCAACATACACAAGTAACTGGATCTTTGAGAGTATCTTAAGAGGTCACAATTATTCAAAAGGATCAAATTTGGAGAGAAATTAACCACACGTCATCCATATTTGTAAAAAATAGAGAATGTGATGGCGACCTCCGTTTGAAAAGAGTGATGGATACCTACAGGTTCATTCAAAGAGGGTTGTTTTAGGTTATTAATTTTTAACGGTATTTCCTCGGCAACCTTGGTGATTAATGTTCTGGAATAATCATCGTACGTTAAAGCTTGGTGGATTCTCCTTTCTTCACAAATAGTGAAACGAGATAATCAAAGTAAATGAAGAAACGAAACAGTCAGTGATATCTGGGGACAACATGTCCAGTAAGCCAGTCATTATGTTGCACCCCTTATATGTGTTATATTAGGACAAGTTTCACTGCTTTGTTTGCTTTTTGATGGTTTCTAATTAAGATAACACTTTAAGCTAATATATTCCTTAATTTCTAAAATAATATACTTAAAGTCTCGAAGTAGTCTCTTTTCTTCACAAATTGCAAGTGTGGAACGAGAACACCAAAATAAATAATGAAACCAAATAGCCTTTCAGTTGGGCTACGTTTCACACACCTTTGTTTGTTTGTTTGGTTGTTAATTCAGGTAACAGTTTGAGCTAATGTATTACTGAATTTTCTAGAATAATATACTTCAATGCCCGAAGTACTCTTTTTTTCTTCACTAATTTGGATTGTGGAATACTTATGTCTCAAGGTAGAATTTCACTGCTGTCAATCCAACGGTTGCGTGTGTGAAGTGAAATGTATACGCTAATATATACGCTAATCGCCGTATATATTTTGTCTCAAAGTTCTCTCTGAGTATTTTGTTTTATGTTGTAAATTC
>OX421446.1:26337784-26340284 GCA_949126865.1 Montipora capitata
AAGCATAGTGATAGCGAGGAAACCTCAAAGAAACCTCCAACCTTACATACAAGAGTTGAAACACGTACACGTACTACTGGTAAGTAGTCTCTAAAGATGACAATTTTCGCTGAAAAGAACTTCTTTGAAAGGACGCGTGAAAAAGTGAGCCAGCAATATCAGGACTCATTAAGTGAATTATAGGGCTTGATGGAAAACGGAAAACTGTTCGATATTGGATCTACGGTGGCGTAAACGGAAAGGATAAGCATTTCTAGTGTTGTATGAATTTGATTAATTTCACGTTTATTATTCGCCAATGAGTACCAAGTATATATTACGAAAACGAAGAGTACAAATTTCATATGCCACATGGAATTCCTTTGCTCGCTGATATTTCAAGTAATTTACAAGGACTGGTTCTTGTAATAGTGAGTTATGATTGAAATACGAGAATGAGTGACACCATTCTCGTCCCTATAGCCTCCGTAGTTAATTTAAATTGTCCCTGACGAAAGAAAATTGTTGTTTGACTCGTTACAGAGATGGACGTCGGCAACTAACTAAGCGAACTGAAGAAGCGCATTAGGTTTAAACCATTAAATTTCTCCATTTGTGCGTGTTTTAAACGGAAACCCGATTTTCTTCTTGTCACGCTCCTTCTGCATGCTATCTAGAGGTCTATTTAAATTGACATTCGACATTGCGTAATGGTCCAAAAAATTACACTTATGAAACCGGAGTAAACAAAAATTCCGAGAATTGCCCCCGCCGAATATCAGTCGGGCCAATACGTTTCAAAAAATTAAATATTACTCCACACTTTTGTACCGTGGACTGGCCAAGGTCACCGTAACTGGAATTGGTGCCACTTATAGTGGCAGTTAAAAAATAGGAGGCGTTCTTTACTAAAAGAATTGGACGTTGAAAGAAGACGTTGAACCCATAATAATCTCCCATTTCACTCCGTATGAGTTCAGATGAGAAATCTCCCACTGTTTTTGAAGTTGAAATATCACCGATACGCTCAACGATCAGTGTCACTGAATACGTATTGCTCTCGCTCCCAAAGAAACGGACGGCATGCAACTTGATAGGTTTATCAACGGAGATACCTATAACATCGGGGCCACGACCGAAATAACCCCAGCTGCCTCGAACAATGGATCCAAACCGAGACACAATGCTATGTTGTCCAGCTCTTTGCGCTCTCATAAATCCCAATGGGGTGGTCAGTGCATCGCTGAAATATTTTACCATTTCGAAACACTCTTTGGTAGTGAGAATTTCACAGTCGAGGACAACACTAGCAAACTCTTTCTGTGCCATCAGAGGAAAACGTATCCCTTTCACGATCCGTTCTCCAAGGATTCTTCTTTTCTCAGATCCTTTTGCTGCAAGCCCTTTCTTCTGGCATTCCTTGACAGCCCAGCGATCAATAGCTCTGAACAACTCCACTTCCTTAATACTCAAAGTGTCTCGCTCCACTAATTTCTCCAATGTTGACCCATCGATTGTCACAAAACCATCGGATTTCACAGCTTCTTCAGTTTCTTCGTCGATCACCTTCCAACAGCGATCAAGCAGACCTTTCTCTTCGTATTTCTGCGCGTGCGGTAAGACATTGAACACGTTCGATCCGTCCAGGTTTTCTTGAAGGAAAGTGGAGCATTTGTCGACCAGGGAAGGCAGCATGTATTTCTTTGCCAAATACATCAGCTGCATCACATTGTCCAGAGTCAAGTTCGCCTCATCGCAATAAATAAAACGAAATAACTCCATCAGACTCTCGTAGTCACAATCAGAGATCTCCACTATATTTCCCCGCTCTGCCATATCACCGTAAAACATGGCATAAAACACTGGACTGCTGATCGCCAAAACAAACTTGTGACCTGAAATCGGCTTGTTTGCACTTCCGCCCTCAGAACGATGATCGCGAACAAAGAACTTCACATCGCTGAGGAGTTCTTGATTTAAAATGTACTTACATCGTTCTCGGATAGTACTATTAGAGGTTGATTGCCAAAAATCTGGTTTAGTTCCCTTCTCAGACATGACCAGCGCAAATATCGAACGAGAAGTTTTGTTCTTGAGGCGTTTGGATCGTTTTCGTACCCAGTGCCCTTGTCCCGTTCCGTGGTAACCTGGGCAGTGTTAGACATAAGATCGAGTATAAATGAACGAAATAATAGTGGCTACGATAGCTTACGTAGTCATGAAAATAGATTGACAGTGACGAAAACGTAGAAATGAAATGAAAGTTGGAAAGATCAAAGCAGCTAGATAAGCTACTTTAAAAGCAGCTGCAAGTATTCTTCAAGAATCCAGGCTTAAACGGAAATCATTTTGATTGAAAGAGGGTAAGAAATCGAATGCCACAGAAATTTTTCAGAATAAAATTCCAGAATTTTTGGTTTATCTGGCAAGTTTGACCTCACGTTCCTCTCTTTCGAAGCAACTAGGAAATTGCCTTTCATTGGTCCATCTCAATCGGGTCCAGTTTCTTGTTTCTTACCCA
>OX421446.1:26350284-26362784 GCA_949126865.1 Montipora capitata
GCCATATCACCGTAAAACATGGCATAAAACACTGGACTGCTGATCGCCAAAACAAACTTGTGACCTGAAATCGGCTTGTTTGCACTTCCGCCCTCAGAACGATGATCGCGAACAAAGAACTTCACATCGCTGAGGAGTTCTTGATTTAAAATGTACTTACATCGTTCTCGGATAGTACTATTAGAGGTTGATTGCCAAAAATCTGGTTTAGGTCCCTTCTCAGACATGACCAGCGCAGGTTTTGTGATCGTTTTCGTACCCAGTGCCCTTGCCCCGTTCCGTGGTAAACTGGGCAGTGTTAGACATAAAGATTGAGCATAAATGAAAGAAATAACGTGGGCTACAATAGCTTACATAGCCATGAAAATAGATTAACAGTGAGGAAACCGTATAAAACGAAATGAAAGTTAGAAAGATCATAGCAGTTAGTAAGCTACTTTAAAAGCAGCTGCAAGTATTCTTCAAGAATCCAGGCTTGAACGGAAATCATTTTGATTGAAAGAAGGTTAGAAATCGAATGCAACAGAAATTTGTCAAAAGAAAATTCCAGAGTTTTTGGTTTATCTGGCAAGTTTGACTTCCCCTTCCTCTTTTTCGAACAACTAGGAAACTGCCTTTCATCGGTCCATCACAATCAGGTCCAGTTTCTTGTTTCTTTCCCAGGCGCAGAACTAAAACGTTTTGTTGACCAAGAGCGACAAACCGAAAAGTGCTGCACCGTTTGCCATAAAGACGTTTGATTTAAACTGGAATAGGCCAACAGTTGTTTGCTCAGCGATCTAGCCTATGAATGGCTGCGAGGCTGCCGGTGACCTTGCATTGATACAACCCCCACTGCTTTTATTATGTAAATTGTGTTGTTGTAATTCTTATTAGTCCGTATTAACATTACAAAAGCACGGAGGTTTGTATCAAAGCAGGGTCACCGGCAGCCTCGCTTCCATTCGTAGGCCAGGTAACTTAGCTACAACTGTAAAATGGCCTATTTTGTGCAACCAATTCCTTTGTTTCTTTCAACTAGGACTTTCATCGAGCAACATACCCTACAAATGAAGTGAATGTACATTTGCGGGTTATACACGAATGAGAGAACTCAGCGACCCTCGCACTTCGCTAGATAGTTTTAAGCAATTGTTTCTTTATAGGAAATTCAGGTTGCTCCAACGGGATTCGAACTATGACCTCTGCGTTACAGGTGCAATGCTTTACCCAACAAATTGACCTTCTCTTAACTGTGTGGCTTCATATTGGAGCATTGCACCGCCATCGCAGAGGGCATGGATTCGAATCCCATTGGAGCCACCTGAATGTCTTTTAATTAAGTGACAATTGAATAAGTTGTACAGGTAAGTGAGAAGATCACTCCGTTCTCTCATACCCCACAAACAACGGAATCGATGTGTTATTGAAATTCGGTGATTGTATTTCACAAGTGGTAAATTCGGAGCTCTAAGGAACTTGAGCATGCGCAAACCAAATGCCTGAAAACAAGATAACAAAAGTGGAACCATTACTAGTGGCAGTGTCTCAGGGCCCGTTGCCACAGCGCCTGACCATGACGATGCATATGCAGCCCGAGATTTCGACCCTCGGATCGTTTTACTGATACTGATCTTACAAAAACTACCCTCCACAGGCAGTGAGGGAGAGAAATTTCGGTGCCTTGACCACATGTGATGGCTCCCTTTCCTACGCCGACGACGTTTTCTCATGTGACTTATAGTAAGATGTTAATATGTTGCCGGTCCAATTTATGTTATTACACATTGTCCATTGTACGTCTTTGTGCGTAATGGTACGGAGTACCGATGACAATTGCGCTTGCGGATTTCTGCTGAACTACAAAGACTGGTTTTGAACTTTAGTATATTTAGGCTGGAGAATTCACGGCTGACCACAACAACGGGAACTCCGTGCCATGCTATTTTAGAATAGTGTGTGGGATCTTTAACGTTCCACAGAGTATAAGCCGGAATATGGGATGTGAGAATGGGGCCTACCAGTTTATATTATATTCCACAGTCCTTCCTTCCTTCCTTTACCATTTGCAGATATCATTACAACGGCAGCACTTTCTCCTCAGTTATTTAAACATTTTCCCTTGCTTTAAATTATTAAAAAGACACACTTGAGTAATCTTAGCTGTGCCCCTAACTACGTAATCCAATAAGAAAAGCTTAACTGTTTATATACAAATAATAATGATACTTGATTATGTTAAATACTCTTACTCAATTTCATTACCTAGGTGGTCCCTTCTTTAAGATGCTTAAATCTCTCACATGGTTGGGCTGGGGTCTCACTTCTAAGGCATCAATCATTAGGTTTTTATACGTACGTTTATTACTCAGCGAGAAGGCCGTCCTGGATATTAGTACTTTATGTAATAGGGGAATGCAATGGTATATACGCTGTACTCGTTGGAATACCTCATAATTTAAATACACTATAGTAAGTGATACATGAGGTACCTACGTAGTTCAGATTCATAGTGCCGCTGACCGGTTGGCTCAGTTTTCACGATGGCGTCATTTGACTACAACTACCACAATTCAGTTTGTTTTTCTTTTCATATTTAAATTTTGTATTCCCAGTGGGGTAAAAATAACAATAGCTCTAATTAACATGACACAAGCGAAACCTGAAGGATTCTGGTACTTGTAGTCATATGGCGTCATCATGCAAATGTCCTATTATCGGTGACTTCCGTGCGGGAGGTCGTGAGTTCAACTCCGACCGAACCAACACTCAGGGTCCTCAACACATTTCCACCGCATGTTGCAAACTGCATTACAACCGAAAAGAAAACCATTTCTTAAAACCGTCAAGTTTCACTGTCCCTTGTCAGTTAAGTACGACTCAGAACTTCTCTAAGTTACATTGACAGGCACTTCTTAGATGACAAAGGAAACTCTTACACGTCTAGCGGAAACGAATAATTCCAGAAAAGAAGTCATCTTTGTATAACAAGTCATTTATTTGAAAGTATATTTTCGCAGTGCAAAACAAGTTTTTTCATGCCGCATACAATTATAAAACCCTAGCAAATGAGGAATAAATAATGAAATGTATATCTTAATTTCTGGTTTGACTGTTTTATACCTGCATATGTATCTTGGCTAAAACAACACACTAGTTTCTCAACAAGGAAGTCACTTCACTTAGACTTCAATTAAAACACTCCTCCAACTATTAATTAGTCTAGCAATTTTTCATTTTCGCTCTTAAATGCAGCAATTCTTTCAACAAATGCCGAGAAAAACGGCACGACGTGTGGCCGGTCCCAAGAATGCGAATCATGACATTCCAGCTGTCGCAGCAGTCTCGAAAATTTGAAACAACTGTGGTTAAAAGCAGTGAAAAATTATGGATAATGCACCCAAATCCAAATAACGGATAAAACACGTTGATGCCAGAAACAAAAACAAACAAACAGACAAACAAAGAAAAACCAAATAGCAGACCAGCTGACGTTTTTTCCCCTGAAAAACTGGTAAAAACCTTCCCTCGGAACTAACAGAAAGATTGGCGGCCACTAGGGTAAACAATGGTGCTTTGCAAGGCTTGAAGACCTTTGAGAGCTGACCATCATCTTGAGATGCCTTGCCTTTCTTGATAAATGTCTTTGCCTGGAGGGTTTTTCATGACCATAACGGAGTACTTTTCTGTCTTTTTTTAAAGTTCAAATTAATCATTCAAGGCCTCTAGTTGTTATTTGTTTCTCACTTCCTTCAAGGGCAACATTTAAAACGCAGAGAGCTTATAGCTATATAGCTGGGCCTGCGGTCTAATCATCATCCTCGCCTTCTTCCTCCGCTTCCACTGATATCCCATGATGCTTCATAAGCGCCTTCATCATGGCTTCGAGTTGTGTGGTGTGATCTAGCACAGCTTTAAGCTTTGACTTGACGCTCGTAACTTCTTGTTTCAACGCCTCTTGATGGTTTTGAAGTTTCTCAATTGGGGTCTAACGGAAAAGAAGGATCTTATGTTTAAGCTGACAGTACTTCAATGGAGCATGCAAATTGTCCGTGGTATTTTTCTATTTAAAATGATCATATCAACTCCCGCCAAAGCTGAACAATGTCTGAATAAGTGTTTTCAGTTTGCTAAAAGCGCTCATTTTGATCGCCAGCACTTCAAAATGAAACGAGCAGAATTTGCTAGTATTTTGACTCCCAAGAATGTTTCACTTTTGATTTGTTAGGACACTTTGCAATCATTAAATTATATGCATACGTTGGGCTTGAAAGGCATGCAGTGAGGCAAGAGCTGAGCCCGTTTTAATATAGACCTCAATACCTCGTTTTCTTTTTTTTGGTCAATCGTATTTTTCTAAGTCCAACTTGTTGACATTTCATAAAGAAAATGAGCAAGGAATGCACTTTAACAAGGTCAACCCCAACCTCGCTTTTTCCACAAAGGCCAGGAGACTGAGCTCTTAACCAAAATATAGTCCATTGAACTTTTAAACGAACTAGGAACGGACCACTGAACATTCACTTAATATAATGATTAAAGAAGAGGTGCCAAACTTTGTTACGCAACACCACCGTGAGTAAAAACAAGATTCCCACAAAACACAAAATAGTAACCTTTTCAGGATTCATGGCTTCATTAATTGCGCGCGCAGGGCTGATGCCTTGGTTCCAAAATGACCATATTGTCCAGTACTTGCTCGCGTTTGGGTAAATAACTTCCTGTGTGGTTGCGAACCGTTGTCTTAAAATGGCTGGCAAGGCCTTTTCAACATCTAATGCGAGGTCAACCTGACAAGAAATTATTGCACACAGTTAACCACTTCCTTAGAAGAATGGCCATTTCTAGAGACAAACAAACAAACGAACAACGAACGCAAACTCAAAACATCAAATTCTTGAGAGTCACCTAACAGACGCCACATTGTACCCCTTCGAGCTTCCTAGTATTTTATTTAACTTGTCGAGCCTTTTTGGCAATGAAATGGGAAATTGTATCAACTCCCAGTCCAGCGAGATAATCGGACCGTATAAAAAATGATTTTTTTTTTCGCTAGCAAACACTGTATCAGTCAGACGCCTAAATAAATGTGGTCTTACTTGCGATTCTTGTTCACGTGACCTATACGTGTGCAAATGCCATTAGCCCCATCCACATCTCACATTTTCAAAAATCTATGCCTTCGTCTTGTCGAGAATGGAGAAGAATATTATCATTCAAATTTGAGTTTTTGGTTGATTTCACCCCCTTTCAGCTATGTACAATAGAACACGCAAACACGATCTAGCAAACTTGTTTCAAAATCATCCTAGGGATTTTTAAGTCCGCGCTTTCAAGTTTCTGTTTTAATGCGCTTCCAAAGTTTTTACCCCTTCAAATGACCAGCTCCCAACATCAGTGGCTTCATAGCTCAGTTGGTTAGAGCGTCGCACCGGCATCGCGAGGTCACGGGTTCAAATCCAGTTGAAATCCTGAATTTTTCAGGCTTGTCTACGCAATTGCTAAAATTGCGTACATAACTGCGAGAATCACAGCTTTACTTGATCAGGTCATTGTCTTCGAAAATCTTCGCTTTCAGCTTTTCAGAAAACCTGAATGCTTTTCAAAATGCGTTTTTACAAAAAAGTCTCCGTTTTCCGGCGTCGACGTTCTCGAGCGTTTTAGTGTGGAAGATTGACGAAAACACATTGAAAACCGACAGCGTATTGGCTTGGACAAAGCTGCTTTGCGTTTCTTGTAACTGGCGCTTCCCGATTAATGCGTTTTCGAAATTGCCCGTTGTTATCTTCGCGAAAACAAAGCACGAAGTAAATTTCATACTAGCGGTTTTCATTCCTTTCACCTACGTGAATGAAAAAGGGACAAACGGTCCAAACACCTGGTTTCACAGACAGTTTGACTCCACCCTGGTTTGGAGAAATTTGAATGTAGCATAAAAGTTGCAATCGAAAGACCTAACGTTTTGCCACTCCTGTCTTGTGTGCTTAGTTACCTGGCTTATGAATGAAAGTGAGGCTGGAGTTGACCTTGTTTTGATAGAAAATTCACTGCTTTTCTTACGTAAATTCCAACTAATTAGTATGAGAACAACATCGTTAACATAAGAAAAGGAGGGAGGTATGTGTCATAACAAGGTCAACTCCAGCCTCACTTTCATTGAAAGGTCAGGTAACTAAGTACGTAACTGTAAAAGGGACTATTGGCGTCCTTTTCTTTTAATACGTGTTTAAAAAAAACCACCCGCAATCATCGCGGTTCAAAGGAGAGGGGAAGGCATTGATTAACTGGTTTCAAGGTTCTCCTAATATCTTTAGTTCGCCTTTTTTACCAGTCCACACTGATGCATTTTAAAGGTTCCTTCGCTTTCACCTTTCAAAAAATAAGCATAACGGCTGTGGATGGAGCCATTTTGAGTTCCCCGTCACAACTGACACTTTCCAAATTGACCAACAAATCTACAAGCAATACCATTTTCAAGTAATAACCTGAAAATTTCGATCTCAGACATGGCGTTTCTAGCTTTCTAATTGGGTTCACTCAATCTCGGTTATCAGCTCAAATACCGTGCGACCTTATATGGAAACCGACTGCGTCAGTAGTGTTGCCAAGCTGATTGGCTTTAATTTCCAAGTGTCCAAGCGTTCAGAATTTAATGAAAATTTACTAACAAAGCAATTATTCCATTCGCGCTTGTTGGACATGAGACTGGTTATAGCCAACTCACCGCCACGCGCCTCGTTGGCTATTTACCATCTCATATCCAACGCACGCTCATGGAATAACTGTTGAATATCTGACTGACCTGCATGGCAAGTCTCTTGAGAGCTGCTTTCTCTTGAACCCCCTTAATGTCATCTACAGCTAGACCAACCTACAAGAAATAATTCGATACAATCCAATAACATTAAAAATCAAAAACAATTTCGTACGAGAATCTTACCAAATTTATCTGATCCGTGTATAATTTAATGTTGGGGTTGCATACGAAATATGAGCTATTCCTTCATGATTACTGAATATTATTTGGCCAGTATTTCCTTGTATATTACAAGGAACAAGTAAACCCCACAAAACATTTTTTGTCTTGGCTTAAAAATATGGAATACTTTTTTTTACTGTTATTTGTAAGTCAAACTTTCTGCGAAGCTTGTAAACCTCGTGCGAAAACCTACAAAAATAATGGTAAATCGCAATGATTTCAAAGGAGACAGTTTGAGATAAGTCTCGTTGTCAGCCTGGTTGCAATGTGAACTTAAACTTCAAATTCAAAGGCAGTTCGCTTGAGGACCAATCGAACGAGTTGAAATTAGCTCGCAAATTCGACTTGTTTATTAACGATAGCTTGCGCAGCTGGCGGTATCATTGGCGCGAGAGGCATAAGCCGCGTGGAGAATGGAAAGGTTTCACAGCGCCCCACCCCATTCTCCGCGGGGCTTTGCCGCTCGTTAGTTACAATAGAGAGTTTTTAAACTCTCTATTGTAGAGCCGCGGACGGCAACCGGAAGTGAGCTGTTTTCCCTTTTAACTTGTCTTGTCACTACCACCTTTATATTGCTAAACATATTTCCTTCATTAGAAGAGATTAAGTTACAATCTGGGAGACACTAATGTCCTGGGCCCGGATTAACTGAATCCAGGATTAGCGTAAACTTTTGTTTCACTTTTTAACTTTTTGGTGAAAGTTTCTTTTGCTTATTTTTGTTTTTCAAGATTGACTTCCTCTAATGTAACGTTTTGCCGAACATAAGCGTTGAAAAGCATTTGGGATTAGAGAAATAACCTCCTTGGTTAATTTTTAATCTGGAATTAACGTTAATCGGCTTTTGAACAACTGGGCCCTGGTATGCGAAATGTTGATTTCCGGTTACCGTCCGCGTCTCAAAAACGTGTGCTTAAGCTCCCTAATACAGCCAGCTACCCAGCCTAGAGTGATGCAGGCCCACTGGTCAGCTGCACGTTGGCGATTCTTTGAGCACGTAATTTTTGTCATTAGCCCGCAGCCAGTGTACTCAAGGAAGGGCGAATGCGCTGCATGAAAATAACTTTTTTTCCCCAAAAGCGATTCCTTTGAATGCTTTTGTTTGGTTAAATGATCATTCTAGCCATCAAGCCACTAATAATAACTCTTAAGCAAGTGTGGCGGAGATAGTGTAATTTTGAATAAAGTTAATTTTTTTCTACTGTTAACAGAGTTAACTGAACGTATTTATGAAAGCGCCCACGTTCCATCAATGTGTTCCGAATTTCGTTCCCGAATTCCGATCCCGGACTCTTTGTCAAAAGTGGGTTAAATTTTCCGCGCAGTCTAATTTTCTACACACACGAAAAACCCCGACATTTTAAAAGATTTGATTGGTTGTCTCCCGAAACAGAATATTAAACCTATTCAACGACCTAATTCATAAACAACTTGCTACGTCATCACCTACCAACAAATTCATGATAATTATGCAGTTAGTGACGAGAAACGCCAGGTAGAGCACCCAGGTGACTGGTGGTACGACATGGTCATTGTAGACTGTATCGTATTCATATTCTCCTAACATTCCCATTGTTGTCTTGAGCATTGCTCGGCCAGGGGTGGAATAAGGAACCTGGAAACCACAAACAAAAACTTGCATTTTCGGATTAGCATTAGCGGTACTTCTTTTACTATTCAAATAAGAATTACTGGTTTTACTCAAGTGATAAGGGGACATGTTTTTTGAATGTTCTATTCTCTGCGCTTTACAAATTTTTCACATCCACACGTAACGTATTCCAATTCAATTTGCCTGTCCACACGTTTCCGGATTCACTCTAGTAGCCAGGGCTCCTGTGTGAATACATGTGGACGTAAGGCGAATGTTGCGGATTAAAAAATATCCGCAGCTACGCGCGGACTAGAGTAAATCTAGCAAGACTTTGTGAATTTGTTTATCCAGAAATTCCTTCATTATTCTTGAGTTTAACTTTTTTTGTTTTCCGTTCTTATTCCATTTTAGACACACAAGCTATTGTAAACGAACTAGATCCTATGATATATCATCAATCCTTCAGCACAGACCTTTACGTAGGAGTATGAGGTAAGACTGCAAGGACGCCGTTCGTGACTCGTAGTCATGGTTATACTTCAATCTAAAGTTTCTAGTGTTTGTGAGGGAAACTATATATTCACTCTCCACTCTAAGCACAGAAGCTCCGTTAAAGACAGGCCTTGACAAATTTTGACAGGCAATACAAACCTGATCATATAAAAGAATGTGGAATCCTAAGCTAAAGGCAACTATGAACAGGAAGCACACAACGAAGAACTGAGCGAAGGTCTTGAATATATCTGTAAACATCACTACGTAGATGCCAAGCTTAGGAAACTTGCGCATGACAAGAACGAGTCCGATCCAGGACAGGTAGACTGCGGTCGCACCAAGACTGTTATGCCACATGAAACACCTGACAAAAGGAGACCGAACAAATTTGATCACACACCACACTGTAGGCATGGTAACCACTAGGTTATGAGTCAAGGTCACGCAAAGTTTGCCTGAGTCTCCAGCGCATCCAGGTGATCTGGTGACGTAATTCGAAGGACTGGGGAGAAAAATTTTAATGCCGTATCCCACAACCGCGCGCGGCCTTATTTTCGAATTCAACATGGCAGAGGCGAGGTTAGATCTTGTCGGGTTTACTTGAATGTTCATTCAGTAACAGGAAATGTGGTAGACACGTAATGATCTGTTGAGTTTTGGCGATGGCAATAATGTAGGGAGTTTGGAAGCAACACCTAAGGCCGCGCGCGGTTATGGGATACGGCGTTAAAATTCTTCTTCACAGTCCTCCAAATTACGTCACCAGATCACCTGGATGGTGTAACTGAGCAATAATCGAAATGGATACCACCATGATACCAGAAAAAGTCACAACTCCTGGAGTTGCCGTGATAACAATCATGTAGCAACAAGAAAACACGAGATAAAAGAAAGACACCACTGAATTTGAAATGTGTTCTTAGACGGCACCCATGTCGCGAAGCAATTTTTTTTTATGTTGTTCCCATGATTCCGCGGGGAACTTTCAAAGTAACTGACCAATAAAGTGTCATCCTTGAAATATATATAACCACGCAATTTCACACAGAACTAATGATGGATTTCAAATAATTTTCAACGGAATAGTGCCAAATATGGGAATTTGCCCTCTCACCTCATATTCTCTGGGTAGCATTTACCGCAGGTTAAGTTTGCAAGAAACGTACCTGTCTCCTTTGGCTATAGCGAAGCTCGTTTCATCAAGTTGGAAATCGTTTACGATATAAATCATAGAGATGATGTACGGTAACAATTCTATCAATCTGTTCCATCTCAAGCAGAGTCTCCACGCGTAACAAAATTGAATAATCTAAAAAGAAAAAACAAACAAATTAGTGTTAACTGACTAAAACAAAGTTTACTAGTAGAAAACTGCTCCATGACCATTAAATCACTGGCTTCAATTAGAAACACTTGAGACAAAAATAAGCGAAGATACGCGTAATAAGTTGAAACACAACGTTACGATGTCTCCATGCGTATGACATCATTTCAAGTGACTGAAAAAAAAGACTATAGAGAGGGTAATTGAAACGTATCATCCTCAGTCACTCGTATGAATTAGTCACTCTAAGATGTCCTGGAGACATCGAAACATTGTGTTAAACATATTATTTTTAAATGTTCAAACAGAAATTCGGAAGAATTTTGGAAAACGACAATCGTTCGCACACCAGTTTCAACCCCAATGAAATAATGTAGGCTACTAAGAAATAATGTTGTCTTTCGTTTTATTTACTTCCGCGATCAATTAGAATCTGAAACTCCTTAAGCCTAGTTCCCACTAGCGACATAACGATCATAATCATAATCATAACACAACTGTACAATATGGCGTACGGACATGCTCTCGTTAGCTCCCGGCTTTTTGTCATTTTTGTAATTTTAAATCATGCTACAGATTTTTTTATCAATTCTACAAGCGATGTGGGGGCACAGACAAAGACTTGGCATAGTTTTTACCTAGGTCAGATGGTGATATGTGGTGGATACACGACTTTGCCGTTTTGTCCTTTCGGAAGCGACATCGCCATTGTGTCATTTAGACGACGCTTCTTTGGTCGAAGGCTACTTTACTCATCAAATGGAACTTCCAGCTTTAATCCTTCAACTTTACAACTCATTCTTAGTGGGGATATTCATCCACATCCTGGTCCAGGTTCGCGAAAATATCAGAGTATTCAATTTAGTAGAGAGCGCAAGGAAAGCGAATCAAGCATGACGATTAACCAATATGCTAATCAGTCGAACATCAAAATGGCTCATTTGAATATTAGATCCTTGAAATCCAGAGAGCATTTCATTCTATTACAGCACACTATTGAAGAACACAAGTTTGACATATTCACGTTATCAGAAACCTGGTTGGATTCCACAGTTGATAGTCGCGTAATGCAAATACCTGGCTTTCAATTCTTTCGTCAGGATCGTGGTGATCACAAATCTGGTGGCGGCCTTGGCATTTTTATTAGAGACACTTTTGAAGTTAGCTGTTTTGAGGAACTGTCCACTGTTAGTAACGATAACTTTCAACAGCTTTGGATAAAAGTTCAGGTTCAAAAGTGTAAGTCATTTATTCTATGTACTGTCTATCGACCGCCAAATACTAGTATGGCTTGCATTGAGGCGTTAACTTGCAATTTTGTTGAATTATTGCATCTAGGTTACGACATCATTATTCTCGGAGACCTAAACTGTGATCTCCTTAATGATACAACTCCATCACGAATCATATCAGATTTCTGCGATACTTTGAACCTGGTACAACTCGTTAACGAGCCTACAAGAATAACTGAATTTACTCAAACGCTCATCGACCTTGTCATGACGACGAACACTAACCTTATAGATTCCTGTTCTGTCCTGACATCTTCAATAAGTGATCACAGCCTAATTGAGGTTGTCATGAAGCTTAGGAAGCCAAGAATTAAACCAACATATATAACGACCAGAAGTTATTCCAGTTATGATAAGAAAAGTTTTCTTCAAGATTTGGAATATGCCCCTTGGCACATGGTTAATTTTTTTGACAACGTTGATGACCAAGTGGGTGTCTTCAATTCGCTCTTCTTAGAAATCCTAAACGACCATACTCCTGTGAAGAAGATAAAAATTAAGTCCAGGCCGAATCCATTTGTAACGCGAGAAATAAAACAGCTTATGAAGACGAGAGACCATTGGCGTAAAAAAGCAATAAGAACAAATGATAAACTCTGTTGGAATGGCTACCGATTCTTTAGGCAAGAAGTTAAAAAAGAACTAAGACTCGCTGAGAAAATATATGTGAGAGAACAAATCCTTAACAACCAAGGAAACACTAATGCTATTTGGAAAGTTATAAATCGTTGCATGTCTCGAAATAACACTGCCAAGGCACTGAGCAATACAGAAGATCGCGTTGCTATTGCCAACAAATTCAATAGATATTTTACGTCTGTTGGAAGATTGACTGCT
>OX421446.1:26375284-26415284 GCA_949126865.1 Montipora capitata
ACGGCGTCAAAGCGAAATGCCGATAGCTTTCCAAAAAGTTCCATGGAGAGATGACGTTGTTAGCATCCACGTTCGCTAAGCCAATGAAAATTTGCGCTCGTTTGCTTATTGTTCGATAAGTTCTGTTTTTACGTTTATTTTTCAAGGTCATACGAAAGTCACTCTATTTGTTGGTGAGGGTAAACACAGCTGTTCCTCTTTACTGGAAAACTGGAGTTTGGGGGACACTTCGTAAGGTTGATTGTCTGTATTCCCAGACGCGAGTGACGCTGAAGTTGAGAAAAAGAGCAAGGGGACACTTCGTGACGCGGCTTAGTGGTAGGGTTAGGGTTACGAGCGTTTCGGGACATATCTGAAAAAAAGAAAACCAGCTGCTATTTCCGTAAGTGAAAATTCAGAAGAAAGGCGTTTTACGTTATAGCAAAGACTTACTTGTGATTATTTTCAATGGCCATATCCAGGCAGTTTCGCCCAGAACTATCCGTCAATGTTATGTTTGCCTTCCTGGACAAAAGTAACTTCACCATCTCCACGTGCCCTTCACGTGCAGCTAAATGAAGTGGTGTGGTCTAAAAGACGGAGATAAAAAAAAAAAAAACAAGAAATATGGTTACGAACTGTCATATCAAACCCATGCAATAAACAAGATATATCATATTTGAGAATTATCTAACTAGCAACATGAAGATAGCCAGCCTGTGTAGCAAGCAGGAAAAGGGAACGGAAACAGAGCAAATTCTGAAATGGAAGGGGAAATGGACTGGGGATTTCCGTCAGAACTCGCCATGCGTCCCTTTTTTCCTTCCCCTTAGCACTTGCTACGCAGGCTAACATGAAAATTACGAATGCTAAACATGGGCCAAAAATTAAATACCAGCCACTTTCATCGACAATGAGAAGCATAATTGTTTTGATGTACGCCACACGAACTGAAAATGGACTAAAAAAATACAGCTCAAAGAAACAAAATACCTACTTGGAAGTGCAGGTTTTCCTCAGCACCTTTTCACTAACTCATCAGACAATGCGGAAAAGTACGATTAACTTGAACGTGTAAAATATGCTTTCATAAAAAACTCAACAACCTCTTCTCTATCTCACCTTAGCCTTATCAGTAGGGTCCACAGGACAGTCAGCATCCAATAGGACAGTGGCTGCCTCAACCCAGCCCTTAGCTGCCGCACAATCCAAAGGTGTCCAAAGGTTAGCATTCCTGTGCATTTTAAAGGAAGAGATTACAATGACGATTCAAATTTGGGGACTGAAGATGAACACATAAGATGTAGTCATTCCTCTGCAAGGTTGTTTGCTGTGCTACACATTTTACACCACCGCTGCATCTTGAGTCTATGGGACATGAAGTGTTACCGAAATTCTGGCCGAGTTGCCAACAACAGGCATCAAATGTTTTCCCCTACTGATTCTTCTGTACAGGAACGTTCTAGAAATTGAGCAACTGAATAGAAGATACGGTCGGACATTTGAATAAGGGAAATTACGTAAAAATCGATTCAACATCTGACAATTTGACAATCAGTTAATGCTACCCTGTGGGACGAGGAAATGAGAGGAAAGAGCGAGCACCGTAGAAGAGCCTCACGTTCACCAGGAAACTCTGCTAAGCACCGGAGCAAACGTTCCAGCTCACCCCTAGGGAATACACAAGAATGGGTATTTTTTGTATGTTATTGGGAAAAAAAAGGAACCTAGCATTAATCTTAACTGACCTAGCATCAATAGCAGCACCTCTGTCCAACAGCTCCTTGGCGACCTTATCGTTACCGCATAAGGCTGCAAGATGTAGCGGAGTGTTTGATGCATCATCTTCATCATTAATAATTGACATGTCCCTTTTTAGCAGAGCACACACAGTCCTGCAATGGGAGCGAACACAGCACTTCTTTCATAACATTCCTTTGAACACAAGAGAAGCAAAGTACTTGCAATATCATTACTATACTTCAAATAGTTCGGGAAATTCTCAAAAACTCTGGATTTCCACTATCATTGTTCGAAATATTGAATGAGTAAGGCTTATGGATCATTTGAAGGGGTTCAAACATTAGTCGTTTACTGATTATTCGCACAGGCCTTTTGCAAACTCGGTCGAAAGTCGACTACTAGCTGATGACGTACTTCACTGTGTGCAATGCAATTTGGGAACTTAGGCCTCGTTCACACGTATCCGGATACTCTTGAAAACGAAGATTTTCTTCTCCGCATACGAAAAAAATCAGCGCACACAAGTAGCGTTTTCGAATCGAATTTGCCCGGCTACACAAATATGCGAAAACTTCCTGAGCAGCTGGCGGAAAACGTAGGTATTTTGAATACCGCCCACTTAAGAACAGCCAATCAGAGTAAAGCTGTAACGCGAAACCAAGTTGTATGTGTTAATTTGGGCTCAAAACTGAATAGCAGCTTGCAGATGTGCAAACACAGTTGTTAATTTGGAAAGCATGGAAAGTGGCGATATGCCAAAGAAGGAAGTGAAACGAGGAAGACGGTCAAGCAAATCTGCGCACGATTGCTAATAGATAAAATTTCAAATTTCAAATGTCGTCTTATGCGCGTGCTTATGTCCGAATAACTTATGAAAAACCAAAAGGAGTATTCCCTTGAGAACATCACATGGTCTGAAAGGGAAAACAAAACGTACAAGCTGAAGAGGTCAATTAACGAACGATGGTCTGAAAGGGAAAACAAAACGTACAAGCTGAAGAGGTCAATTAACGAACGCTTTTCCTTCAACTAATTTATTATTGGAATCAATGTTTCTATATCCCTACCAATAGCGTAACTCCATCTTTCACTAAATTAGTATATAAAACGCTAAACAAACCAGAAGGGAGCCCTCACGCTCGAAACGCCAGTTTCGAATTTCTCTATGGTGGAAAAAATGTTTGCCTTCTGTACACTAGGAACCTTGAGAAGCTTTGAGCGAAACTTCTAGTGAACTTTGCGGAACACTGTTCGTTACAAAGAGAAGGTGATAACTTCTCCTTGATAACGTGTGATTCCGCTTAAATTATTAAGGTCTGTTTTGTGTCTAGAAAGTCTGCACTTGAATGACATGAAGGAATGTTCTTGCAGTTCAAGCCCCCATGTAGTAAGTGGAATGTGTTCCTGTCAACAAATAATAGGGAGTTTACGAAACGACGACGGCTACGGCTACGACAACGCCACGAAACAATAATGGGGAGCTTAAGCATCGACAAAGGCGACGGCAACAAGAACGTCACAAATTTGCATATTTAGGGGCCATTTACATGGAAAGAAAATGATCCTAGTGCTAGGATCATCCCAGAAGGTTCATTTGCGTTACATGGAAAAACGCGGCTCCTGGGATCAACTTTTCATTTGGCTTACATGCAGGATCGCCCCAGCACTTTTTCCCATTTTTGGGCGAGGCTGGTTACCATTAAGCTCATCTAACTTGATAATCATCCAACACATTCTGGCCTGTTTGCAAAGATCATCACTTATTGACATTTCCCTTTTTATTCAACTTACACGACGTACAATCTACTATAGACTTCAAATCTACTTCAACGAAACAAACATTTTAAACAAGCTAAGAAGATTCACAATAGGCGAGGCAAAGAGTTGAACCCGGATCGATGGCTTCACCTTGCAGTTTCCGATATCCAATAGACTAACGAGACAAGCTCCTGGAAAGTCGAATTTTTTAGAGTATTGACATAGTAGTACCCAGCAAAACAATTGAAAGTTAACCGCCTTCAACGGGAATTTTAGACCTAAATACAGTAGATGAGCGCGGCTTAGCTTAGAAACGCTTTTTCTTGTTGAACTTAAGGAGGCTCGAAATAGTTTCTCCTTTTTTCAAACAAATAAATATATTCTGTCCTTAGATACAGTTAGGGCAATCATATCAAGACGAAATTTGGCCAGGGTATTGAGTACCTATCGTAGATTTCTCACATTATGTTTTCCTCCAAAATAATGTTACCATGGCAACAAATATTAGGCATTTCTTTGAGCCTTAAAATCAACATATGTGGTCCTTTTTGAAGAAACGGGACGGTGAAATTTTCCCATTCATCGTTACCAGATAATGTTAGAAATACTCTCTAAAATATTTAAAATTCAACAAAATCTGTAGGTCATTTTTTCAGAAAAATAAGTTTTTTTGAATTGTGTCTCTAATTATTTTTTTCACCTACAGAATTTTTTAAATTTGAAAGACAAACGGTTTAAATTAATCTAAGCTAACATGCAAAAAATGAAAAAAATTCACCGTCCAGAAGCAGAGATATAAACGAGTAAAGTTGCAAAATCAGGAAAAATTAGGGGGTTACAAGATCAGCATTTACGCATGCGTCACCCGCTCATTCGAGTCCGCGCGCGAGTGGAGCTACAGGTCAACACAAACGGATTTAAGTAACTATTAAACCGTTTAAGTAGAATTTTCGTAGTTTTCGTGAATAGGAGATGTCTATTTATATGCCATGTATATAGGAATTGGAGATAGGTAAGCGAAATTAGCGGTATTTGTTTATTTCGGGTGACCCATTTAAATCATGAGCTGACGCAAGCAGCTTACGAATTGCGTGTGTCGCTTACACGCGCGCGCTCAGCTGAAAACCCTTTCGAGCCTCCTTAAAGTGCCCTTGTGACCAAAAAATCAATTCATATTTTTCTTTGGATTTCAAAACTATGTCAACAAAACACTAAGTGACCCACGTTTTACGCCTTGATTTCAAAAAGACATCTCTTTATTTTAACTGTAATTTTCCTATTTAATGGTCCGCCATTACTAACATTATGTTCTTGAGAGAGCTGGATCGAGGAGAAAATGACGTCAAAGGCTCACTAGTTTGAGAATGCAATAGGTGTGTACGCCGCAGAATTAATATGCAGCACGGGGGTTTTGGGCTTTCAGACTTTTAAACTCACGCTTTGCATATATAATAAGCTGCGTTCACACGCTGAAAGTTTAAGCTAGTGAGCCTCTGACGTCACTTTTCCCTGGATCCAACCGTCTGAGGTCCAATCGGTCAGTTTTGAACGTGAGTAATGGCGGACCGTGAAATCCAAAACTTACACTGAAAGTAAACGGCCTTTGGATAAAAATCAAAGCTCAAAATTTTGCCACTCAGGTGTTAAGCAAATACACTTTCAAAATCTGAAGGAAAAAAGGAAGTGGTTTTTTTGATCACAGGGGCACTTTAAGCTCCAATTCTGCCTGTTTTCGTTCTTTTTACAGCGGTAAGCTTGTCATATTAAGATGGGATATTGCTTCTTGTAATTGTTACGAAATGTCCAATGTCAGTGTGAGGGATATAAGTGTTGACCGTTTGCACACCGCTCGCAGAAAGACTCGAAAAGTCACTGCTTCCCGCTGACTCTCGACTTTGGGCTCTGTATTTTGAAAACAACATTGGCCCTGCACGTTGTACATCTTCAATATCGTCGTCTTTTTCGATGGGAAGAGATATTCAAAATTGTCGGCCTTTCGAGCTTTTAGTCCATAAGTGCGAAGATCCCGCCATGTTGTTTCTCACAACTCGCCCCCAGGGCCATCTCCTGTTTCACGATGGTGGGTGGGCAAACTGGGCCTCCTGAGGCCGTTTACATGGAGGTAGGATCATCCTAGCGCCAGGCTCATTCATCCTCTCAGATAGGATTATCCTAGCGGTAGAATGATCCTAGCACTGGGGCCAAATACAACCCTTCACATGTAAACTGAAAGCTGAAAACATACCGCGCTCGGATGATCCTTGTCCTAGGATGATCCTAGCACTAGGATCATCCTCTTTCCATGCAAACGGACCCTTAGTGGGCATAAACAATAGCTTTGCACGCCCTTCACGTGCGTTTTTCACTTTTGTCCCTTTCTTTGCTGTCGCCAGCAAAACAACAAGGTGAAATAGCCAAATTTGAGGTTTATCAAGGACGTCAGCACTTGAGGATAAATTTTCATTTCTCCCCTAAATTAAGTGCCTTTTCGACGAGTGTTATTTTTGAGGAAGTATCACACCCTTGTCATATTAAAAAGGTTGAAATAGTCACGTAGCGATTAAAACTCGGCAGGTTTCTTTTACAGGTCACAGGTCACAGGTCACAGGTCATTGTTTTACTAATACAGAAAGTATCCTAAACATTCATAAAAGCTAACCTTAGGCCTAATTAGGCCATAAGAAAAGTTTTTTAGGCCTAAGGTTAGCTATTATGAATGTTTAGGATGCTTTCTGTATAAGTAAAACAATGACCTGTGACCTGTAAAAGAAACCTGCCCATTAAAACTACGCGAATTTATATTTTGAGATGACGTTCTCGTTGCCGTCGCCGTTGCTGTTGCTTAAGCTCCCTGTTAACATTGGTTAAAAGAAGAAAAAGAATCGTGCTGCACGTGCTGCTGTGTTCTGCATAACAACAACGCCAAATCACCAAATTTGAGGTTTTAAGGACAACGTGAGCGTACAAATGCAAATCTTTCATTCGATATTTTTACCATGAAACCGCGCGTATAAATTCAGTTTTAGGATGATTCACCCACATTGTACGAAGTGAACGAGATGAAATAACCGCGAAAGACTTAGAATTGTGCAAAAGTACACATTTTGAAAAGATGTTTTCGTCACCGTCGCCACAGTAGATCTTTTAAGTCCCTAACGAAAAAAATGGAGCTACGGAATACAACAGGTGCATACTGTGATGACCAGATGATGACCAGAAAATGGGCCTGGATTGGCCATACACTTAGAAGATCGAAGGACTGCATTGTTCGACAAGCCCTTGGTTGGAAACCACAGGGAAGTAGACGCAGAGGGAGACCGTGTAACAGCTGGAGGAGAGCCACAGACCACACCATCCAGTCGAGAGCTCTCTCTTAGCACCCGCTTGAACACCTGTCCAGGGACAGAGGGGACTGGAGGGACTTTGTCAGTGGCCTATGTTCCGAGATGGAATGATAAAGGCTTCAGATCAGATACTGTGAGGTAATATATTATAAAAATGATAATAAAGGTCTCATTATTACCTTCTCCGTCCAAATTTGGCAGCCAAGTGGAGAGGCGTTAATGATCCATCGTTTTTACAGTCGATGCAACAGCCAATGTCAAGCAGAAGCTAAAATATGCACAAAGGATAGAGAATATACACAACATGATCCCCACATATTTGTATATTTAAGAAATGAAGCATTGCATGATACTGAGAATTAGTATCACCCAACTAGTGGACTAATGCAAATCCTGCATTTTGATTGGCTACGCTAGTAGAGGACTATTAGTAATAGTCCTCGAGTAGCGAAAAGCGTGACGCTTTCTTTCGTTTTATTCCCAAATAAATATTTCTTTAACTTGCATTTGCTAACTTTATTATTGCCTTTTTTGTCCGGCTATAGTTGGGTGATACTAAAACAATTAGACCCTTCGCCCTCAAGGGCCACGGTTCAATAGCCCATTCGGCTTCGCCTCATGGGCTATTAGGCTGATTTAGCAACAGAACGGGAACGTCAGTGGCGACGTCGCGCGCAGCAAAACTACCAATGAGAATTTAGAATAGAGAAGAAAAGAGTGGAAGTCTATTCTATTCTGAATTCTCATTGGTGTTTTTTCTGCGCGCGCCGTCGCCACTGACGTTCCCGTTCTGTTGCTAAATCACCCTATTGACAGGGGCACCCAACGTCAATTTTCGGAAAATATATGTTCGGAAGACGATTTGAAATCTAGAATTTTCGGAACATTTGTTGTAAAATTTTTTGCTTGCCTTCCTCTCCTAGGATTTTCGAACATCTGAAAAAAGGTATAATCGCCCATTTTTAATGGATTTTTACCCTAAAACGGTCGCCTAGAATTTTCGGGAGCCTTGTTTTTCCGGCTAAAATTTTTGAAAAAGGTAAGTTTTGATCCCTATAGTTTTCGGATCACTTGACTTTCAGCTAGGAAATCCGAACAGATGAAAAGTTTTTAGGGGATAAAAATATGGCTACATCTACCGTTAAAATACTAAAATACGTTTAACGATGCTATGTTTAAGTGGTTTTGAACTATTTTCTCGTTGGGTGCCCCTGTATTGACCCGTAGCCCTTGCGGGCTACGGGTCTAATTGTTAATTATCATTGCACATGAACCTGTAATAATCTAGGTTTAAATAACAGGCGTGATTTTGATACGAAATCTTTAATGCATGTTTACTTGCAAAAGGTGGAGATGGAACGTCTGCAACGCACAACTACACATAACAAACCTGAATAATTCGAACGTATCCTTTCTTTGCAGCCACGTGCAATGGTGTGTTTTCGTACTTGTCGTATTCCTCTACCAGTGTCTTCCCTTTGCGATCTTGCAACAGAAACTAATGAAAAAACGTAACATTAGAGAGAATACCTTATGAACACGCGATCAACCTGAACTTGTTTGTTTGTAAGCGCCAGGCGCTATCCCCGTGTGGGGACTGGATCTAGTTGAATAAAGAGATTGTGTTGGCACATGGAAGTACCGTAGTTCTTGAATTTTGAACCGGGCTTTCGAACAGAATTTCCCGCGCCCTAGAATATCCACCTTAGTTAGGGAATGTTGATCAATGTGTAAGCATACTGACCTTAACTTGAAATTCCCACGTTAAAAAAAAGAGCCAGGAGCTACTCTAGCCCCCTGAGAAAACTCTGTGAACTTTCCGAGTAAAACCATCACTAGATATATACATGGCTAAAATCATAGACCAATTTCTTTATAAAAGGAGAATATCGAATCATTTACACAGCAGGTTAAAGGTCAACACCGAGGTAACAAAACTGAACCTTCCGCCCAAGTTTTTTTTCCACTGAGTTGTCAAATGTTTAGCCACAGGAACTTGGAATTAAACTCAACAAGAACTTTTATACACACTTGCCTTGAGTAAATGTATCCGTATTGTTGATTATAAAAACACGTACCATGAAGATCTATATATATATACACTGCATATTATTAGTAATATAAATTTTATAAAGGACTAGCAGACATCGACAGCTACCATCTTCACCAGGCTGTGAAGAGGCAGAGACGCCATCAGAATCAACAACAGAGATGAAGAGTAATGATCCTACAAGGATCTACATCGGCCACTCAAAGGACTAGCAAGAGAATTGCGTTAAATTAATATTCTTAATTTCTTGAACCCAGGACTACATGTACATGCATGTAGAAACAATAAAAATGTCAGGAAATAACGGGCCTGAACGCCAACTGGAACTGGTCCAACGTTTTGACTCTTTTTCGTAAATCTATTTCACTTGAAATTCATGACCAGAGAAGAACCTTGTGCCAGTATCATGCAAACATGGAAAAAACCCTTGTTTTAGAATGAAATCTTCAAGTTTCACTGATATGACGAGGTTTCACAAAAAGTTCCCTTACACACTAAATCTTTAGTTGCTGACCTCGAGAGCTTCAATGCAACCTTCAGATGCTGCACGGTAGATGGGTGTTGCATCATCAATATCTTTAGCCCCTACATCCGCACCATGAGCTAAAAGGCTCTTTACTGTCTCCAGATGATTTTTACTTGCTGCAATTAATAAGGGCGTGTCCTTGTCTTTATCTTTACATTCAATGTAAGCACACCTAAAATCATGGGAAAATTAGACAAAGGGACTAAAAAAATAGGCGATCACTTTAAAAGCCAAGGCATTATTTATCACACAAAAACAAAAGAGGAAGATGGGTGGATACTACATGTATATCATAAGTCTAAATGTAATTTAACAGGATTTTGGCAATGTTAATGTCAAGCCAATGTGGCATGTAGCCTTTTCGCACCAAATGGCCGTGCCTTTATATTGGGGGGGGGGGGGGGGGGTGCCCCAGAATGGGCATGCAATCTTTACTGAATTCTGCAGGCCATTTTTGCGAATCATTGCAGATTCACTGAGCCACACCCGTCCCATCCCGAGGCTATTTGGTCATTGATGTAAGTACATGTATCTGGTGAGGTAAGTGTTTTGTCCACTGGACCATGCTTCAGTGTGACGGGGCTGGTTACTGGCTGCTTCAGGTTGGTTATGACTTGCAGGTTGCCAGGGATGCAACCCTGCAGTGCCGAGATCACAACATTTCCCTTACCACTAACTTTTAAGGCGCTGTTTGCCAAGCTCATCAATTGGCGATGAAGTTAAAACCAAGTTGGCAAGAAAGTGGGACTTCAAACATTTTCAATTGCATTGTACATGTAGCTAAATTTTCACGCCAAACTCTGTTCTGTTGTAAGGCAAAAGAGAATTAAACTTTACTGTTGTGTGTTTACATAATTTTGAATCCTGGTAAGGCTTGGTCACTCTGCGTTGCAGATTTGGAAAATATAAAATACGTGTACATGTAGACAAAGAAATTCACATGGGCAAAACTTTTAACTGCATAACATTATGTTGGGCCATTGACTTGATCATTGAAAACCACAGATTTGTGGCATTTGTTGAGGTTTGCAGCCATAGATCCCAACTCGGGTGAAATGGCGTGGCTCATTTGATTTGATTTGCATTAATTTGTTGATTTCAGTTAACAGTGTCCCCAATTAGTACTCCAGCACTAGAAGATTAGACACTTAAATGTTATTAAACGTTCCTTTCCGTTCCTTATTATGTATATTTAAGAGGTATTGTCATGTAATGTTCTGTATTTAGAGTCTATGATAATTTTGACTAGCCCCATGAGCAGGCAAGATGAACCAAATCCCGCACTGTGACAAGCTACCCGAGCGAACCAGATGGAGCTGTAAATGCTGGCTCGGGATTTCTCGCTTGGTCCCGCAAGATCAAAATTTTTGGTGTTTTATCCCATACACATAATAAATCCTTTTACTGCCCAAGCTTTTTCAGTCAAGTCAGTCGTTCTTTTTTTGAGTGTTTATGGACCACGACTTTGTCTCGGTCCATAAACATGAAAAAAGAACTTGGCCAATATCCAACCATCTTGACCTCAATGATTGACCTTAGCGGTAGTCAGAACCGAGTGTGAATTATGTAATAATTATGTCCAACGGACATTAAATCAGGGCTTTCAATCAAATTTGAAGTTGTCAACTGGTTTGAGTAGAGTAACCAACTGCTGTCAGTGTCAAAATGAATTTTAACCTTACGTTTGAAAGAATCTATATTTTAACTACTTCTAATCAACTGAGGGAAAAATTAGCCGACCTCTCTGAGTGAAATAGCCGCCACTTTTCGTTGGATGTTGGTACTTCTTGAAACCACTACACAATGTCACTCTCATCATATTAATTACATGACTGTACATGTAATGCCACCATGAACTGCCACCAACACCAACACTATCATTGTCATTGTCCTCATCATCATCATCATCATCACTTACTGACTCAGAAGGAAGTCCACTATGTCCACTCTATTAAACTGAGCTGCCCTGTGGAGTGGGGTCTCCTGTAGCGCATTCTTAGCTTCTATGTTTGCATCGTGTTCGATCAACATCTTGACAATTTCCAAATCTCCTCCAGTTGCTGCAAGGTGCAAGGGAGTACTCATATTCACCTTGTGTGCATTGACGTTTGCTCCTTTGTCCAGACAAAGCTTGGCCAGGTTAATGTCACCATCTTCGACTGCAAGGTGGAGAGGGGTCTGCTCTTCACGATCTTGATCTGTTACCATCTTGGACACAGTGGACCAGCCACCTTGTTCTTCACCTTAATATAAACAAACAAAACAATGATTATTTTAAACGTGGCATACTGTCCACTTTCTGCATGCACATGTCGCTACACGTACATTCATTTGCCGAATGGAAGAAAGGCAGGGAGGAAAGTCACAAGTTGTTTCAGTCTTAAACAAATACTACTTCAACTTGTAGTGGCACGAGGCTCTTGATTCTATTAGGTTTAATAATAGGGAAAAATGAAAAAAGTGGTAACTACTTTAACATGCACTAACTCTGAAAAAACAAAATGAGATGAAGTTCTAAGCAATTAAAAATCAAAACAAACTACTGATATTGGTAGGAAATAATTATTTCAAGTTGTGCATCGCCAACCTTCAGAATGGCAAGTTTGATCCGTCCATCATCCTGGCTGCAGCTTAAACTTTACCTGTTTCAAAGAGTAATTTGGCAACTTCAAGATTTCCTTCCATGCAAGCAAAATGCAAAGGCGTCATTTGCTCTTCATCCAAACTTCTCAGATTTGCTCCAGCATTAATGAGACATTTTGCAACTGACAGAGAACCTTGACTTGATGCCACATGTAAAGGTGTCATCTGAGTTTTATCTTTTGCCTAGTATATTCCAATTGAAAAAGAAACAAAGGAGTTATCTATCAATAACAAAACCTTTGCTGAACTTGGCTCAAATTTACATATTAAATGAAACTACTACATAATTATATTTAATATCCTACTACATAAGTACATGTGTAGACTTGTCCTCTCAGATGTCAAATTTTTTAGAAAAGTTGTATTGCATCAGAAAATTGCAATAATATTATGATTTGTTTTGGTTATGTTTCCTAAATTAATTTACTTCCCAGAATTATACTAATTTCATTAGTCCGTTCCAGTAATTCAAAGGCTGGATAACTGTTTTTATGCCACATATTGGTCACTATCCAACAGTTTCAATCTGCAAAAAGATTTCATTATTATTTAATCCCTGTGTGACCTTGAATTTGCAAACTACATGTACTACGGAAATGGTGCATCTAAGCAAGGAGTCTACGAAAACCTTGGTCAATGTTTAACATGGAGTAAACTATACTGTGGATATTGTTTATTCCATTAGATAAAGGTACCCAACCTTCAATCAGGGCCTGGTGAATATCTTACCTCAATATCAATCCCAGGGTGAGTTAACAGTTCATCGACAGCATCTGGATTTCCTTTTGCAACTGCATAATGCAGTGGAGTGGAACCATAACTGTCGTGCGCATTTACATTTGCTTTCTGTGACAGCAAATACAAAATCATAGTCTCTCCAAGAATAGATTGATCTTTGGGCAAAGACAAGTTTTTCTTTTCAAGGCTTAAAAAGTCTTTGTTGAATAATTTATTTCCTAAAGCAGTACCAAGTAAACGACTCTTTGATCCCTTCCCAAAGTTTCCACCACAACCTCCATCTTTTTTCTTTTCTTGATCCTTTTTTAGAGACAAACCAACATCGTTCAAGTTCTCTGAACTGGGACTGGGTGTGACTTGAGGTGTTGGCCGTGCAGAGCCTCCAAAAGCTCTTGGGACAGGACGAAACCTGGCGGCATAGTGAAGGGGGGTGGCATCATCTTCCCCCTTGGCTTCAATGTCTTTAAAATCAAAGAATCTAGTTAATAACCTCGGAGTACAATGTACTGTATGTTGTCAAGCTTAAAATTAGCTTATGGAAGACAGCAGATGGAATACATTTTACCATGGTCTGCTTAATGTACCCCGGTACATTGTATAACGTATGATCTGCTTTTCTGTTGTACTTTCTTTCTAAACAATTTCATTGCATGTTTACGCATAATATGGCCAAAAATTTCCGCATAATCTTTAATTGTTTTCTATCATCCTATCCTTTCTATTAACCCCTGGATGCATGTTCAAACATGGCCAAAAGCAGTGACCACCACTGTGGCAAAATTTATCCCCTCCCCCTTCCCCACATAAGACAATGTAGTTTGAGGGGAGAGGGGGCTTCCAAACAAGAGAAGGAAGTAAAAATTAATATTTGTCCCCGTCTACAATTATGTCCAGGGCAACAACAGTAAACCCTAGAAAACTAACTTAAGGTATAGTGTACCTTAAAGTTTAAAAACTGCAAATGCACACAGATTTCAGTACACCCTTTAAGTGTCACAAATGTGTCTTTGCTCTTCTCCCCAAATTCAACATTACTTGTCTCAGAATACTGAGACAAGTAACATCACGAAGTTTCCTCCAAATGCTCTTCCTCAAGGGCAAACATCTGCAGTTACCCTTTAGAAGCAGAAAATAATACCCTTTAATACCTTATTGTCAGAAATACAATGCAGGAAGCAAAGGCTTAGACTTAAAGGGACACCATGTGTTGGATGTCAAAATTGGACCTGCATCTAATTACATGTAGGTGCATTTCTGGACATAAGTGGTGAACAAAAAAATTCGGTACACATAACTAAAATTACATACAGACTGTACTTTGCCATGTATCGTTTAAAAAGAGGGAAACAAGCTGATTGACAAAGAGGGCTGCCAATTCTTTCGTTATTAAAATAAAATAAAACAAAACAAGTCAACTACATGTACATGTGCAAGCTTTACCTGCTCCAAATTCCACAAGCAACTTTACAATATGGAGGTGGTTGTAGCGTGCCGCATAATGCAAAGCAGTTGTGTTATCCTGATCTCTCTTGTTGATCTTTTTACTTCCTTTGCCCAATTTTTCCAACCTCCTTTCCACAAGTTCACATTTTCCATCGCGTGCTGCCTGTAAATTGAAAATAAAATTAAAAACAATGTCATGTGCATTGAGGTGCTGGCACAGGGTAAGGGGATGCCAAGTCCTAGACTGTTATTCCACCGTGCACCTCTGTGCAAAACCAGCCCAAATATGTGACCTTAAATCCATGGGAAGACATACGCTAATGATTGGCCATTAAATGGCATTAAACTAATGCACGATTGACGGATATTCAATGATTTTCAAGATTGGTTTAATGTTTCTTACTAATGCTCCAATTAACAGTTTGTGCCAAGTGACGCTCAAATGCTCTTTCCATCAGTACTTACGTTCTGCCTTAATAGCGCTTAATTAACACTTCAGTTCTAAGCTTGAAAGGCTGATCGATGAGACCACAACATAATGAGCGATTGCCAATCATCGAACCAAGGCCACAATTTAAAGTACTAGCACCATCATATGAGCTAGCCAAAACAAATCGGACACACGTTTCAACGAGTTTTTTGCTTTATAAATACTACATGTACAGTGTATACATGCTCACCAGAAACGTATCTCGATTGAATGACTTAATACAATTCCAAATAGGCACGCCCATGGTGACGTTACTGCTGAATGCAGCGAAGTCTGGATCAAAGCAGCTAATCCTGATAAGGTTTAATCGTCGGACTCACAATGAAGTGATGCACTACTAAATAGTGAATTTCTCACGGCATGAGATGTGTGTTGTTTGTGAAGATCAGCATGGTTGTACCCCCCCCCCCCCCCAATCCTTATTCTTCAGAAAAAAATTAACGATTAACGTGGACTTTATCAGTTATGATTTATTCAGACTGGAAGTTCATATTGTTTTTGGTCTTTGGCGGCATGACCTCCAACTTCATATGCTTAACTTTCTCAATTTTGCGTAATTGCACAACGTGTAAGTCTACTCCGTCTCATACCACGGTATTTTTGAGCTACAGGTGATGCGTTTCACTTAATTAAATAAGCCCCCCCTCTCTATTAAGCCCCCCCCCCCTCAAAAGTGCTTGAAAAAAATAAGCCCCCCGGGGGGCTTAATAGAGGATTTATGGTACATGTAGCTCTAAAGTTGTTGAATGATTTGTGATTTATCTTTTAATTATCTAAAAACTACATGATTGTATTTGTAGAGATCTAAATCTTTGCAAGAAGAGAATTTTTGGTTTTCACATGACTTCACGGCTGCCATGTTGGTGTCCCGACCCATTCCCCCGGGAATTGATCTCTATTATTATGCAGACGTGTTAATAATAATAATAATAATAATAATAATAATAATAATAATAATAATAATAATAATAATAATAAACTTATATAGCGCCGATATCAATATAGCTATTTTCATCAGCGCTTAAAACATAAAACTACATAAAACACATTAATAAAATTACGAAAAAGCTTTCTGAAATAAAAATGTCTTGAGTGTCTTTTTAAAAGATGCTACTGAGGGGCTACTCCTGATCGCATAGGGCAGTAAATTCCATAGTTGAGGAGCAGCAACGGCAAAAGATCGATCTCCTAAAGTTGTTAAGGTCTTAAATTTTACAGGGTTAATAGTAGCAGTCCATCACAGTCGGAGCGTAACTTGTATTTACATGCTTCTTTAAGATTAATAAGTTCTTGGAGATAAAAAGGCGCTAAGCCATTGACAGCCTTATACGTTAACAGTAATATCTTAAAGTCAATTCGAAATTTAACGGGCAGCCAGTGCAGATTATACAGCAGCGGTCTTACATGGCAGTACTTGGATTCCTGAAAAATTAACCTAGCTGCAGCATTTTGGACCCTCTGTGGTCTCAGTGGACCACCTAGAAAGATATTTCCTAATTCTTCTTATATTATACAAGTAATAAAAAGCATTTGAGCAAGCATTATTTACATGAGAATTCATTGAAAGAGTCGAGTCTAACCATGCCCCCAGATTCTTAACTACTCCTTTTGGTCTACACTGTAATTACACTGCCTCCAATTATTATGATCAATGCTAACCTTGGCTAGTTGTTGCTTGGTACCTATCATTAGAAATTCTGTTTTATCATCATTGAGAAGTAGTTTATCATTGGTCATCCAATTGCGTATATCATCCACACAGTGCTGAATAGCAGTCACAGCCTCAAATTGCCCAATGCTCTTATTTGGACTAAAGGACACATACATGTACAGCTGCGTGTTGTCAGCGTAGCAGTGAACCGTAAGGGAGGTGCGCCTTGATAACGTCAAACAATTTACTTGCATAAATCGTAAAAAGCAATGGTCCAAGGCAAGAGCCCTGCAGTACACCAAAGTCCAAATTCAAATTGCCTTGGACCATAACACGCTGGGATCTTCCACTAAGGTAGGAGCTAAACCATTCAAGTGCCATCCCAGATAGACCAAATTTTGAGTGAAGCCGACTGAGTAAAACATTGTGATCCACAGTGTCAAATGCCGCACTAAGATCTAATAAGACCAATAGTGTAACATGCTGTTTGTTCATATTTAACAAGATATCATTTTTCACTCTCAGCAACACTGTTTCTGTGCTATAATTCTTCCTATAAGATGACTGATTGGAAGGATAAAGATTGTTCCTGGAAATGTGGCTATGAATTTGGTTATAGACGGCTGACTCTGTCAGCTTCGAAACAAAAATGGTAAGTTACTAACGGGATGAAAATTCTTGAAGAGTATGTCGAGGCCAGGTTTTTTAAGTAACGGTAAGACTAGGGCCTCCTTCCAGGCAACAGGAAATTGACCAGACTTTAAGGACGTATTTATCAATCTTGTAAGTACAGGTAATAGAACATCACATCGGCTGACCAAAGTTGAAGGCATAGGGTCAAGAACACAAGATTTTAAAGACGATTACTGCATAAGAGACTTCTGTAGTGTTTTGAGACTTGTCAATCATATATGTAAATGACCCACACGGTCTAGGAGCTAGGACTTTTGTATTTTGTAGTCGTCATGTCTGTTTAGTAAATACTGTTGTGTTCGGACAAGTGATTCCAAGTGTTTATTTGACCGTAAACGTCACATCTGGCGACGAGGATGGGATCCCGAAGTACAAGAGTACAAGAAAGTGAAGGACGAACTATTGGTCTACAAGGGAACAATATTGAGGGGAAATAGGATTGTAGTCCCTAACACACTGAGAAACAGAGCTGTAGACCTAGTGCATGTTGGACACCAAGGAATTGTAAAGACAAAACAGCTCATCAGAGAGAAAGTCTGGTTTCCCGGTGTGGACGAGATGGTGAAGGAGAAAGTCGACTGCTGTCTACCATGCCAAGCAACAACTACTTGCAAGGCACAACGACTCGAACCTCTACGGATGACACCGCTACCAACCGCTCCGTGGAAAGAACTCGCGATGGACTTCCTAGGACCACTTCCTTCTGGAGACTATCTCATGGTTGTCATCGACGAATACAGCTGTTTTCCGGAAGTGGAAATTGTCACATCCACTTCCACCAGATCCGCAATCCTGAAGCTTGATGCAATTTTCGCAAGACAAGGGATTCCTGAAGTGCTAAAGAGCGACAACGGACCCCCCTTCTACGGCGTGGAGCTCAAGAATTTTGCTGAGCATTTAGGCTTTCAACACCGCAAGATCACGCCTCTCTGGCCAAGGGCAAATGGCGAGGCAGAATGTTTCATGATGACACTAGGAAAATGCTTGAGAACCGCGACCATCGAGCATAAGAACTGGAAACAAGAGCTCAACAAATTTCTACGGCAGTATCGGGCGACACCTCACTCGACTACTGGCATCTCACCATGCGAAGCACTTAACCAGAGGAAGCTGAGAAGACCACTCTGCCGGAAGTGACGCCACCAGTCTGCCAACAAACCATTGCCGAGACCCAGAAGAACCTGGCAGAGAGAGACACAGAGCAGAAAAAGAAGATAAAGGCGTACGCTGACCAAAAGCTACATTATAGGTGTGAGAGAAAGCAATATCAAGCTGGGAGATACAGTTTTAGTCCAGCAACCAAAGGCCAACAGGCTCAGTACCCCTTTTAATCCAGTGCCTCTTGTAGTTCGAAGAAAAAAAAGGATCGATGATTACCGCAAGCGACGGACACAAGACCGTTACACGCAACTCATTGATGTTCAAAGTTGTCCCCAGTCACATCGAGCATACTGGAAACCACACACGAGAGATGGACGAAGACGTTTCAGCAAATCCCCAACCACTGGAAATTCAGGAACTGGACAAGATAACAAAGTCTTCAAGCCCTACTGCAGGCCTAAGACGATCACAAAGGCAGACAAGGTCTCCCGCGAGATTTGCAGACTACGTTTTACTTGTTCAAGAGAACGAGACACCAGAAGCATGCAATGGATGTTTGTGACTCTGTAACACGTTTCAGTTTGCCGTTTTCATATTATAAAAAAGTCGTTTAAAGAAGTCGTTTGGGTCAATCACTTACACATTTCCAAAGTCCATCATCACGAAGGGGAGAGATGTAGTGTCTTGAGACTTGTCAATCATTTATGTAAATGACCCATGCGGTCTAGGAGCTAGGACTTTTATATTTTGTAGTCGTCATGTCTGTTTAGTAAATACTGTTGTGTTCGGACAAGTGATTCCAAGTGTTTATTTGACCGTAAACGTCACATCTTCACATCTTGTTCCGTTCTTTTGTACTCATTGACAAACATGGCTGATGCGTTAGCACGTGAGTGAAAACACAAAAAAAAACACCATACACATTCTTCATCATTTTCAAAAGTAGTTCAAATGAGGAAAATTTATAAACATTTCACTGGCACTTTAAGGTTAATTTCCTTGTTTGACAAAAACCATCTTCGTATTAAAAGTACCTGTATCGTCATCGAAAAATTACTCTGCGCTGCACGCGTGAAATTCATATTGTCACGCGAGCCGTTTACATGGACATCGCAGATATAATCTGTAAACAAATTAATATATGAGAGGTCTTCGCGACCTTTTGAGGAAGTAAAATTTGTTCAAGAAAGATCAATCTGTGGTCCTGCGAGATTAATCAATATAATAGCTCTTCGCAGGAATCGAAAAATACTGCATAAAAGAAAGAATGAACGTAAACGAAATGACCAACGCGCCCTTTTGGTGCGTCAAGACCAACCCTTGGTTGTAAAGAGCTTAAATTAAATTAAGTGGCTCAAAATTGAAGAAGTTACCTGATGCAATGATACTGTGGAATTTTCAACACTCTCCCTTTCTAATACCATCAGACATTTACTCGATCTCGAGGGAAGAAAGGACACGGAAGCTAAAGGACAGTGGGATGAAGTTGAACTCGAAGTGTCCTTGTCACTCTTCCTCGACTTTAATCCCAGTAACGGGGTGAGAAGTATGCTGCTAGCACTTCCATCTCTTTTGGATGACATATTTAAGGTTTCAAAAGTCTTTTTATCTCAAATTACAGCATATTTGGACCAGTTTAACCTGTCTTCTCGGACCGGTGAACGTGAATGCAAATCACGACACATGAAAACATGACTGAAGGTAACCGACAGGGACTGGTTACTAGTTAGTGTGTTGGCGGACATTTTGGAATTTTTCCCTTCACCTGCCGAAGAATCTTCTTAAAAATAATGCTGAAGCGAATTTGGAATTCAACGTAATGTATTGAAATGGTGTTTGAACCGTAAGGAAAATGAGCTCCCCCATTTCTAGCCTGAAAAAAGGAAAAAGAAATCCACTGGATCCTAGGTAACGACTTGTAAACTAAAAACTTCGATTCTTACAGTACATGTATCTCATTAATGCGATCATAACTTCAAGAATCATACACTGTAGCTTGATTTGATTTCATATCTGCAGTTCAATATGTGATTAATGTCATATATCATTTTTTTCGTTGACCCATTCATCGCGGGAATGTTTGAACTCAGAAATGACCAGCTCCCAACATCAGTGGCTTCATACATTGTATAATTATACTTTATTATATAGATATTTATGAAATACCAGGATTTCTCCTTTTACTAAAAAATCATATCTTCACCGCACGCAGTGAACATATCATTTTTATCTTTCACGTGTGAGGATATAGGTGTTGTCATGGTAACCAACACGATTAGCTAATAAAACGCGAGCTTTCTTTCCGTTGTAAGATACTTTTGTGCTTCATTATAATTCTTCTCTACTACATTAACATTTTTATTGCAAAATTTGACATTATCATGATTTGTTTTTCATAACTTTCATATCTTGTTTCATGCGTGTTTGAGCGGTTGGTGACCACTTTTTCATCATTTCGAAACTGAATAAAACAAGTTGCTTTAAATCTAGACATTTCATCGATATCTATATAATAAACAGAACATTACATGGCCACTTGGGGATACAAATTTTATCTTCTCGTGCTAAAAGTATCTGTCACTCGTTCACTTTGCTCACTCGTGAGAGATACTTGCAGCACTCGAAGATAAAATTCGTATCCCCGCGCGGACATGTAATATCCTCTATGTATATAGTTCAGGCCCCAGTTGTTCGAAGTGTGGATAACACTATCCACTGGGTAACTCAATTGATTTTGCTATTCTTTATCCGCTGGATAGTGATTTATCCAGTGGATAGCGTTATCCACCTTTTTTGAGGCCTGTTCGTAATAGAGCGTCGCACCGGCATTGCGAAGTTTCAGGTTCAAACCCCATTGAAGTCCTTAATTTTTCAGAGTTCTCTACTCAATTGCTAAAATTGTGATCATACCTGCAAGGATTAGCTTCACTTGAAGCTCTATAATGTCATACTCCTCAAATTTCACAATGCCACTAGCGATGTTAACAATGTAATGCGCCTGTGGGAAGGTTATTAAAGTAGTTGCTTGGCAACTGTCGAGAGGATACCAGAAAAGATCAGAGTCCTTGACAGGGTTCAATGAACCTATGACCCTCCATAAAACCTGTCAGATGTTCTACCCATTAAGCTATAGCTACAAGAACTCATAACTCTTGCTGCAGATTAATTTTGTTAGCATTCATTTTCCCTTACTCTTTCAGACAATTGCAAGTTCCCTTTAGAAATCCAAATCATGGACCAGGTACAACTTTAAAATCAAGTAGTGCAGTCAAGAGTCAACAATATTAATTAACCCTTTGATGCCTAAACCAGCCTATACTAGCCAGACTTAGTGTTAATTTTTACTCTGTGTAACGCCAAACGATTTTACTCATCAATGGGGAAGCCCCAGAAGTCCGTGGGTTAATCCTGAGAAAAACTCTTGATCCATCATATCCTTTGTTGAGTGACTTGATTGAACAATACCAGAAACGCATAAGGGTTGAAACGTGTAATGCGCGTTCACAGCTTCCGAATATTCAGTGCCAACTGATTGGTTGAATGTTTCAGTGCTAAGTACCATATTTGGAAACAGCTCACTCTTGTTGTTCCAAATATGGTACTTAGCAAATTGAATATTCAGAAACTTGTTTCCCAGCACACAAGGGGCCGTTACACGTTTCAACCCTTATGGGTAAACTTCTGATAATACAGGTAATACAAATTATTATACCGGTAGTTTGGAGATGGTTGCTGCACAAATTAACCAATTCATCACTGTTCAAAGTGACCCTCATTGATGAGTAAAAATCGTCTGGTGTTAGACAGAGTTCAAATTTTCAATTTCAAGTTTATTTTAAAAAATTACCGTTAAATTTTACAATGAACAGTCTGCACCCATATAGCAGCAAGGCTAATCAGGGCGTGCAGAGTAATGGCATATACATGGCACTAAACTTCCAAAGATGATGTGATATTAAGATAAAATAAAACCTACACGTAACAAATTATACACATTGGGATTACACAATAGACAGACTGAAGAGAAGTTGCATAATTATTACAATATTATTAAAATAAGTGAATATATAAATGAATAAGACAAAATTATAGAGTAAAATCTATTGTACATTTACTGTTACACTACTCATGTTTAATTTCGGTGATGATTAGACCTTGGTTTTTGACCTACATGTAAATTACACTTGAAAGGTGTCCTTTTAAATTATTTAAAATAATGTTGAATGACTATTAGACCCACAAACTTGTGTGAATCTATGGCTGCAATTTAAATAGGTTTTTTTTCCAGATGATCCATCAAACTCTATACTGAAGAGGGATGGACCTCTCAAATTACCAAAGTCTCCAAGCTCAACAAATGGTAAGAACATGTAGTTTATACGGTAGGAATGTGGAGTTCACTCTGGACCTGAGATTTCCCTTATTGTCAGGTTGTTAACTTAAAGATACAATTCACCTAGTTTGGGCTTGAACTAAGCCACTGGGTTAATCACAAATTGAGAAGCATACAGTTTTTAAATTATTGCTTTTGAGAGATTTTGAGGTTATTTTATTCCTTTATACATGTATTGATCTTTTATTATTGTCTTAAATTCAGTCTTTGATTGTGATAGAAATCACCCAAGGCTTAAGAAAAATTTACCGAAGTTTTTTGCTTAAAGGTGCAGTGTTTTTTCAGTAAAGGCCTCTCTGTGTGTTCTCAAATTATTGTTCTGAACATGGGTGCAAGAAAATAGTACTGCCCCATGTACTTATCTGGTATAAATTTCTTCAAATTCCCCGTTACATTGTACAATTAAGTCTTCATTTTTCACTTTCGTGTTGAACTTGTTATCCATGTTGTCTGCTTCTTTTCTGTTTCATCTCCTTCCTGTGATGCAACGGATGAAAAATCCAAAGTTTATGTTCGAATGTTTTCTCAGGAACACAACTAAGGAAAACAAAGTGAAATTAATTTTAAATAGTGAATCGTGCTGGAAAGCATGTGCACCTGCAGGTACCAAAAAGTCTCATTTTATCCCCAGAGACTCAAAGACATACAACTGTATTCTTAATGTTATTATATTAAATTTGGATTTATTTTCAGGTTCTTTTAAAGTCTTTTGGGCTATAATGTGTGTTTGGCCACAGTAAAATACATTGTACATTGTATGATTTCAGGAAATGAGAATTCAAGATGTTCAACATAGGGTTCTTAAATCTTTAATGGTTTTTAAATAATAGTGCCTTCAGATCATGATCTTCTTGGCAGCATGATGACAAGATTAACTCAAGCTGAACAACAGTTGAGAGTTTCTCAGACTCAATTGCAAGAAAAGGTATTACAAACTAGGTTTATTATTTTTTTATGAGAAATCAGGGTACATGTACTACGGATGCTTTGGTTCAGTCATGCTCTAGACCACTGTTTCAAAATTGTTAGAATTTTCAAAGATTTAGATCAAACCTATTAAAACTTATAGGACACTACCTGACAGACAAATTGACCAGAAACTCTACTGCTATGTGCCGCCAAATTCAGTACACCCAGGAGTAATAAAAATAATTTAAACCATCATTCTTAATCTTGTAGAGCAAGTTGAAGGATTTAAGTGGAGTTGACTACTTTCTTGCTTTCAGGGGTTTCGTTGGAAGCCTGAGTCACAGGTGGTATGCCGCTGTACGTTTGTCAGAAATTTGTGTCTCACTGCTGGCTACTCGATCTGCCTTGATTTTCGCTCAAACCCTTGTAAAAGACAAGTCAATTAGAGTGACCGCCTCTTGCATTGCATTATACACTCTGTTGTGATGGCAAGGTTTTTAGGTGGCTTTCCTGGTATAATTTAATAGTCTTCTTAATGCAATGCTTATTGTGAGGCCAAAGCACCTGGCAGGGTATAAGAAGGGAATTACTATGATTGGTTGAATTCCTTCAACTGTATGATTCTATGTTCAGTCATTGGTATGGAGGAATGGGATTAAAAAATATGGTTGAGAAATAGATTGGTGAGCAGGTTGGGGGTCATGACACAACCTTGTGTTATTCTCTGTTTGTCAAATGAATGGGATTGGCTTTGAGGATTCTTCAGCTTGGCCACCAAATCACTGTCCTGGACACCTACAGTGTAGCTACACCTAGTTTTCCATAACAAGGCATCACAGTGTCAGTTGAACAGTTGAGTTGAAAGTCTTGGTCAGATTGATAAATACATGTACAATGTGGAAATAATGTGTTTCTTCTGAATGTCGATCATGCCTAGTTTTTGAATGTGTACTTGGTTTGGTGCAAAGATCATATGGATGGTTCCATACGCTTCTTAAAAGCCACATTTTGATTTAGGGTGTACACACACTCTATACCATGCTTTCATAGAGGCTACAGTTGCATTTATGTACTCTCTGACTGGCACTTCAAATCTGTGTCATAATTATTTTACTAAAGAGGTTGGGGAGTTTACTGAGCATCTGAGCTCCTCCATGGTTGTAAATCCCTGGTTTGATGGGTATGCAGTTTTGCCCTGGAGACTTTCAGGGTGATAGCTGCTTGAATTTGGCTTTTGTTACTTCCTCCAAAGAGGGTCCCCTACAGAATGGTGTAAACCATTGCCTGCATGGATTTGTAGTTGACAAAAACTCAATTTTATTGTCTTCATGTAGTTTGGTTTGTGTAGCATTATTTCGACAGTGTAAAGTTTAAAACCAAGTATACATGTACATGAATACTGGTAATGGTCTTTGATTTACAAGTGTGATTTGAAGTTTAAATCATGGTTGTGCGCTGAAGACCTAGAACAAATGAGAAGTGTATCGACCAGGGGCATACAGAAGCTCATGCTATGTCTCTTTTTCCCACTTCTGATATATGCCAATGGATCAAATCATAATGTTTAACACTAGCCCTTTAAGTGAAACTGGACTTACATAATACATTCATTTACAATATTATAGCAAACATACAATGTTTATTTTGGGATAAAGAAGAATAGTGCTTCTGGTCCTTGGGGGAAATCATCAATTATTGTTGGAAATTTTGCGTAGTGGATTTTCATTAATAAGTGGTTGAAGTGGGAAAAAAGTGCAATTGCTGGTCAAGAATTCAACAATTTATTAAAATGCTTTGGTGGCTTCCATCTCTTTTTCAACTTTCACCTCTGACTATACCAGTTACTTCGGGATAGTGTAAATGGATATTCAGCCATCAGCTTTGAAAAGCTGACAGAAGTAGCAAAATTGTGGAATGAAAATAATGGCTTTAAGATTATCTTTCAGGACTCTTATTAAGTAATTGAAGGATAATGGGGGAAAAAAAGGCTTGTCAGTGTCTTATAGTGGGGTATCTTTTCAACAATACCTGTAATTTATTATTTTTTTTCTCTATGTTGTGAGCAAGTGGAATTCTGCAAATCCTGCAATCTGATTGGCTCTGTGAGTGGGCAGAATTTCTCTATCTTGCCCGCTAAGCCAGGCGCAATCCTAGCCCTGGTTGCGTGAGCTTGTGTGATGTGAAAAAATAGACCAAAAGTATATTTTTTTGAAGTCTTTTAAGTGTTTTTAAAAGTAAACAGTGTTGCTTTACAAATATTAATATACTGATCATTGCGGTATTGCCTGATATTTCTCTTTTAATAATAAGTATCGCAGGCCAGCCTTAATTAGCAATGGTTCCCAGCCAGCACATTTTTTTAGGGAAAAAAATTGGGGAAAACTGTGCCCTCGAGTCTTGGTCTCTGTCTCAGTGTCAACTTAGGCACAGTTTTACCCTATACAGACCTTCCAGCCAGTAAATAACATGCATTATGTGTATTAATTTGCTGAAAATTATTTCAATTTAGACTTAACTGAACTTTTGACAACTTTAGGATAAAAAGATACGTATACTAGAGGAAAAAGCTAAATTATTGGAGAAAGCAAGGGGTAAGGATGTGTCACTGGAAGTTTTTGTACTATTCATAGATTCATAAAATGCATGCCTTTTTTATGCATTTACGTACATGGCCTATCTAGAGAAATGAGTTTCTCAGCAAAAACATCTCGTTAATACCTTTGCTAGCCACCAAGTTTAAGGGGCACTATATTTTTGTAGCTTTGTTTTTGTTTTGTTTTTACATGTAAGTTCAGATGATCACTAGCAGATCATATTATTTAATTGAACTGGAAAAAAGGAAAAGCATTTGGTCAATAATTTTATTGTTATACCTTTCGAAAATTTGGCTAGCTTTATGCATTTCTGTTGATTCATGTAATACCCTTAATAAATAGAAACCACTCCATACCGTTTGCAATTTGCTGTGAGTGGTAAAAAATCACAAAAGGTTACAAACAAGGCAACAAACCGATCAGAATAATTCCAAGCAATTTATACTCGCACCTATCGCAAACTGTGGGGAAATGTGGGGATGCAAGTTGCAATAATGGAATTATTTTTGCATCTTATTGATGAAAAAAGTGGGGTTAGAATTCAAATCACCAATCACCAATCACTACACCAAGAATAGAGTGTTTTCACATGACATCACGGCGGCCATGTTGATGTTATAAAACAAAGAAATGGCGGGCATGATGGTGTACCAAACTAATCCTCAGGGAATTGAACTCCATTTTTTGGAAATACTTTCTTTTGTTTCAGTAATCCAATATGGCTGCTGGTCACGTGAGTGAAAACACTGAGACCATACTGATAGCAATTGCACTCTACATATTAAATCAATCATAAACACTAAAATTTGCCAGCAGTAGTTGCAGCAGATGAAAAGATGTAAAAATAAGTTTTACTTTTCTTATGATTCCTCCAATATTTTAAAGGTTACAATTCTGATACAATAACAGAGTTGGAAAAGAAATGCAGGAGACTGCAGACTCAAGTATTCCAGATGGAGGTAATTGTTCATGCTTTAGGGTTCATTTTTTTTCTATTTGAACCATTTATTTATGGTAATTAACTTAGTTTGAAATAATATTTCTTAAAAATTGTACTTTGTTTTTTTCAAATCAAAATCAGGAAAGAAAGTCAATAATATGGTTGGTACAGTCGAACATGTATTTCAAAAAAATCATCAATAATTCGTGAGCTTAACAGCTTATAAAAACACCGATAAAACGTCACGTGTATGAGCTTTATATCCTGATAAAACACTCCTCGTTAGTACTTTAGTAGGGACACTCTTTTTGTGGAATGCTTTTGAAGCCGTTCAAAAAACTCGCAGCACGGCTTTATTGGGTCTAAAAACACTCGGCTACACCTCGTGTTTTTAAACCCCGATAAAACACTGCTGCTCGTTTTTTAAACGTTACATAAGGGCTTGAGGAACTGGCCGCTTAATACAGAATCACTAAGAATACTCACTCGGTGCAAGTAACAAAGAAAGACAAATGTAGGACTTCTAGCAAATACGGCCTTTGTATGTCTGAGCGAAAACTCGGGACAAAAAACTGGCCGCTTTATAGAGGGTGCATGGCTGCTTTGTCAACCATTCTAAGATACTGTAATATGACAAGTGCTTGCCTGCATTTTGAATAACATAAGTTTTTGCCATTAAACGCTTGATGGACCTGTGTGTGAAAGGATAGCTCTCACAATGCGGGAAAACTCCTTTCTTGAGACGTTTTGTTGATACACAAGTAACGGACAATGGTTCCCGAAATGAATACACAATTTCCAGTTCTTGAAAAAAACAAACCCTCCCTTCTCTTGTCCGTTGCCAGGTGTAATGACTGTCTGGTTCTTTTTTGCCACGTTTTTCTTTATTAGGAATTTCTTTCTGATTATGGTATGATATGGGTGGGAGATGATGAAGCTGATTCAAATTATGATAATTTCGAAGAATCTCCCAGCGAAGGTCGCAGTTCTTTAAACAGTCATCAGGGCATTTGGAAGCCAGGTAAATATATATTTTTTCCTGCCATCCAGTGTTTGGGAGCTTGATCAGCTGAAAGATGATCCCACTATTAACCACAGTGAAAAAATTATAGCAAATGAGGTTAATAGGAGAAAGCGATGGCTCTTAAAGGTCGGCAGATTCGCAGTTTTTACGTTTTCGTACAGGGCGTAGCACCGTTCTCGTCACCAGAGCCTCGGATCTTATGACTGCGCATAACTGAGGCTCTGGAAAACTCTGTATAGGAGAGCATGCGCCGTAGGGTTCTTATAGCCAAAAATTGGTTATTTGAAACTTACGGCGATTACTCACTCCTCGTACTAACACGAATGCACCAATCACAAACGTTTTTCATTGTTCTTCGCGAAAACCAACGAGAAGACACTTTGTTTCAGGTTCCCCAGAGCTCTTCTCTCCCTCAGTCATGCGCAAAAGAGAAGAGCTCTGGGTTCAAGATTGGACGTAGCATTTGGCGATGGACTTTCCATTCCCTACACATCCTTGTGGGTAGTAGACGGTAGCAGTTCGTCCCCCTCCCCTCCCCTGAGTTATTTCGAGTTATACAACCTCTTCCGTCATTTTTTACAGGCCCCCTTTATAATACGCTTAAAAAAGCAAAGGTCAACACTCACGGCTTTGTTTTGTATTAACACTATGAAAAATCAACGATGGGCTTAAGCAAGGGCAACATTATGAAGGTTCTTAGAAGATCACCTTAAAAAAAAAATTCTATCCGGCTTTACGAACAATGATGCCAACTTGTACCGTTTGTTAATTGTTTGGCAAGTGGATGTCCCATAAATCAAATTGTTATGATTGTACAGTACTCTGTCATCTTCAGCCATATAGTGAAGAGGAAGTGTCTCTCCCTAGAGCACAAACGCTCTAACTAGTATCGCCCCTCTCCACCGCAACCCTCCTCCCTTAGAAGCCATGGCACCACCTCATCAAGCTTTTTGACTGCAACTTTGCTTCTTTGCATTGAATCAGTTTTAATTTGACCTGTTTTCAAACTATCCTGATTCGCAGTTTTCTTGTGAAGAACTACCTCCGCCCACACTTGAAAATCGATTTCCCTCAAGCTCTGATAAAGTGTCCTAGACTTGTCAGTGAAGATGAGATACATGAAACTGCATTGTGGAGAATGTTACCTTTAAATAAGGCATGAGTTATGCTGGGTAACGTGTGAAATGGAATTTCTGAATTACTTTAGGACTTTGAAGGTAACCCTTGCATGGTAATTTTTCCAAAAGTACATAATACTTTTGGAAAAAAGTCCAAGTTATCACAGGATAAGTACCTTTTATTAAATTTTCAATCTCGGATATTGCATTTCTAGCTTTCTGATTGGCTCATTCAGTCTCGGTTATCAGCTCATAAGCCGTAGTGACCTTATGGAAATTGATTGCGTTGGTCGTTTTGTAAAAACTGCGACAGCATCCTGTCGTTGTGTAAGTAAAACAGTTTGTAATGAAAATTCTTGGGTTATGAGCCAGTATACGATGATCTACAAACACGGCAAGCATAAGCGTGATTTTTTGGGCCTTTTTATTTTTATCGTAGTCTAGTTTTCTATAATAATAAAACAATTATTCCACTTGCGCTTGTTGGATATGAGATGATTATAGCCAACTCGGCGCTACGTGCCTCGTTGGCTATCTATCATCTCATATCCAACGCGTGCTCATGGAATAATTGTTAATTATTCTTGTCTGACTGACATTGTCGTCAATTGATTGATTTAAGATTCCTCTTTGGTCGGCAATGCAACGCGGGAATTTAAAATGGACTTTGATCGCGTATTGAACAACATCAGAGAACTAAACATTCTAGCTGGAGAGGGATGCAGTGATATCACGAGAACTAAAGATGGCGCCAGACTCAAGGTATTTCAATCTCCCATTACACCTAGTTACGCCAAATGTGAACCACTTTTGTATGGCGCGTTTTATTGTCAAAATTCAAACATGTATTCGGCAATTCAAACATTTTATATGAATTTAGCTATCCAAACCTCCAGTTTGGAAATTCAACTATTCAAACATTCACTTCGGTAATTGAAACCTTCAACAATTAAATTGAATTGTCGCATTGAAAGTTTAAATGACATGCATGTTTGAATTTTGAAGGTTTGAATTGAAGAACTGAAAGTTGGAATTGCCAAATTGAGGGTTTGAATTTCCAAACTAAAGGTTGGAATTACCGAACTGAAGGTTACAATTGCCGAACTGAATGTTTGAATTGCCGAAGTGAGGGTTGGAATTTCCAAACTAAAGGTTTGAATTACCGAATTGAACGTTTGGATTGCATGTTTGAATTTTGACACTAAAAACGCGCCATACTTTTGCGCGTTACCAAGAGGCGTTTTTCGTTGAAAAATGGTGTGTCCGTCATTAACAGGTTCGTGACCCGGTGCCATTATGTCTGTATTCAAATGGTATCTTGATGTTCGACGGTCCATTCAGACCATATTCAGACTCAGTCACTCAGGTCAGTAGTTTTTGTATTACATTTAATTGTACCACGAAAAAGTTGGAATCCCGGGAAAATCAGGATTACTTTTAGTTTACAATATTGTTCCCTAGGTGTGGGTGAAATCACCTTTCCCTAAACATCATCACGGATTCAAGAATAGAGGTCCAGGGCCTGAGAATGGCGATGCCTGACTGGGAAGCGGGAGGGGATGTTGTCAGTTTGAGAAATCTCTGCTAAGGACGAAGGATGGCGAGAAATGATAATGATGACAAGGTGGTACGAATCATTGTCTTTTGAACTTCCTTGAGGCTGTGGCACGTTTTATTCATAATGGTTGTGTCCTAGCGTTAGAGCAACGGAAGCAGAAACAACCTTAAAGCACCTAGCCTTAATATTGTTACCAGGGCTTCCAAGGACATTAGTCCGTACTCTTATTCTTACATGAACGTCTAGTTAGGAATGAACAAAGAATGGAGTCTAGTGCATGCAATTTTATCAGATGCAGAAGAAGTTTACCATAACATTCTTAGTTCATTCCAACCTTTGAAAATATGAATTCAGGAAGCAATTAAGAATTGTCCCAGAGAATGATGGCGGAAACCACCGATATTCCGTCAAAGTCGTGCATTAAACCCCTACTCGTACATTTCAGCGTTTACAGCGTTACATGCACTATACGTTTACAACAAATCAAATAAAGTTTGTTGATTGTGAATAGCAATGCATGCAAGACATAATGGATGGATTCTTCCCTGGTGAATTACAGAGCAGATATCCGGATGGAGTTCCCTTAGAGGTACACACTTTGCTTGACGACTTATTAGCTGGGACCCGTTTTCTGTCGCGCCCCAAAAACTGAGCTAGTTGTAAAACTTAGTCTACTATAGCGTACTTTCAAGCTGGTCCTTTCAACCTTTTTTGCCTTGAAAAGCCTTTCCTTTCGAAGATTCAAAGAACATTCTGCACTTCACACCCAGATAGTTCTGGAGGGTTTTTGTAAGCGCACTCTAATCAACTCCCTTACCAAACACTTGCGTCCAAGATTAATTTTTTATGCGTTAAATGAAGCATCCCCTTTTTTGGTTACTAGTTGCATGAAAAAAGCATAAGAAGGGCACTGACGTCTATTGCCTGCATTTCTCTATAGTAAGGTAAAAGGTCAATGTAAGCGTGTATCGAATTAGTTGAAATTTGAAATCCTGGACAGGTCTCCAGCCGAAAACCAATCACTTCACATTTGTCTCTGATGCAGGTTCAAGACAAAAGGGATGTTGTGTTTGAAGACAGAAGAACAGCTTTGTTGTTTCCTGGTACTGGACAGTCCTTGATTGGGGACGAGGAAAACGCTAAAAGCAAAAAAGTGGAAACTCGACCACCCGGTTTGTTATGATAATGATAGTCTCAAACCAAGCACAAGTTAGTCTGACCGGTGTTGTTGTTGTTTGTTTGTTTGTTTGTTTTTTGCGGCTCTTGATTGACTTTAATGTTCAAAGACGGAGCAGCGTTCTCACGTTTTTTTTTTTTCACCGAAGAAACATCAAACCTCTTGCAACGTTGGCTCCCACTCACACCACAGCATAGACGACAACCCTGTCCTCCATCTATTCTTTTGATGGAATATTCAATGATTTTGAATAAGGAGAATCGAACTGACTTGCACTTATGACCGAAAAATCATGTAGTTTTATTATAGTTTTATTTGGATATGTAGTGTAAAGATTTAATTAGCCAGGAGTTTGTTTTCATGAGGGAAGAAGACCGGAGTAGCCTGAGAAAAACCCCTGCTTCCGTGATAATTTTAATTTATTCCAGCTCGGGCAGTAACATCTTTCGGGCTTTGGTATTTAATGGTAAAAATTATTCAGCCCGGGCAAGAAAATCTCCATGAAATGAGGTCATTTGCATCAAAAGAAGTTTATTATTGAATTAACTGAAATTTTCTTCAACTTCTCGCCCACAGGACAACGAAATCAGTCTGTTGATCAGTTTTTATCCCGTCTCCCGCAGTCAGTAATTAAAGAGGGTAAAATAATAGATGTTCGATCTGGATTGGCCAATGTTATCAAGGTTTGTAACGCGTTGTTACCTGCCTTCTCTTCAAAACGAATCAAAGCACGGAGTTCTTCTTCTGAAAATTAGTTTCCATTCGTATGTAAAGGAGAACTATAAATTACCATGACAAAAACTTCGCACTTAGACTCGCTTTGTAGAGGTGGCAGATGTGAACTCGGAAATGGTCTATTTCACTTTAATGGACTCTTCAAGCTGTGTGCAGTGTGCTACCATCAATTAAATCCTTTAATGGACAGCGGCTAGGCTCGATTAACAACCGCTGTTTCGGGAAAGGAGCCAGCGCTCCTCCCACGAAGAGGAGGAACCAAGACCGATCTCAGTGTAGGTGCGCTTGCGGGCCGTCGGCGAGAACTCAGAGATAGGTATGTGGACATGGGAAAGACTTAACAAAAGAAATTTGAATGATCCTCTCAGCGGAAGACCCTCGTGTTGCGAGGCAGGTTGACATCGGGTGTAATTCTTTCGCGAATTTTGGATAAAGAGTTTATTCGTTAAGTACCAAAAAAAAAAAGAACTAAAACCCCTGCGTCTTTTTTTATTTGTTCTTCTCGATTTTGACACCTTCGTTTATTTAAGGTGCCAGCGTTTAGCATTGGAATGGGATCCGTTACTCTTGCCATATGAGAATTTGATTTAAGGAAGTCCAGCTCACGCTTTTTCGGAGCCTTTTGACTTTAGAGGTCGCGTAGCCGTGAAATCGATGGTAAACGTACTGTTTCTAACTGCGGTACAATCGTTTACTTTGCTTACGCCGCTACCGGAATTGACCAGTGCATCAATTTACCTTTGTTCAAGTTTTTTCTCGGTCTATTTCCAGGTTTTCGTGCGGACTAGTAATTTCTGTATGTACTTATACTTGCTTTTAGGGTGGAACCGGGCATTCAGATGTTAAAGTTCTTGAAACACCTGCTCTACAAGACATTAAGTCAAGGTGAGAATAGGAAAGACTCGACTTCGTTGCTTGTCATGTAAAAAAATGAAGAAAATATAAATGCCATCTTTATTGTGTAAGTGCACAACTGTTTACAAGAATGGGCCCTTTGCAGGATAGTGATCACATGGTACAAATCCGCCATACTGGGACGCAAATTGCCCACTGGGACATCTAAAACAAAGAAAATTAAGATTAACTAGCTTTGTTTTAGATGTCCCAGTGCGCAATGTGCGTCCCAGTATGGCGGATTTGTACCATGTGATCACTATCCTGCAAAGGGCCCATTCCTCTTTAGTAATTTGTAAGTAGCAATTCGAGCGTCATTAACATGGTTAAGAACCCCAACTGTTAGGGTGCAACAGTTAGCCATTTACAAATTGAGGTGCAGTTGACTCCGGGGGCCATCGGAAGTCAATGGCAGTCGGTGGTCCAAGGGGAATTTGAACCCGGCACACCCGGCCCGTACCTCCCTCCTGCCAACTCTTGACCACGCCGCCGCCGCAAATTTCCCTTTCGTAAACGGTCGTTGCCATTTGAAACGGTCGTTGCCATTTCTCAGAACGGTCGTTGCCATTTGTAACGGTCGATGCCATTTATAACGGTCGACTACACACTTCACTTCAAAGAAAATTAAAAGAAACAAACTAAGAAAAAATATTAACAAAAATTAAGACAAAAAAGGAAAAAGAAAAACATTTATAAAAGAAAAACTGGAGGAAAAAAAGAGTCCGAAAATTTCAAGACTCGAACTCGGGTTCTTAGCCCTCACCATAAACAGTACCCTAACCCGAACCCTAACTCCTTTGACCAGCGAGACACAACTCCCAGTAACCGCAACCTTTTGAGTTCTTAGACCTAATGAGTGTAATTCAGAGCTAAAAAATGGCATCGACCGTTTCAAATGGCAACGACCGTTTACGAAAGGGAAATAGGCACCGCCGCCACCACCAGCACTCATCACATTCAACATGAGATTTATTAACATTAGGTTTCTGTAGTAATTCGTGCCTTTCATTGTCTCCCCAGTGCACCTTTATTTCTTGTTTAATTACTTGGTAGATACTTCTGTGATTAAAATTGCATGTCATTCATTGCTTCTTTGGTTCGTCGATCGGTCTTTTTAATCGCTCACTTGTTTGGTTATTCATTCTTTCTTTCGTTCGTTTGTTTATCTGAATCATTTATTTGTCTGTTTATTTATGCGCTCATCCATTCAGAGTCATTCATTCATTCATTCATTCATCGGTTGGTTCATTCATTGTATCTATAGTTAATGCATGGAGATGGTTATGAAACCACAGGTAACCCAGGCTCACTGTGTGCGTCACGTAGGTATTAAAATATAGAGAACATATGAGGCGAAGTTTAGGTCTGAAAATTTGCTAGAAAATGGTAATAAAAATCGATAAAACTTACCATGTGGTGAGCTGTTGTTGTCTTTAATACGTACACGAAGTTTCGGGGAAAATGGTCCCCGTTCAACTTCCTTCATAATATAGTGACAAGGTAGGAGACGGAAGCCAGCGTCGGGACTCCGATCGACCCAAAACAAGCACGATTTTTTCCGCGAAAATCAAATCCAGTCGCTAAATAAACACGCCAGGTTCGTGGAATAGGAATTTCTCTAAACCATGAATCCACTGAAGCATCTCCAGGTAGCAACGCGGAGCCACCAGACTCCGTAAAACTTGTAAGTTAACCTGCTAAAATGGCGGCCAGAAAGCGTGGTACTCACGAGGTGCCCAATTCAAAATGGCACTGAACTCTGGACGCCTGGTGACGAGTATAATAAGTCTCCCTCGAGGGAGGGGAGTCCCAAATTGCTCAGTGAGGTTTGTTTTTAGCAATTTGGGACTCCCCTATGTTCTCTATATTTTAATACCTACGTGACGCACACAGTGAGCCTGGGTTACCTGTGATGAAACTCGACAAGTCTTTTTGTTTCATGTTTTCGTCTGTATTTTTGGCCCTGACGGTGCACAATACACACCTCTTTTCGAGAAGATAACCAGTCGCGAGTCTTTTAATTAAGTTGTTCACAGCTAATTAGGGAACAAATGTGAAGCAAAAACAAAAGATTGTGCACTGTCACGATCAATTCACCATCGATTGCATCGATTGTTCTCGCTTTTGAAAAATTTAAGGTTTCAAAACCAGTTCCTCGATTAACTATGTTATGTCATTAATTTGTTCATTTGTTTATTCGTTCATTCGACGCTTTCTGCAATTGTTCGCTGGTTCTTTGGGCTTCCAGTGGTCTGGGGCATCAAAATAAAACGCCTTCTTTTTTTCACTGACGAAAATTCTCTTTTTCTGTGATCTCCCCGGCCTTCAGTGTTGAAAGCCGAGAACACTCAGAGAACGAAGTTGGTTTTTGCTCTGTGTGTATGTTCGCGCAGTCAATAAAAATTCCTTTGCATATATGTTTTCTTTTCTATAGACCAATCAAAATTTGATCCATATGTTTGCGTTCTTTCCGGTATTTTTCTTTCCGTTTATTCGCTCATTCGTTCGTCCGATGTTTACCTATGTCAATTGATTTTCCACATTCTTTGCAGAAGTACTGATAGTTCCAGGCCACAGTCGGCTAGAACTCAAGTTTCTACGCTGAGGATAAAATCAGAGACAGGAGAAGTGGTAATGAAGCGGTTAAGAGAAATGGAATATGTGTTGATATCTAGTTTTTTCAAAGTTGCTGGGAGAATTCCACTGTAACAAATGGTGCTACCCACAGACCACTCGCGGAGGTAGTGCACCCCGTCACAGTTATAGGGCGCTTGCCTTGAGATGCGGAGATCCCTGTTTGAACACCCCGTTCTGACCGCTCGTTTTATTTGATCCTGCTTGGTAGTGCCTGGTTCAACTTCTCGGCAGCACTTGTAAATAGCCAATTGGTTTGCCACTGGCCAGTTGGTATTCTTAACAGTTGTTGCTGTTCTGTTTTACACGTTTCGGCGATAGTGTTTCATTAGAGACCTTTAGCAACGAATTTTTCGGGCAGAACCGCGAACCTCGGGAAATCACGTGATCTTGTCCTTGCCGTCACGTTTGTAGTCTGCGGTTCGAGTTTCAACTTCAAGACACCGTTCTTGCGGTAAGTGATTTACGGCAGCGTTTTATACCGAGGGATCAATCTGACCTCCCGTTTGACCATATTAGTCATGTTGTTACATCTGTTTGCTATCTATTGGGAACAATTTTGAAGATCAAATACAAGATTTGGGAGAATTTGAGTTGTTTGATTTGAGAGCCGTTGTAGCAATGAAAAATCCAAGATGGCGACGCCGATGTGCATAACAGGAAGGGCTTGCTAAACTTCAAAATCGAGCTAACCTCCAACGGCAAACGACTAACCCGCAAATCTCGGTTTGCGGCTTGCGGTATATCCCGAAAACTCCGGTGCTAAAGGTCTCTATTGGCCCTGAAAACCCCCTTTGGGGAGAGGTCAATTAAGTATTTATGTATGTAACCTTACTCGCATCTTAACCTTCAACATATCGCTGCATTCATTTCTAGACATACATATTAAAAATGAAGTTTACGGACACTATAGGAGCTGTCAGAGGTCACATAGACGCTGCAAGGTAAGTTACATGAAGCAGGGAAAAAATGTACAGGTTTTTGTAACACAGGCGTACAAAGAAATCTCTCTCTCAAACAAATCGAATCTTTCACATTTCTGGACGTAGGCGTCGATCTAGGCCCAGGCTACTGGCAATTTAATCCATGAAGTGAAAGAGGAAATGAAAACCTGAGACTAAGGGCGGAGAGGAGGGTGTTGAAGGGCGGGACAGGGCGTGGTAGCTCTGAAGTGCCATACATTTTTGCCCACAGTCATTCGTATCTCCCTTTAAGTCGGTTTGGTGTTTACCACCCTGGCCCAGTTCTTCGAAGCCGCGTTGAATAGCGCCACCTTTTGAACAACCGAGGCCTGGTGGTGATGGTCAGACCACAAGGTAAAGCTCCAATTGATAATGTGTCCCGTACAATTCCAGACAGGAACGCCGAGAACTGTCCGCGAACTGTCCAGCAGACTGTTATTTTATAAGCAAGGGTGGTAGGACAGGGCCTACGAGTTATGGTCCATTTGCAGATGTAAACTTCCGAAATGATGGCCTGGCCAAGGTTGACCTACCACCTCTCGCACGGTCGTCCGATGATCAATCAAACGGGCCAACTGGTCAGTCGTTTCGCCCCTGAGTTGCTTTAAAAAAGTTGGATTGTCTTTAGTGATTAGGCCTGGGCATTATTCTCGCTGGGAATTTTTGAAAAGACAATCTCAATAGACCATATTCGTATTCCCAGTATTGGACTAGAACTACAAGTAGCTTGCAATGGAGGCTTATGCGGGGGTATATGTTAAATAATATTTGCATTTGAAGAGATTCCCCCGCATCAGCCTCGATTGCAAGCTACAATAGTTCCAGTCCGATACTGAGAATACGAGTATGGTCTATTTGAGCAGTCTTGTTTTTTTTCCTTTTTTCAGGCCCAAAGATGCCCCTCCTTACACCATGAAAACGTCTTTCCCTAACCAAGTGTACGATAATCCGAATTTAACTCTGCAAGAGTGTGGTTTGGTACCGAATGCAACCTTGCATCTTCTTGCCAAGAAAACTTGAACAACCGGCGCTTGCTCTCATTGTAGTGTTAAAAACACTGATCTTCGGGTTCGACAGGAATGAAAATGACAAAGTTGTTTGGTGTACACACGATCGCGACCGTGACCTTTCAAACCGGAGTGGCTTTCCCCCATGGTTTATCTACGTTCCTCAATAGAGTGTACAAATGCAACAATCTTTATTTTCCCACAACCGAAAACAGAGATTGTAAGTTTCAACCCTGTGAACGCAAATATTACAAAGGTATAAAAAATTTTCTTCGAGTGTTTGAGGACGTAGACCAAGTTAAGAACCGGTTTCCTGGTAGGTGCGACTGATTCTAGCCTGCGAACGCCGACGTGTTTCCTGCAGTTGCTTCTCTCCGACGAAAGATAAGATATGTGGAAATACGTTTCGCATTCAGACAGGAAATTTTCGCCGACTTCATGTATTTTAACAATGTCCTAGAACCAGCCGCATGTAAATGGTAAAAGAAGGTGTGAATTAACATTAGTAAGGTAATGACAATCGTGCAAGGCTATTGATGTACTGCACCTTGGCTGGAAGTAGTTGCAAAATATTTATAACATGGTCAAATAGTCCATTTTCGAATTCTCATGGCTGGACTGGACTTAGCATGAAATGGAGGCTACTGCGAACAAACTAATTTGCGTGTGACAATATTTGCCCGCGTTAGCCTCCATTTCATGCTAGATCCAGTCCAGCCGTGAGAATTCGAAAATGGTCTATTGGGGCACATGCAAGTGTTTATGGCAAACTAGTTGCTTGGCAACGGGCGAAAGGATAACTGAAAAATCAGAGTCCCAGGCCTCTTATTTTTTAACTGTTCTTTTGCCCGTTGCCAAGCAACTAGCTCACCCATGTTCCCCAAGGGCGCATTACACCTTAAACATCAATACATGCAGTTACATTTGTACAAGTGTCCATGGCTTTTACTTCCACCGATTCAATCCTATCCCTTTGGAGACTGAAGTGTTTCCCCCTGTTATTGGAGAGAGTTAGCATCGCGTTTATACGTGAAACGTTAAACGGGGAAAAAAGGGGCCGACAATTCTCTTATCTTAATTTTTCTTGCTCTTTTGAGAAGTCTGTCGTTATCTGGAGCCACCAGGCAAGAAAGGAGCCCATATTAAACACGTTTCAGTCTTCGCTGACGCAAATTTTAGTCCGACGTTGGCCGTTTCCTGTACGCAGAAAGATAAACCTAGAAAACTAGAATTGGACCTTTAGCAACGAATTTTTCGGGCAATACCGCGAACCTCGGGAAATCACGAAATCTTGTCCTTGCCGTCACGTTTGCAGTCTGCGGTTCGAGTTTCAACCTCAAGACACTGTTCTTGCGGTAAGTGATTTACGGCAGCGTTTTATAGCCAGAGATTAATCAGACCTCCCGTTTGACCATATCAGTCATGTTGTTACATCTGTTTGCTAACTGTTGAAGTAATGAAAAATCCAAGATGGCGGCGCCGATGTGCATAACAGGAAGGGCTTGCTAAAAGTTCAAAATCGAGCTCACCTCTAACGGCAAACGACTAACTGCAAACTGGGGTTTGCGGTTTGCGGTATATCCCGAAAACGTCGGTGCTAAAGGTATCTAATGTGTTTACGTTAAGCGGGAAACGTGTATCAACATTCTAGAAAAAAAAATTGGTATATGAACGGTGTGGATGTTTAGGGAGAAATATTGAAAAATTATCGTCAGGTGCTTGCGTCCTCCACGTAACCTCAAATTTGATCATGTCAGGCCGTTGTCAGGACGAGAGCGGCAAGGAAATTTATCAAAATGTGAAAGGCACGAGCTCGGCGTCCAGAGCTATTGTTTTTGCTAATCAAAGCCATTATTTTGTGGCGTTTTCGTAGCCGTCATCGTCGTCCTAGCTTCA
>OX421446.1:26420284-26457784 GCA_949126865.1 Montipora capitata
AACTGTGTGGCTTTATAGCTTTGTTCGTAGAGCATTGCATTGGTATTGCAGAGGTCATGGTTGAAATCCCGTAGAAGCCACCTGAATTTCTCATGTGTCTATAGGAGACAATTGCTTGAATTGTCCAGATAACTACCAGGATCATTCCTCTCTCTCATACTTCATTTTCTTACTAAGAACAGTGTGGTCCAGTGGTTAGGGCGTTGGGTTTGGCATTGCATGCGGCTGCTCCGGGTTCAAATCCCGTTCTAACCTCTGGCTTGGATTGGTTTCCGATTGTCCCGGATTCAACTCTATCACCCTTTGTAAATAGCCAACTGGTTGCCTCCCGCCAGTTGGCGGTTCTTAATAATGTTTCTCTTAAGTTTGAATTGTTACTTTCACCTTGTTAACAGTGGAGTGCCTGTAAACTAGCTTGATAGCTAAGTGTACTTCCACTATAAAGAAAGCATTTACATTTACAACCATGCACTTGAAATATGTGACAGAGCCTATTCAGAAGATCATGACCTTGAAGTGTTCAACTCTGATTTAGAGCTGGGGTTTTTTTGAGTTTAAGAATTTCCTTATTTGGATGTAACGTAGCTTGGGCATTTTCCAATGCATACAGCTTCGATCATATTTTTATCCATATTTGGGCATAAAATTGGTGTCCTAAATCTCCAGGTTTGTTCCACGGAACAAGTGCATCAAACTCTTCAGCTGATCAAACTATCTTTATATTCATCAGATTAAAGTATGCAGCAGATAACATGCACGTGCTTCATGGATGGTTACACTAACCTCCCAACAATGCCATAACTCTGTCACCCTTCCTGCAAAAAGTACAACACATAATTTTGTTCAGAAATGAAAAAAACGTATTAAGCTTATGAACAATGCGCATTCTATTAATTTTATAACAAAGAAAACAAAATTTAATTGTTTATTCAGAGAGAAACTGTTGACCAGTTGGCATAGTTAAGAGTTAAAACATATCTTTGAAATTTGACTCTGTTGCCGGGGTGGGAACATCATGAGGCCATCATGATAGAACATGCGAACGGCCATATCGGTTTGAAAGGGAGGGAAAATCCAACCAAACTAAAACGTTCGCGGCTCTGTGGGAGTCTTGGAATATTAATGCAGCGTCGATTCCAAACCTAACACAATCTTTCACCGCTAAACCTCGCCACTACTCGTTGCAAGTGATCAAACACTGTAAATGAGATATTTACTTCCATTTGCCAACGCAGTCCTCGCCAACATCCTCTATCACACCGGAAACCTCCAAACCTAGGATGTCTGACTCCCCGGGTTGGGGAGGGTACAGACCACGCCGTTGTAGTGTGTCTGCTCGATTCAACGCCGTGAAGTGAGTTCGGATCAACACTTTCGTTTTCTCCGCAACTGGCTTATCTACAGTACCAATTCTTAAATTGGATACATCGCCGGGCGTATAAAGAACTGCTTTCATTGTCAGATTCCCAAGAACCAATGACACGGAACAAAGAAAGAGAAGGTGAACGAATTGCATTTTTCGACGAAAGAGAGGGACCTGAGGTGAGTTACACTTTCGTGGAAATACTCGCCGTACTTGTTTTTTGAAGGAAATGCTGCTTTTGATTACGGGCGCAGTGTTCAAGATGGCGGACGAAGCTGAAAATCTCGAGCCCGAATCAAAACGGGCGAGATTATCTCCTGAACCAAATAAACACCTCGGAAATGTGAGTGACTGTAATAAAACTAAGGAAAGTAATTTTGTTAATGTCGGAGACATTCAGGGTATAAAAGGCAAAGAAAATGTTGAAAAAACCTCGAATTTTCCTGTCGACGAAACTGATCACACTCAGAGCGATGAAAAGAAAGAAACTGGAGACGGGACAAGTAAATCAACCTTTGAATCTTCCACGGTTAAACCTGGGGTTTTGAAACTTTTGAGGGTGTCTGACAAAGATGTGGGAATTTTCGAGTTTGTTAGCAATCTGCCTGGATTCCATGGTGTTTTGAAACAGAGGTACACCGACTTTATCGTAAGCGAGCGTGATCCGCAAGGGAATCTTGTACGCTTAACGGACGTCTCAGTCCCTCAAAACGAAAAGACCAAAGAATTTCATCTCGATATTCTGAGTTCTGAGGACAGAGAGAAAATCCAGCAAGTGATTGACGAAAAAGAGAAAAACAAGTCAGTGATTTTATCGCCAGATGATGACAAGGGACACCGCACTTTGGTTCATCGCGCCATTCGAGAGAATTTTTCTATGTTAGGTAAGATTTGTGAGAATTATATAAACACAATGTTGTAAGTACATCCATTGGAAACTCGGGACAGATCCGAGGAGCTCCAGATGGCTTTGAACCCATGACCTTCCTTGATCTAGTTGGTCCGTTGTTCAAGGCAATGAGCTACTGAAGACTCTGTGGTGAGCGAGGATGAAATGTGGGTCTTTGACTTGAACTGCATCATGTAGTCAAATAACGACGGCATAGCTCATAACTGCATCATTCAGTCACCTTAACCCATTGAAAAATTCGCGTGCCGTGTGTGTCGTATGTAAGAAACTTGGAAAATTTTCGAGGTTTTGCAGTGGAAAGCGAGCGTTAAAAATAAACCATATGCGCAGTAAATGTACACAAGATACTGAGTTCTAGGATTAAGTTCACCTTGAAGAAGAAACAGTGAACTTCCAGATGATGTAAAAATATTGCTAAAAAGTGATTGAAAACACGTCCTAAGGCTCAACTGAAAATGTAAAAGTAGAATTTTCGAAGCAGCGCGCGTTAAGCAATCAAGAAAGTTTTTGATCGCTAACTAAACAAAGCGCTTGAAAAATATATATTATAACTCAAAATATGCCTTGTGCAATTTACAGTTAAGTCTAACCACTCAATGGATAAAAATTGCTTGAAATTTATTCCAATCGCTTCGTTTTCTTGCAGGTATAAGTGCAAAAATTATGCCCAAACGCCGCTGCCGAAACAAAATTTCACGAGGAGCTTTCTGCTTGTCGAAATACACGTGCACAAAACCGCAAGATTAATTTAGTTAATTGATCACTATCATGTTTCATGAGAGAACAAACAAGGTCAAATTGTGTACAAAAGTGCTCTTTCGAAAACTTTCACTGAAGGATAACTTACAAAACACAAGAAAACCAACAGAGAAAATCGCTGGAGGTATTCTCGCATTTACGGAATATAAACGCACGATCGGATTGATTTATTTGTTGAAGACACTGATCTTCCGAGGTATGCCGAAGGTGAAAATTCGTTCGATTACCAATTTATTTTAGGACAAAAAAAACTTTTTATTTGCAAAAAATCCATCGGTTGATCAATATAAAGCTAAATTTGGGAGCAAATCAATACCCATTATGACGTTAATTGCTACGAAGGCCTTTAATTCTGCGCGGCTTACTCCATGAAAAAGGCAATGCGCTCGGGGGTTTTAAGAGTTTTTGACAGGCATACCTACTCGTTTCGTTTACCATTAATTCCCATAGATCATCTCCTATGAAAACTAAGAAAAATATTTCATTCATTATGATTATCTAAAACGAAATACCGAGCAGTGACTGCCACGAAATCTGGAACTTGAATATTATCGAGCTGATCATTCCAGCGAGCTTCTTGTTTATCATCGGTCGCTAGGTTTTCACCGTCTTCTTCGTCACTTTTAAAGCCATCTAAATCAAAATTTTTGTCTCTAATATCCCCTCCTCTTTCAGGAAAACCATAAAAGATCCCTTAGATCCCTAGATCCTCCGAATCCGAAAAAAAAAGCATGAATATCCCCATCGTTCGGTGCGTTATCTGGCGCATCGGCTGTTGTTTTCGCGTAATTTGATCGCGCGATCGAAAGGGCAAAAAGCCAGCCCTTGTAGGGTCTCTTATGAGCTGTCAAAATATGCTCACAACACGGCAAATGATTGGTCAATTATCCTACTAAATCTCCATAACAACAAAAAATTTAGATTTACTAAGGGAGACTGGGTAGAGGCCTAAGATCAACTCCGATCAAGCCGCCATGTTTTACGGCCGGTTTTGGCCGGTTTAGGTAATTCAGGGGTCATCGCGCGCGGCCGGTTTCGGCCGGTTTAGGAGTCATTGGGTTAAAGCACATCAGAGATATGCCAACCACCACCAAGAGAGCAAATGTGAGAATTATATGCATGTAAACACAATGTTGTGTTTATATAATTTGAATGTGAGTATGATGTAAATGTAAACACAATGTTGTATTTATAGAATTCTTACATTCGCTCTCTTGGTGGTGGTTGGCACATCTCTCATATGCTTGAAGGCGACTGCATGATGCACTATGCTGTCGTTATTTGACTTTGTAACTGCATGATACAGTTCAAGTCAAAGACCCACATTTCACCCTCACTCACCACAGAGTCTCCAGTCCGACTAGGTCACAGAGGGTCGTGGGTTCAAATCCCATCTGGAGCTTGGACTTTTGCGGAGTCTCCAATGGATGCAATCACAACAATATGTTTAGGTAAGATTTGTATTTCTTTAAACTTGAAATGTTGGTCCCTTCTGCATGTACCAGAGCAGACATTACAGTTTGTACATAAAACAAAAGAAACAAAAGACAGAAAACAAAACAACTCCAAATGAAGACTAATCCCAAGTGACCAAAAATATAATGCTTTCCGGTACCCGCTTTATAAAGACCAGAAATGATTCGGTAACATGGGTAAAAACTTTCACTAGTAGTGATCTTTAAGTAGCAACTGTTATTCAGAATTCTGGGCTAGATTACAGAATACAGGGCCACTTACATTCAACATAAAATACATTGCCACTGCAGTCCCACAGTCGATTACCAACCCACCGCCACCGCAGTCCCATACTCGATAATTTGCATCTCTTTTACAATTATTACACATTTGCTTACATCCCGCAGAACTTGGTATAAGCATTGTTTCCAGTTTCTCTTGGGACTTACATTGGTCCCAAAAGAAAAACAATGCTTATGCAAAAACTTGGAGAGCAAACCAAGAGTATTATGGTTTTTTGAAAGTGACCTGTGATAATAATTTATGATTGGTTCTGAGAGCACTTTGAGGCTGCACAGTGATTTATCTTGAATAAAGGAGGCCTGCGAGATGTACATAAGATAATACTTAAGATATAATCATTGTGTTATGTTTTGTTACTTCAGACAGTGATACTGTTGATGTTGGTAGTCAGAAAGCAGTCAGAGTTTTCCACAAGCAAGATGCAACTGGCAAGCAAAGAAAGAGCCGATGGCCACAAGAACTTGACAATTACTGTTGGTTTGTACTTTACAAGGAAAACAAAGACACCATGGATGCTATAAATCTGTTGAGCAAACTTCTAAAGATCAAAACAGGCATATTTGGTTATGCTGGAACAAAGGACCGCAGGGCTGTGACAACACAATGGATTTCTGTTTTTAGGGTGCGTGCAGAGGAGTTGCAGTCTCTTAATTCTACCTTGAGGAATTTATGCCTTGGAAACTTTAAATACTGCAAAGAGCCCCTGAAACTTGGTTCTCTGTCTGGGAACCATTTTGTTATCACACTTCGTAGTGTTGTTGGTGATCATGACAAGATTGAGGAAGGTCTGAAGTCCTTGAAAGTCAATGGCTTTATTAACTACTTTGGTCTGCAGAGGTTTGGAACTACATCAGTTCCCACACATAAAATAGGTGCGTTCAGTTAATTTCATCATCATGCAAACTAGCAATCTTGTTGTCACAGGACTTTATTTGGTAGATGCAAATAATCCATGAACATAATTAAAGGAAATTCATGCTGCTTCAAGCAATCCTTTTAAACAATCTGCAAGGTTTTTTTGTCATGTCCCTTTTAGTTTTGCACGTACAAGAAATAATTCAGCTGCTTGAATGAAGGGAATCATTGCTGACATCATTATTTAGATTTTGTCTCATTAACATACTAGGTTGCTCACATAAGGCATTGTGCTATTTACATTTATTGACTTTTAAATGTCCAATTTCAAGTCTTTTAGGATGATGACAGGCTAGTTATTAGGCATCAAGAACTAATACCCATACACTCTTTGTGAAAATTCGATTTTTCAAAGCATCATTGCTCAGAGATAACCCCTGTGTCAGGTTGAATTTTTGAGAGATCGCTCATTATGAAATGCAATTTCTAATTCAGTACTTTATTCTTGGCTGACTGATTAGAAAACGAATCATAGCCTTGTGCCAAAATGTAAACAAAGGTTCCATTCCAGGCCCCTTTTCCAGTGGGATAATGTGACACCCAAACAAAAGGCAAAGATACTCATTTACAAGAAAGTGAAATGATTGAAAGTGGAAGATGTACATGTGTATAAGCACAAAGCTTATGAACAATTTTCTCTAGCTACAGTGTATGTGTCACTGGTTGTGGGTTAAACCCAAGACCCCATATATGTACAATGCACATAGCTTGTTCAGCCAAAATGTATGAAGAGGTTTCAATAAAGAAAGAAAAGCTGTATAATAAAATAATTATTAATTCTACTCTACTTTCTATTCCATGGCCTAAAAGAAGTCACATTTGAACAAGCAGCCAAACGTCTTTCTGCAGTGTACACTGTTTGTCTTAGTCATCTCAACAGCTGTGCATGTGGGAATATCTAGTAGATTAATAACCATACAAGACGTGTCAAGGGAGAGTGGCAAATTTTCCCACTCTCTGGAATTTTACTAGGCCTTGAGCAGAGACTTGTACCTTTATTTTCCAAAAAGTCCTGGACGTAAATTAATGTAGACAATTGAGTGATTTTGTAGCCAATAGAAACACTGTTTCAGTGCGAGGATAGATCGACTTTCATATGACCTTGAAAAATAAACGTAAAAACAGAACGTAAACAAAAATGCAAAACATTTAATTGGCTTATCGAACAAAAACAAACGAGCGCAAATATTCATTGGCATAGCGAATGCTGATGCAAATAACGTCATCTCCCTCATCTCGATCGGCATTTCGCTTTGACCTCATTTGAAATGCAGTAATGTGATTGGGCAATCGAACTGTTTACTGCCCATCTTAGGAGTTTCCTTGGTCCGTGAAACAAACTGCGAACACTTTTTCAAGGTCATACGAAAGTCGCTCTAAACGTAATGAGCCAAATTTCGTTATGCAATATTTTTAGGTCTCGCATTACTTCAAAGCAAGTGGTCAGAAGCAATAGATTTGCTTCTAAATCCTCGTGATGGTGAGCAAGATGGCGTGACAGCAGCTCGTCAACACTGGAAAGAGACAAAGAATGCCAAAGAAGCTCTAAAGAAAATTCCCAAGGGAAAGTTTATTGAGAGTGATCTCCTGCAAGGGCTGGTGAGACATGGGCCATCAGGTCTGGTGAATGCACTGCAGAGCATATCTAGGAACACACGACTCATGTATGTTCATGCATATCAGAGTTATGTTTGGAACTTCATGGCAACAAAGCGCATTAAGGTAATTGTGGCATAATCTATATCATCATCGTCTGGGCTTAAACCCCCGGGGGGGGGGGGGGGGGACTCCCATATGAAACAGACGGGGATGCTCGTCGTCTCGTCTCGCTTAGGGGTGTAAATTTTGGATTTTGGTCTCGCTTAGGGTGTTCCGGGCAAAGCGCCAATATTTTATGCCACCAAGGTCTCGTTTAGGGTTCCGCGAAGTAACACAGAATTACGCGAAGAGAAACAGAAGTCAAATTTCCTTTTAAATTTTCTTTTTAGATAAAAGCATTCGATGATTATGCCTTTTTATCATTAAAATTCATCGCGTGTCGTATTTTTGTGTTTTTAAACGGTCTCTTTTAGGGGTCAAAATTTGCTTAAGCCACGCCTAGATTGGTCTCCTTTAGGGGTTAAATTCAAAATTTCCGACGAGCATCCCCGTCTGTTTCATATGGGAGTCCCCCCCCCCCCCCCCCGGGGCTTAAACCTCTTTTGCAGACATTTGCCATCATTGATAATTTTTTTTTTTTCTCTTTTTCGTCAGGAGTATGGACTTCAGCCTGTCAAGGGAGACTTAGTTGTAGCATCTTCATCTTCCGCTGATTGTGCAGTAAACTCAGGTGGTCTTTGTTTAACAAAAATGGGCAAACGTAGCTGTGTTTGGCAATGGGCAAAAAGTACAACTTGAAAATCACCGGTTGGATGCCCTACAAGAACTCCTTGGGAGTTAGCTCGTTTATTTAGGCAGACCAACGGGACCCCTAGTCCATGAAGAACGTTGTTAAACGACCTTAGTTCCCCAAGAATTCTTGTAACTCAATGATGGGTGGAGCATTCGACCGGTGTTACGAATTTTCCAATCCTGACAAGAACTCTGACTTCTCAGTTGTGCTTGCGCCGGTTACCAAGAACTTAGTTTTCCATCCCTCCCACGGGTGCGTTGCACCTTCAAACATTAGTTTTCGAGATTGGTTTGGGGGAGGGGAGGGGGAGGGATTGAGGGGGAGGGAGGAAGGGTGGTTCTGGAGGAACCCGACTGCCGTCCATGACTTCGTTGAGAGCACTCATGATTACTTAGTGTACGCCTGTGTCGTGTTCATGAATGCACATCTGTTCACTCGTTTACTGGGCTTGAATTCCGCATCTTCATTACGATCGCGAGAAGGCAACCTTTCATCTTTTCAATGCTAGTAAAGTGTAGGACTTAAATCACAAGAGCCTGGGTGAATGACGGTGCTCCATCAATTCTCCCATTGTTCATAGGGTCGGTATTAAAAAGATGATCGTGTAGGTTCCACTCCCATCGAAGGATTTCTTTTCTTGTTTTCCATAAATGAATGTACCTTTTTTCATAAAAATCAAAACCGAAGACCTTCCAGTGATTTATTTACTAATAATGGAAGAGTGCTCTGTAAGAAAGGCATAGATCATGAACTCATCATCATTGCAGTCATTCGACACCACTATGACTGTTTTACGGTTTGGGCGTTGTTTTGATCAGTTTCCTCCCTGCCTGTCTATCTTTGGCTGGTCACATGCACATTCGATCTCAGTTTTATTTTTCTCTGCCCACACCGATATTTGCATGCAAAGCAGCGGGATAAAATTGGTGAATTCCTTTAAAAGCTTAAACTGGTTACGCCGAAGTCTCTTGCACTTAGCTTTTATCAGAGTAAAAACGAGAAAGCTGCCTTCACCATTTCAAAGTCGTTACCTTTAACGTTTTTGTATGTTTCTCGTTCCACATCATTGTATCCAGTTAATCTTAACTTCAAAAGAAAACTCAATTGTGTCTTTGAGGTCTGCTCGCTATTCAATCTTTCTTCTGTATTTTTAATCACGTTTTGTTGTGTTTCTTCAGCTTTGTGTAATATGGCAAATTTTAAATGAGTAACTAAATGTCTTATTTCACAGACACATCACAGACCGAAGATATGGTTGAATTTATTTCTGAGCCCAGTCGCACCTCAGTAATCCTTTTAACGGACGATCATATTAATAGCAAACAGTACACAATCCATGATGTAGTCCTTCCACTTCCGGGTTATGACATGATTTATCCAGAAAACAGCATGAAAGATCACTACAGACGGATCATGGCTGACGATGGCCTGGATATTGACAACATGCGACGGAAAGTAAAAGATTACTCCCTCTCTGGCGCTTATCGGTAAGTTGAAATTGCTGCAGTTTTAATTTTTTGCACACTCTCGGAGGAGGAGGGTGATGATTAAAGTAAGTACGGTGGTCCACAGGGGACATGCTGCAAATAAAAAATTGTCCACCGTAAGTAACCATGATTTTTGTGAGTGACGATCCGAAAATAGCGACTTTCCTCTCCCATGCAAACTTGGTGCGATGTTGCATATCTTACACATGTCCTTAGCAAATCGTATTAAACGATATTGCGATCCCTTCACCGCCATTACCCAGTCGATTTCAAAACTGCATCCATTCGCGGCACCCGGGAAAGCTTGCTGTAATTCTCAACTAAAGAGGCGAGTATCGCTTTTCCTCGAACGCTAAAAAAGGATAAATAAGTGACCGTTGTAGGGCCAGTGAAATAAGTACTACATGTAAAACAACATATTGTCGTAAGGCAAACTAGTTGATTATTTTTGAGCAGAGCGTGCAGGTTCTGCAGCCAGCACTCTTCCTCTATTTTGCTGACAGTAATATCTTTGCACGAAGGAAAGTGCAATGGTCATCGCACTTATAGCTTTTCTGGACGATTTAAGCATTGTGACTCTCTCTTAAAGACACTAGAAAAATTAAGATGGCTACAAAGGAATTCGAACCGTTGCCCTCTGCGATACCGAATGATCTACCAAATTAGCCATAAAGCCACACACTATCTAGTAATAGACAAGATAGATGACAAGTCGTTGTTTTGTTGTTGTTAACTACGACAAATCCAGTTTATAAGGTAGATTTCAAGCCCAAGCCTTTGCTTCCTCTGAAGATTGTTGTTGTTTTTGAGAACCATTCTAACGAAGCGCCTAAACAGATTTTCGCGAATCACAAAAGTAATTTGCAAATAATATAAAAATTAATAGATGGCTGTGCTAAGTGCTAACTTTTTTTAAGTCTTAAAGAGTGAATTGCGTAGGGCTCCGCGGCAGCTCACGGCATGTGGCCGAAAGCATAAAGGCGCCTCTGGCAGCCGCTATGTGGTCCATGATCGATTTCGGAGCGCAGCACCAAAGCACCACTCGCGGCTAAAACACAACGCAGCAACCATCAATTTACTTTCGCGAGTTAAAATAATAATCCTGCGATATAATATCGCCCCAGCTACTTAGGCTAGGACGTTAAGGTCTCGGTAAAGGAAAATGAGGTATCCGCCAAAAAAATGAAATTGTCGCGTCGCTATCTTTCAGTTTGTATGGGGTCAAACTATATAACATATTAAAGCTAGTAGATTGAATTATTTGAATAAAGTTTTAGGTTTTTCATATTTAAAATTGCCTTTTAGTTTTGAGGCCTCAAACTCAGACTGACCGAGTGTGCTGTAGAAGCTCCTGCCCCTTCACTTTATTAGGAAAATGACCGCACTTTGTTACATCTTAGTCACAGACGAATGCACTCCAATACCATGTGAGGAATTTTTGATATGTTAAGAATCGAAGGAAATATCACGCACCAAAGTCGCGAAAGTCTGATCTCATACTTAATTTGGGCAGAGAAAGTGCCATAAAATTAGTCTCCGAAGACAACTGAAAAATTCCTCACACAATATTTGGGGTAGTATAATCATCTATTAGAACTGAAATTTTGGAAGCGATATCTTAAAACCAGTCGGAACAGGAGGTACCAGAAGTTGTAATTTTGGCGTCAACATAAACCCCCAGAAAATCGACGTTGAAGTTTCGCGTGCAGTTCACGGTCTGCTGAATAACTCCGCCCTTTTCTTGAAAACCAATTATGCTGAGCCAATTAGCGTTCGGGCTCGTGCAAAGTTAGCAGATCGCGTGTGAAGGCTGTCAATTGACACCCAATCCTTTCACGTGTGATTGACATGATACGTCAATCATTTTTCGCGCGCAAATTATGGCGGTAATCAAAGAAAAGCAATTTTAGAGGTTTTAAAGTTAATTTATCAGAATTCTTTTTTCGGGAAAATATACTTCACAGCCCACCCAATAAAGACTTGCAAAAACTAAAAATTTGTGGGAGACGCCCAAATTTACCTTTACCGAGACCTGTTAACGAACTGCAATTGTTCCCAAAAAGGCTTCGCCTAATCTCGTACTCAGATCTCCCACGGTCATACGGAAGGGAGATCTGGTAAAGTTCGATTTCGAGCATGCTCATCGCCAGCGAGGCCCGAAATACGGGCTTTTCTATCACTCTGTTGTGATTTTGGGTGATTTTGCGGGATAAACATGGATTTCGAGAGTATTCTTGAAGAGATTCTTTTGGGTAGAGGACAAGGAAACCTTAACCTTAAGCCGAAACAGAAAGAAGCGCTACAGGCGATTGTTTTTGAACGGTCGAGATTGTTTAATTGTCAGAGCGACTGCAGAATCACTGAAACGAGCGCTAAGGCTTAATCATTTTCTTCACACGATCTCGTGCAAAGTGTAGTTAGCGAAACCGTAAATTGAAAGCTAAAATGTTAAGGAAGGTTTAGACCTAATCACTGCAACGAGCGCTATTTTCTTGACACGATCTCGTAAAAAATGTAGTTAATCTAACCGTAAAATTCACAATTGATCACTACTTAATTCACGAGTCACGCTTTAAGACCGAGAAATACTGTTTTGAATAAATTACATACTTCAACTTGAATTTATTAGTTTCTGCGTACCGCGTAGTAAGCTACGCAGAACTTTATTCGAGTGGCAGGGTACGTGGGGCTTTCGTCGGTACCATTTACACAAACGTCGCAAATTTTTTTAATGATTTTCCTCAACTGTAAAGCTTTTCCGGTGTCGGAAAAAAACAAAACTTTCCTCCGCACAACTGGCATTTATTCAAAACAGCACATGAGCTTGCGAAAACCAAACCTTCACTACGTGCCCCGCGAAATAAGCCAATCGGAGAGTAGATTGCATTGCCGCAACCTTTTTTTAGTAGCCAATGAAAAATGGTGTACTGTCGAACTTTACCAGATCTCACATTTCCGGTGAGAGAGTGAGATCTGGGTACGAGATTAGGCTTCTCCTTGCAAAGGGCACAATCATAATAAATTGGAACTTTTCTTTGTTGTGCATGTGACTCTCACGGTCACCCTGGTAAAACCCAGATAAACTGAACTACACTATACTATCTTCTTTTCGTCTCCGGAAACCTTGGAAACGTAATTGTCGTGTTTAATTAAGGGGAATACATGGATGGGAAGACCTGCCTTTTGAAGTACTCAGTTCTGTTTGCTTTGATTTTACATGCGAAAAGAAAAAAGTAAGCAGTGTTCAAGTGGAATCATCGCGTTTTATTTCAATCCTTTGCAAAGTGTATTTAAGGCCTTGAAACAATGAGCACTTTAAGAAGATTTATCCTTCTCTCTCCTCCTATAAACGCTAAGGTTCAAGCTAGAACGGCTCACTTTTAATTAGTAAAATGTAACTCAACCCTTAAACTAAAACAAATGCAAATCCAACAATCATTACTACGAAATTGGCATACGAGCGTAACACAAGAACATTCTCGTTCACGAACAAAAAAGCTGGAAAAAGAAAAATTCATCGCTTCCAGAAGGGATAGGCTGTAGTTCACTTTTCCTGCACAATGGTAACTTCGATGTACTTTATGCCAGTTTTTTCGGTTTTGTCATCGGTATAAACTTCCAAAAACAAGCCGTTATTAGGGTTTAGCTTATGTTGGAAAAGCATCTCTCGACTTAAGCCACCATCTAAAGGAACAAAACAAGTTCCCCATCTTTCAGACAAGTTCAACCAAATCTCGAACCTCCCGGGATAGAAAGTTTCAGACGGTTTCGGCAATTTTGAATTGTAGCGATGTCCTATTACTCCACTTTTTCCCTCGACGCCGACACACGGAGCATCTGTCTTGTAGTTATTCTTGTCGAGAATGAGCGCACCAAAGAAAAACTGGCCATCAGAAATAACATAGGAGGGGTCGCTTTCTCCGAGTCCAATTTCTTTGTCAAGTCCAATGACCAATTTGACCACGAGGTTAGCATTTCTATCAATCGCTCCCGGTGGAATCAGCGGGACAGTCATCAGACGAGCGTAGTTTTCGGGCGCACCCAGGAAGGTCAGTTTTGTGGCGGTAACGGAGTTGTGGTGGTGAATAAAACTTGCAGCCTTTACCAACTTCAGTGGCGTGAAAAGTTGGTAATAAGGCATCTGCACCTGTAATCAAGACTAAAGTCGATTAACCCTCATTGCTTCAAAATTAGAGGGAATTGTTGATATTAAACCACCTGTTTGATTTCAGCCAATTTCCAGCATGAAATAAATGTATCTATCTTTTATGGACAATGTAGGCGATTGTCTCTTATTATAAATTTAACGTTTAACGGCAAGATTGGTTGGCCTGTTCCAGGCTGTCGGATAGTAGAGGCGAAATAACGAGAACGAGCGAAGAAAATCTAGCGGGGTCTGGGGGAAGGGTAATCTCGACCCCACAGCTCTTCTCTTGGCTGCGGGAAGAAGAGCTCTGGGAAACCCTGAAACAAAGTGTCTTGTCATTGGTTCTCGTGAACAATCAAAAGCGTCTGTAATTGGTGCATTCAAGTTAGTACGAGGAGTGAGCAGGCGCCGTAAGGTTCAAATAGCCAATTTTTGGCTATAAGAACCCTACGGCGCATGTTCTCCTACATAGTGTTTCCCAGAGCCTTGGGTCGATCCGAGGCTCTGGTGACGAGATAGAAGGCAAGAAGGCAACCAAGTCTCTTCCTCAATTGAAAGATTATTCTTAATTGTCAGTTTGCTCCAATTGAAGTATTATCGTTCATTTTGGACACTAAAAGTTCGATAGGGATCATGGGAAATGAACATATTTTATTTAAAAGCCGAGTCCCAATGTCAGGACTCGAACCTTGGAACGTTTGATTAATAACCTCTTCACTTAACCCTAGACTACCACGTCACTAACTGAGAGGATGTTATTTTTTAAAATGTCAATATTTTTTTTCCTTGCAAATGCAGCTGTTAACATGTATTAACACCTGCTAAGAAGCAAGCTTAAACAGTGAAAGATATCGGTTACCAGACTTAAGAGAAAGCTAACCATTTTAAAATCAAGCCTTAGACTTAACCATTATTCTGCAATGATTTTATATATATACTAATTAGTTTTGGTAAATAATCGGCGCGCTTACTAGGTAGTTGATCTTTAGTGGTTAAGTTGATAAAAACAAATTGGGTGCTCGGGGTCCAAATCCTGTCCAGGGACTAAGTTTACTAAGTTTATCTGCCACCACAAGTCCTGGGACAGAGTAATCTAAATGGAGGATAACATAATCCTTCATTTGAGGAAGAGATCGTCATTTGAGGAGAGCTCTCCTTCCGCCCTTTCTCCCAGATCCCGCTTGATTTTCTTCGCTTGTTCTCGTTCCCTCGCCTCCACTATCTGACAGCATGGAACAGACTAAAAATTGGTAAACAAAAGGAACGCAAGAAAGTTTCGGTGGTCTCCCGAAGGTGTTTTGCAAAAGGAAAAAACGCAAATTTTTCTGATTATTAAATTATTTAAATTTTTTCTCTGTTGAAGAGAGACTTGGCAGCAATTTAGTTAGATTGACCCAACTATTTATGTAAAGACAACGGTGAAGGCGGTTGAAAATTTTGTTCAAGACTCAAATAATTGACTTTTATTTTTTTCTCAATGCACGAGCAGGCGGAATTCTACGAAGCCTGCAAATCTGATTGGCTCAGGGAGCGGGCGGGATTTTTCTATCTTGCCCGCCAAACCGGGCGGAATCCTAGCCCTGCTTGCGTTAGCTTGTGTGATGAGCCGGCGTTAGGACCAAAAGCCTTTTAAATGTTTCAAAAGTAAACAGTGTTGCTTTACAAATTACTGCCTGATATTTCTCTTTTGATAATAAGCCTCTTAGGCCAGCCTTAAGAAATGGTTCCCAGCCAGCACATCTTTTTAGGGAAAAAAAAGGGTTATGGACAAAGCGTGAGGTCAACATGGCTGGATATTGGCCAATATCCAGCCATCTTCACCGAAAATGTTTGGTCAATAAAGGATTTATCCAGGAGCCCTTGATTTATTATGGGATAAAACACCAAAAAAATGATCTTTGATCTTGCGGAACCAAGCGAGGAATCCCGAGCGGGCAAGATAGCTCCAACTTGTCCGCTCGGGTAGCCAATCACAGCTCGGGATTTGGTTCATCTTGCCCGCTCACGGAGCTACAATAGTCGTATTAAAAAAACCCAGGTTATTCAGGAAAAAACTGTGCCCTCTGTCTCGAGTATGGCCCTCGGCCGCATACTCGAGACCTCGGCAGGGATAAAATTGATTTTGTTGAGATATACATTTGTACATTTGGGGTCGCACAGTGTCAAACAATGTGTCACCAGAGAAAGATAAGATCCATCTCCCATCAAGCGTGAGTCACAAAATCACGGTCCAAACCAAAACATGGAACCACGACAAGTAGCTTGCGCTTTTCTTGGAATCTTGTGTCTTTTAACTTGCATGCAGCTTAGAATGGCAAAGTTATTTCAAATGCACTGTATCTACAGTTCTCACAACTTGAATGTTCAACTGGCATTGTTGGATATTATGGGCGCCAAGTTAGGCAACGCAGACGGAGAAGACGGAACAGTCCCTGCGGTTGGCGATTGCCCAGACCAAATGTATCATGGTTTGAAATACACTTTATAGCGGTTTTCGATCCTTTTTACGTCATGGTTGACATCTTAAAAGCTTTTTTGACATTTTGTGACATTTTGGCGAGGTCTAGAACTCGCCAATTTTAAGTGGCGGTATCTTTGAACATTTGGTGCATTCTGCTCATCTTTTAAAAACTAGACCCTCCGTGAGGGTACACTGGGTTGCCTGTGGTACGTGCACCGTTCCAAACAATTTTTTTCAAGGTCATTAAGAAGTCGTACCAGAAGAGGCCCTTTGGCTCACAGGTCCTCACACGTTCGTACGACGAAACAGATCTGTCCTTGCGTAATATGTAGCTCTAACAGTGCACGATATTGTTTTGGTATTGTCTATCATTGTAGTGCCATGGTAGAAGTCTTGGGTAAATAGTCTGAGAAGACATGTGGTTACTAGCAAAGTACTGAACCCAGAAAGATTGAAGAAAATAAATGGGAAGTGAGAAACATTGGCTTCTGGGCTGACATGTTGATAAACTTCTTTTCACAACAAGTTTAGCGTGCCCGCTGAGCATCTGACAGCTTTGTATGTTCACTGAAGTCAAGCCCTGTTCGGCGGGGTTAGTGTTTGGATGGGAGACCAAAACAATATACCCCTCATAAAACAGAAGCATCGGACCGAAAATACTATTAACGCTAACAAATGCGAACTCAGCAAGGTACAGATCTTGTTAGCTTGCTTTATGCAAAAACAAATATTGATGCAAAAGTAAATAACTATTGATACACAGTTTTTAGAAAGAGCAGAAGGAAGTCTCCAGGACGGTCGATCGAGAACAACATATTTACGACATGAAAACAACATTAATTTTGAACCGTGAATATAGAATATAAAAAGTTACGATCAGCGACAAACATTTTGGGAGATTTTTGCTACGTTCAAATAAATCGCCAAATCGAAAGTGACATGGCCGGAATTCAGCGGGCGCCGTGATTAAGTTACCGCGGCATGTTTACTCGCCATACAATGAAGCATCTGTGTCAAATGATGGCAAGATACCGGGTTTTTGTAAGTTTCTTTTTCTGTCAAGTGTTACAAAGTTTGACAATGAAATGAGCGAAGTCAAAACAAAGATCACAATCGCACAACTCTTGTTTATGCAAAGTCAAAATTTACTCTCCAAGACGCGTTCCACGTTATTTATCACCAGGTAATTTCATCATTTTGGAAATAGCAGCTACTTTATTATTCATCTGCGTCACAATTTTTCACTGATTTTGGGGCTCATTTTGTTGAAACTCAAGCACGCTTCCAACAGGCCTGTGAACCCTTCCTGCTTACAGAGCAATACTAAAAAACTTCTCCCATATCACATTTCAACCTTAAGCTCGGAAATTCAATACACAACATGATATTATAATTTACAAAGGCAGAAAATACCACAGAATCCTTTTCCAGCGAAAAATTTATTGAAACAAACAACATATTTGCTCTTAGAGGCGAGAACCTCTTCTTATTTCATTGCGTGCGTGAAGGCAAGAAACTCAGTCGTGTCAAATTACCATGTACTTCCCACTACCCTCTCGATCCTAAGAAAATACGCGCAGAAGGCTCTATGCACAAAGCCACCACTTAGCAGGGGAGTGACAGGAAAGACTTTTACCGACACGGAAAATAACAAAAAAACCCACGAAATGAAACCGAGATTCCGACTGGGTTTGGCAACCCAGTAATTAGAGAGAAGGGTCGCACTACCAAAAATATGTGATGACAGATTATTTTGTAAAATAAACAACTTGTGCGACCAGGCCCTTTGGTTTTTTATGCAGCATAATTGGGTCAAGTAAAAAAACATACAAATCTCAATTGTCATCTGTGATTGGCAGCAAAAGATATTTATTCAAATACCAATGCAATGAAAGTGCAACTTTTCGCGCATGAAGTACCAGTTAATTGGTTTTAGCTTATGGATAGAAATCATCTCTAACAAAGCAATCAAACTTTTCACCAGTGGTTTTCAATTCAGTCCCGAGGTGCAATACACTTAAAACACGGGACTCAGGTGATTGAAAACATGTTGAAAAGGCTTCTATATTTTTTATCCGTCGTTGTCCAGTTGACACGTCACACTGTGACATCTCTCTGCTAAGCTATTTTTAAATGGGTGTGCGAGAATCTCTTTGGTTTCACTTCAGTAATACTTCAAAATGTGGGCCGGAAATGAATTATCCCCTGGTTAGAGCATAGTTATCCGGTTTTTGAACATCTTGAGTCGGTTTTAAAGGCACCAGTCTGACTTATTCAATATGTTAGACGTAACAGAATCGTGCATGCAACGATAAACAATTCCTATTGTTTGCCTGGAATAAATCTCAAGTGGTTTCTCGTAGTTTACCTTGGAATCCGCGGAGCAGCATTGTGATGCTGAGAGCACGATGAAGACTGTAAACAGTAACATAACGAACTTGTTTCAGGCGGCGAACAACCAAACGCTGCTAGATAGAAACACCTTAAATAACAATGACCACAACCAGGTTTTCTGAGCCCGCGAGACTGAGCACCCCAGCAAACCATTGTTTTAACGAAAACCGCTGGTCAGAAACCTGGTTCTGGTCATTGCTGTCAAAGGTCTTCCTGCTGCTATATAGCGTTCCAATGATTGAAGAAAGGCTCCCGGATGCCTCAGCTGGAAACTCTAGTCTGATTGGCTATTCGCTGGTGGCTTGCTTTTGCGTTGCAGACGTCATTGGACGCTTGCACACGTGCATACGCGAACGTGGCTCTTGTTGTGGACTTTGTCACATGAGCCCCCCGCGTAGACTCAGACAAATATGTCGATCTACTGAAAGGAAATGTATGAGTGAGGTAAGCGATAGTGAAGGAAAACAGAAGAAAACGTTATAAATCTGTGGAGATGGTTTGTAAAAAGGAAGTAGAATGGTTAGTACTAAAGACTGTTGTTGTAAATCGGACTCACAGTATCCAGATAAATAACCATAAAATGCGGAAAGCTCTCAAAGAGTTGCATGCAGTAATCAGGAGAGAAAGTCTTTATACCGCTGCCAAAACCATCGTAAGACATCGAGAAATGTAAGCCTTGGCTAATCGATTGAACGCAGGAATTCTTAACTGTGAAAAACATATATTTGTGCTCTACAAAAGGTCCCACAGCAGAAGTTCCTGATGTCCACCAGGAGTAACAAGAAGGTTCATAAAAGGGAAAGCATTACCGCTTCGAAAAACAATTTTTGCCCACTCTAGTTTTGAAAAACGCACGAGCCCTTGAAATACGCATAAGAAATAGAGGATACCCAGAGAGCAGTGCTAAAAGGCATCTCTCTGAACTGAAATTCTTCAACAAAAAGGTCATGCTGGTCATGCACTAGATGATGAAAACGCACATGTCACACAATTCTGACTACGTAGTATATCGCAAAGAAAAATCCATGAAAGATATCTGAGAGCAAAACAGACGTCGACGGAGTAGAATAGGGTACAAAACTTGCACTATATATGGTACCATTTCCTTCCAATATCGAACCTTTTTTAGCATTTTCGCAGCAGATCAAGGGCCATTATCGATGGTCGAATCAAGCGCGTGGTCACGTCCACTGTTTACACGACCTAATACAGCCCCTCGCTCCTTTAAAAAGGTCGTCATCTTTGCCCGTCATTATCAACCCCCTACACTTTAAACACCGTTCTAGCTTCTCAATCGTGTTCACGGTAATTTTCAAATTCGAAAAACCAAGCAATGTCGGAAAGAAGTCTTCTTGGTGAACGATATATGAAGGGACTTGCGTAGTGAGTGAACGGAGAGGGTACCGCAAGAACCCTTGTTTAATCTATAGAGGCCGGAGGTTAATTTCCCGCGGGATTTTTCGCCTCTAGTGACGGTTCGAATCTATATGAGGTAAGCCAGCCCGGTTAGGCGGGCTAGCCCGGTAAACGGGCTGAATTTCAGGAATTTGTTTACGTGCCTTGTAAATAGTCAAAGTCATGCAAGGGATACCTGGTGAATTTTCTTGTTTTGGTTCGAAATGAAGGTTCATTTTAGCTCTAGCTAGTACGGAACGGAACAAAAGATGCAAAAATAATCCTGTAATCGTGGAAATCTGGCTGCGTTTTCAAGGCAACCTACGCGTCATGACGATTTTTCACCGGGCTGGACTGTTTATATGAAAAATTTTCATCCCGGCTTGCCGAGATCTCGATAGCTCAGACCGGGATCTCGGCAAGCGGGCCAGCTCGCCTGCTCATACAAACGAACCGAGATTTTACCAAAGAAAATAGGCATTAGCCGAAATCTCGGCAAAGCCGGCCAGCCCGCCTAACCGGAACAGGAACAGTGAAAGTTTCAATTTCTGTTTAATTTTTATTTCCAGGAAATTAATCGTCAAACCGAGTCTCGTAAGCTGGCAGTGGCTTGGTTATAACGACGTCAAAGAGCCGCTAGCCCTGACTGACAGAGACCGGATGAAAGGTGCCTTGGAACCACAATCAGTTCCAGATGGAAAGTTCTGGGCTCTAAAGATGGAGTTCACATTGCCCACTTCAACCTATGCTACGATGGCTTTACGAGAAGTGCTTCGGTGTGAAACCTCATCAGCCTACCAAGCTTCGTTAAACCAAGATTAAGGTCTGGTCTCTGTTGCTACGTGCTTGGCTTGTTCTTAGAATAAGTGGCATTATTTTTGCAAAACAACACTGATTAAAGCCGCTAGTTGTTGAAAACACTCATGGTATTTAATGAAGTTTACGTGTTCTTATGTTTTGCTTTTCAGAGTAACGTTTTAGCGTTGCTTTTGTTTGTTAAGTTTGTTATGTAATCTGCTGTTTGCAGAGAGCGAAGGCATATAAGCGTCATCCTTGCGTAGCGTCGCCTCAGTACATCGCTATTTGTTGCACATGCCCTCCCGTTTTGATGGTCCAGCAGTTTTTCAATTCACCAGCAATTTAATCGACGTATGCAGAGGCCACAAATGAGTCTGAAACACAAGTCTTGACAGTCCAGATGTCAAGTTTCTTAATCAGAGAAAGTGTATTAAGCTAACAAGTGGCTTTTAGAGAAAAGGCACAGATAAAGTCGCGCGCGAGCCTAGGGCCCATACGGCCGGAGCTTATCCCAGTTTCGTCGTAGCATGACGCAACTGGGAGAATTATTAATCCCCTGGATGGGATGCTAGCTCATCCCAGGGTTACCTCCCAGCAGTATATCGCCGGTACCATTTAAACACCTGGCTGAAGAGAGACAGTGTGATGGAGTAAACTCGATGGCAGATCTAGGCCTCGAAACCAGCGACCCTTGAAATCGAGCCAGCTATAGAGACGGGCGCGCTATAAACTACGCCACCGTGCCTCCATAGAGAAAAGGACTTGACTAAACAACTTTCCAGAACAAAAGTCAAATGTGATAGCGAAGATTTGAGTGTTTTCGGCTCGACTTTGTTGAGCTGCGTCGCTTGCTCTAGTTACGACAACGATAAATCAATAGATGTTATTGGTACTAATTAGTAATCACGTTTATACCTTGATTAGGACAGGCCGTTACAAACAACGACGTTCATTTGAGTTAAGGGCAACCCGTTTACCATGATTATAAAACGCTTCTGCTCTGTTAACAAAAGCGCGGGGCTGCATATTCATTTGCCTCTTTGTTTCTGATTGGTTGAAGAGATGCCGTACGATTGCCGTTCACCAATCTGCTTTTTACTACTAAGAAAGAAGACAAGACTGCAAGCTAATTTTCGCCGTACCTACAGCCAGTGGAAGCTTCCATAGACACTTCAAGAGTACGAGATACAAAAATGCTACTGGTAGATGTGGCCACGGGGTATTGCAAGGCAGGCAAAATAATTTGGTGAGGGTTTTTAAAGAAATTGTCTCGGTCGACCAATCAAAAGCGACTTTTGACGTGTTTGTCTTTATTTTTTTGCGCACCCGATGAAAAACTTGAACTATTCTGTCGTAATAGTGTTTGTTATCGATGTAGCGACATCTTTTTGACGTACTGCAGCAATGACTTGGGTTACCAGATGGAAAACATGGTAAGTCGGGATTAAACTTGCCTTTCATCATAAAGACCAAATGACGTGTGTACGGTCAGTTGAGATATACTTTGCACATCTCAGTATTTCCTCGGTTTTTCGTGGTATCAGTTGATTTTATTAACAAAATTACAACAACGGCGACGACGACAACATTTTATTATAAGACAAATTTGCAATATTTGTTACCTACAACTAGCATAGCTATTCGAGGTGGGCAACAATAAAACAGGCTCAATAAAGGGAATAGCAACTTTATTCATTTAACCCATAGTTGTATCCTATCGCGTGTATCCGCCCGCAGCCGGATGTAATTGACTGAGAGTCGATTTTGATGAGGGAGGAAAACCGGAGCACCCGGAGAAAAACCCTCAGAGTCAGATTGAGATCAACTAAAACTCAACCCATATGTAATCCGAGGCCAGGGTTGAACCTGTGTCACAGAGGTGAGAGGCGCGGTTGATAACCGCTAAACCACCCTGACTCTCCAAGAAATAAGAAACTATTACAAAATAACGTAAATTACAAAAATAAAGTGAGTCAAGTTAATCTGAATCTAGAAATGAAGAAAGGATTAACCGCGCTCATAGCAACATAAACCTCCTCAGTCTCCAAAACCTTCAGGTGTAGTTTGTGCAGTTTTCGTTTGAAAAGAGGTTTACTTAGGTCAGTTAGCTTTGGAGGAATCATATTCCAAATTCTCGCACTACCAATTCTAGAAAAGGAGATCAGTTGTTGTTGATGAAGTCGAGATCTCTGGACGTAAAACTGACCTGCAGAGAATGGATCTGGTGAGGACCAATGAATAGTTCGGAAATATTTGGAGGGTCGCAATGATTAGTGACGTCGTCCATTAAAATAGCGGAGGATTTAAAGTAATTTAACGTATGTAAGTTCAGGGGCAGGATTCCAGAACTGACAAATAAAGGAATGGCATGCGCTCTACTGTCAGAAAAGTACATAAGGCGAAGCGCGCGTTTCTGTAAGATTACGATTTTATTCAAAAGCGACTTGGCAGCCTGGCCCCAGGAAGATAAACCGTAACAGACATACGGCTCAATTTAAGAGCGATAAATTCTTTGGAGAGTTGAAATGGGGACGAAGTGCCTGAATCTTGCAATGATCCCAATACTTTTGCTTATTTTCAATGAGATATAATCAATTTGGTATCTCCAAGAAAGATTGCTATCTATCAAGACACCGAGATATTTCACATATTCTTTACGCTGGAGACAAGTCGTTATCTTCAAATCATTGTCAAAAATTCTCAGGTCTACATCAATGTTAGCCTTGCGTTGATAAGGGTGAAAAATAACAAAGTTTGATTTGCCAGTATTAAGCGATAATGTGTTAGCATTTAGCTCCTCACAGACTTTAACCACTAAGTTCGTTGTTCACAAGAGTTTCAAGCAACGTAAGATGTTTGTCAGCATAAAGAAGATTAGTATCATCAGCAAATAAACGAAAATTGAATTTGTTTGAGGAGCGAGATTTATCATTAATATAAATAAAAAAAAAGTAATGGTCCTTAGGTAGAGTCTTGAGGAACACCAAAAGATTTTTTTTCTTTGTTGGAAATGATAGAACCAACTTGAATTGTCTACACCCGGTCAGATAAGCATGATGAAAACCAGTCATTGACAACCGCCCGTATACCGTAATGACGAAGTTTGGATAATAGTATGGTATGGTTAACATTGCCGAAGGCCTTTTTTAAATCAATAAATACACCACATTAAAATAATCCAGCGTCCATGTTACTTTGTATTTGTTGACAATGAACAAGATTGCATATTGACAAACTATTCCGTAGTTTCTGCCTCTTACAGCAAATTAGTAGGTTTTTCATGCAAATCTGCAAATTTCATATCTTATTTAAGAATACTGTAATTGTAGTCAGGGCAAGACATTCTTCACTAGTAGTTCACCGGCGCTGACTCTGTTTTAGATGTTACTTTCAAGACGTTTCGTTGTCATCTGAAGACTTTGCTGTCCATCAAGGATCGTATTCCGGAAACGACCACATATTAATCCCAGACTGAGGTTTACAAACCTTGGCACGTGCATGATTATCCGCCACGTTTTTATGTAACCTTTAACCATTTTTCAGCGCGCGCGTTTTAACGTGTTCCTCATTTTAGATCACGTGTAAAACTTTAACATGTAAACTGATCAAGGCTTAAGTGTCAGCCGAAACGTCTTGAAAGCAATATCTAAACACACAGTCAGCGTCAACCTACTGGTAAAGTATCATATCTTATCAGGGGCTTAGACTACCTAACGTCAAACTAATCACTAATAGAATTGTTAAGAACGGTACCTTCCCCACTTGAGGGTTGCAGATCTGTAGGGTGAAGAGAAAGCCGGAAAGTATTGCTCAAAAGTCTAATTTGGATTTTGAAACAGGAAACTGGTGACTGTGAGAGTTAGGAAACTTGTTTTCCTCGTTTATACTTGGCACCGCACACTACCTATAATACGACACTTGTTCCGTTCCTCCTTCCCTCTTGTCTTAAAGTTAGTAGATTAAGTTGTTTCACTGAAATAAGTTATTGTGCAATGGGGTTCAGATTTGCGGAGTCAGGATGCAAACGACTTCAAAGAGTGGTTCCTCTTTAGGCGTGAGTAGGCCTTGGTTTTTGAACAAATAAGCGTTGTATGGCTCCAGGTCTTTCAATAAACGTTCAGTTGCATCCACAGGATTGAAAGGGAGAGTCCTCAAAGTCTGAGTAGATAAAGAGGACCCGTTTTATATTTGGTCTCTTAGATTTGTCGCAATAATCATAGTAGAGGGCAACCCTCTACTAACTTTGCAATAATGAACGTTGACTGATTTTTAAGGAAAAAATTGAATTACTTGGAAGGTTCTCGCAGTTTCTTTGGTTGTGCCAACTTTGCGATTTCGCTAACATATTTGCTTTTACTTTTTACAAGGATTGCTGATTAGGGAGTGAGAACCCACACCTATTGTACTTTGTTTGGTTGTCGATCGATTTGCCTTCCATGGGTATATAAAGAAACGTAAGGTACTCTCTGGGGTTGTAAATGAGATTTTTAGCGTCCGTTTAGCTCACTGATTTGATACCCTTTGAAAGAAAAGGAAATGAAAGATTATTATCAGTTGTGAGACCAATCCTTTCCAAGCGGTAATGCGTTTCGAAAGCAATTCGTCGCCAATAAACCCCGTTTGAGAGGACACTTTTTGTCACATCGTGCATACTGCGCATGTCAGTTCTCTGTCCTGTTCGTATGGCGGGCATGGCAGCACTCCACACTTTCCCAACACTGAAGTAAGTAAAGCCTTCCCTGGGTGACTCTTACTATGAAGTTGATTGACTCCAGTTGCGTCATTATCGACGCAGATATATTCCGATCTCGTGCTGTTTGAGCTGCCTGTCATAAGATATCCTTGATACTCTCGGGTCCATTCTCGGGACGGGCAAACATTACGAGCAGGGAGCATCATGAGAGATCCACGTTTTTCCGCTCGACACACAGCGCACGGCACGCCAAGATAACTAATCTGCGGCCCCTGACCCATCCTTGCAAAGAGGTCTTCCACGTGTCCATACTCCACGCCAAAGAGGGACGCTTTGGGGTGATATCCCTGTGTGAAGGGCTTGTTGTACTCAGGGCGCAACGGCATACAAAGATAGTTGGCTCCTCCCTCTCCGTCATGGCTTGGCTGCCAACCCGCTACTCTCCCTAGCACAGTTGAAAAGATTGGAACAAGGTTTTAGAACCAGCTACTCGATGTGTACGAGTGTCGACGTTTTGATTGCGTCGAGCACATAGCAACCGTTGACGGACGAGGGTGGTGTGGGGACGACGAGGTCGACGAGAAGGAAGATATCACCGAATGACATGATTTCTTATCAATTGTTAGGATATTTTTTTCAATTAGTGCCATTCGTTTCTCGTGTAAAATGAGTTCAAAGCATCCTGAAGTTGAATTGGCATATACAGCCTTGATAGTGAACGAAGAAAGGGAGAAATTCTTGGTCGCATGCCCACTTCACCACATATTGTTTCTTTTCGTTCGTGTCCTCTTCGGCGTTGTCGTTATATCGCTTAAAAGCCTTTCATTTCAACGGTCACTTTTAATTTTCTAGTACTTAAACCCTATTTTTCATTACAAAATTGCCCTTGGACTGTGCTAGCTGTTCTGCTTTTGATGATAAATCCATAATTTAATTAACTCTGTTATGTACTTGCCTTCGTACACGAGAACAGTTCCTCTGTCAGTTGGACAAACTGTACGTCCCCAACGTATAAACACAGTACTTGCAACTATCTTTTCTTTGTGTCCTTTCGGCGTTGCACAGGGACCCTTTTCACAAATCACTGAATCACCCGGTGGTCCCTTACGACCTGGTTTCCCTGTGTGGCCTTTGTGTCCTTGCTCTCCTTTCCGGCCTACAGCACCATCTCTACCTTAAACAAAACAAAACTCGCTAGAGTACACAGTTCACCACTGAAGAAGATTTCAGTGAAGGGCGTTGGCGTTGTTCTCTAACTCTTGATCTGATGTTTGGCAACTCGAAGAAATAGCGATTTCCTGATCAGTGTATCAATGTTAATTACTCCACAGGACTGACAGAATCGTTGGTGTGTCCAAAAATGAGGAATCGTATAAAATTTAATTCGGGCGCCTCAGCGTGGATTGTAAAAGAGGTTTTTGAGATCCGTGAGTGAAATTAATCTCCGGGTAAGATTTTGGCATTACCCTTGCAGCTCGTTTTCTAATAGCCTGTTTACATTCTCTATTACAGTGTGGATAAAAGGAGTTTCTGAATGGTCACGGAATGGGCATTATTACGAGAAAAACTATACCCTGCGTGTCTTGAAAGTTCGTTCTAATTTGTGAGGGAAAAGTTACTCTCGCCCTTAAGGTTATCGTCCAATAAGTTCTGGAGTTTTTCATAACACTGCAATGGATGATGAACATCTGGATAAAGGCCCGATTATGAACAGATCGTTTAATTCACCACGGCTAGCAGGGGCACCTACCCGGTGATCCATGCCTTCCTGGGATACCGTTAATCCCCGGTATTCCGTCACGTCCATCAGTACCATCCCTTCCTGCACTAATGAACAGGAACACTATGTCAATTCACTCTTGTAACACATGGCCACACAGCGGCAACGTTTGTTGTGTTACCCGATCGAACAGGTCACGTGCTTCGCTCCTTTACGGTTGTTGTAACTCAAACCTCACAATTATGTTACTGGAATTTGACCTTGATAACTCGAAGTAATATGTTTCTGTTGCTTCCAGTCTTTCATTTTCTACGCAACTCTACTCCATTCATCATACCACGGTACTGATGATCTTTTAGCATGCATGTTATTAAAGTGCTTCTAGGACCAAAAAATCAAAATCTATTTTTAATTGGATTTCAAAACACTAAGTGACCCAAGTCTTAGCCCTTTATTTCAAAAAGACACCTATTTATTTTAACTGGAGTTTTCCTATTTAATGGTCCGCCGTTACTGACTTTAAAATTTTGAGAGAGCCGGATCGAGGAAAAAATGACGTCAAAGACTCAATGGTTTAAGAATGCAATGCGTGTGTACGCGGCTGTATTAATATGCAGCACGGGAGTTTCAGGCTTTCAGACTTTTAAACTCGTGTTTTGCCTATATAATAAGCTGTGTTTACACACTAAAATTTTAAGCTAGTGAGTAAATGACGTCACTTTTCCCTAGATCCAACCCTCTGAGGTCCAATCGGTCAGTTTGGAACGTGAGTAATGACGGATCGTGAAATCCAAAACTTACACTCAAAGTAAACAGCATTTAACGATGAGATGATATATGAAATGGATCATATATGAACTGCGGATATGAAATAAAGTAAAGCTATGATCCTCGCAGTTATGAACGCAGGACTTCAACGGGGTTTGAACCCGTGACCTCGCGATACCGATGCAACACTCTAACCAACTGAGCTATGGCGCCACTGACGTTGGGAGCTGATCATTTGTGGGTTCTAATGTTCCCGTGAGGAATGAATCAACGACGAGATGATATATGAAATGGATCATATATGAACTGCACATATGAAGTGAAGCTAAGATCCTCGCAGTTATAAATGCAATTTTTACAATTGCGTAAAGAAGCCTGAAAAATTCAGGACTTCAACGGGGTTTGAACCCGCAATACCTGTGCGACGCTCTAACCAACTGAGCTATGAATCAATCATTCCTCACGGGAACATTAGAACCCACAAATGACCAGCTCCCAACGTCAGTGGCTTCATAGCTCAGTTGGTTAGAGCGTCACACCGGTATCGCGAGGTCCCCGTTGAAGTCTGAATTTTTCAGGCTTCTTTACGCAATTGCAAAAATTGCGTTCATAACTGCGAGGATCATAGCTTCACTTCACAGCCTTTATACAAAAATCAAGGCTCAAAATTTTGCCAGTCAAGTGTTAAGCAATCACTCTTTGAAAATCTGAAGAAGGAAGGATTTTTTGATCATAGTAGCACTTTAAGGAGTTTATTCTCAGTTTTTAGCAGAGATAGCAACGACCGTATTGCAGGGAATTACCCTGAACGAGTCAAGCTCGTGGTCAGAGCCAAACGTGAATGCAAGTCCCGCGCCCAAATTACGCTGCCTCCTAACAAACAAAAGGAAAAAAAAAACGTCACAGAATAAAACAGAGACTTTGGTGTAATCATCGAAGGAGATCTATTTTTTTTAGAAACGAATGAGATGATAAAGAAGGCACTTTTTAACAACCAAACTGAGTTCAGTGGTGATAGCCGACTGCTCACCGTCCCTTCCTGGCATTCCATCCTTCCCATCACGTCCTGGTATCCCATTTTTTCCTTGCGGTCCCTGAAAACAGAATGCTGTTCGGTGTGCGGCCATGCTTGTATTATCTGAAGCTGTAAACCTATGAAGCATCAGGACAAAGTTGATTAATTAACAATCATTCCATGAGCACGCTTTGGATATGAGATGGCGAGGCGCGTAGCGCCGAGTTGGCTATTGGGGGTTTTCATCTGGTAAAGACTTGTTTCCATATCTCAAAGTGCCCCTGAAGGTGAGGGGCCCGGGGTGAAGGGTCCAATAGCTGAAACAACCCAAACCTTTAGAAAAATGCTAACCTTAGGCCTAAACAATATGCTTTAGATAATGTTTAGGCCTAAGGTTAGCATTTTTGTATGGGTTTGGGTTGTTTCAGTTTTGTTGTTCCAGGCACCTAACGTCCAAGGGCACTTTGAGATATGGAAACAAGTCTTTACCTTTTCATCTGACGTCACGGCAGCCATGTTGGTGTACAGAACAATGCTGTAAAATGTCTCTTGGGAATTTGACTCTATTGTTATGCAAAAACTTGTGGAACAATTTTCTATTGTTTTGTACACCAACATGGCCGTCTCATCACGTGGATAAAAACCAAGCATAACCAGTCTCATATCCAAGAAGCGTCAATGGAATAACTGTTTTATTAAATTGCCTAAACTCCAAAAGTTTTGAAGTTCGAAATACGAGCGAAAAAATCCGAGCGAAATCGAAAAACTTGATGAAGATGCGATGTTGTATAGTACCTGTTTGTCAGACAGACGCAGGCTCATCACAAAAACATTTCTTACCTTTTCGCGTACTTCTAAACGTCGGAATTGATCCAAACTTTCCACAAAAAAGGTTGTTTTTTTTTTGTTTTAGTCAGAGAAAATGTCCGCTTTTCGGCCTAGCTGTATTGACCTCGCTGTCGCTCGATCAATACGGCAAGGCCTCAGAACGTAACGACAAAATGTAACGACCTCCCACTCGGTTATTAAGTAGACAGACTTTGTGTTTATACATGTACAGCAAGGATGTATTCAGGACGAAAGGCATTTCCTTTGTAAAGCACTAGTCTTCTTTAAGCTATTTTATGGCCTTCAAACATACGAAGCAAGTGAAGCGAATCTGAACAGTAAGCAATTCTTTCCAAACTAGCAGTAATCAAGGATTTGTGAGGTGCGTTCGATTCCTGATTTGTCATGGAGGAGGCATTTGAAAGTATAGTAGTTGTATATTTTGGGGAGAATGGTTTTGTACCCTTTTCTAGTAATTTGTTCAGTAATAAAGGTATCACACTCTTAAGTATTTTGACTGATATCTTGTTGCTAAAATGATAATTTTAGTAAAAACAATTATGGAATACGTGTTATAATGCAATATCAGTGTGTGGGATATCAGATGCCTAAAGTTTCTAAAAAAATGTCTTTTATTTCATAGATACTAAGATTTATCCACGAAAATCATAGGGACTAAAATTCGTACTGATTCTATATCCATTCGTCCAATCAGCAACGCGAACAACTCATCACTAGTGATGAATGAACGTATGGAATGGATCGTTATCCGACAGCCGTTGCACAAAAACCGCGCGCTTTGAAAAATTGCCGAGGGAAGGTTTGCTTCTGTTTGCGCAGTTGAGGAATTTATTTTAGAACAAGAAAACAGAAATGCCGCTCAAAAAACTGAACGAGATGTACGATTGCTTAAACGACTTTTGAAAACGAAGGTCGAAGACGGGAAAATGGAAGTTATTCCAGCGGTTGAGCTGAATGAATACTGAATACATCAACCAATTTATCATCTCCGTCCGCACTAAAGACGGCAATGAATACGAGTCGACTTTCCTTCGAAGTTTAGTGGCTAGCTTGGAACGACAACTGAAGAAAAAGGGCTATTCCGTAATCATAACAAACGACCTGGTAGTTTGAGAAAACCAGAGAGGTTCTTTAGCCCAAACAAAAACAACTAAAGAAGCAAGGAAAGGGAAATAAACCCAAAGCGTCGGTAGCTTTGACAAGCGACGAACTAAAAACACTCTTCACTTTGGCTTACTTTGAAATATATGAAACACAGTAAATAGTGTAAATTTTATTAAATAAATTGTCGGTTGAGCGATTTTAAACCATTGTTTATTGCTTTCATCGCCCCACTCCATTTGTGTAAAATAAATTTGTCTATCCAACACTACCACGAAAAAAACCTCAGTACCTATGAAATAAACACATTGCGTCTCTTAAATAGAGATTACTTCATGGAAAATGCCTTGTACGATTTTTATTCACTCGTTTCGTATCAGAAAACTCACTCGCTCGCTGCGCTCATTCGTTCGTTTTCTGATACTACTCAACTCGTAAATAAAAATCGTGCGCGCACATTTTCCATGAAGTAATTTTTTTAGGGACCTTAAGATCTACGACGGCGACGTCAACGAAAACGTCACCTCAAAATAAAACTTTGCTTTATTATAAGTCTTTCGCGATTATTCGATCTCGTTCACGTCCTACAATATGGACGAAGTATCCTAAAAATAAATTGGTACGATCGATTTCAGAGTGAAAATAGAGAATGAAAGATTCTCTGTTGTATGCTCACGTTGTCGTCAAAACCTAAAATTTGGTGATTTCACGTAGTCGTCATGCAGAGAACCGCAAAAATATGAGCAATAATCCGTGCCGCACGTGCAGCACGATTATTTATGCTCTTTTAACCAATGATATCACTGTTTTGCGGCGTTGTCGTCGACGTCGTCGTCGTCGTAGATCTTAAGCTCCCTATTTTATCTCTATTTAAGAGACGCAACAGTTCAACCTTTCATAATGTACATGGAATTGTTGAAAAGTATGAAAGAGTGAGTTGCCAAACGATAAACAGCGACACTGCTCACCCTCTATGTGGCCCTTTTACCTAGAATAAAGCAATCCTCTATTATAGGCTTCGTTAAAGTTTTTTCCCGTTGATTTATGGTCCAAGCCATAAATCAACGGGAAAAAAACGAGGATCTGTAACTTACAGTACGGACCGAGAAAACGAGGTTAGTAGCGGAGCTCCGCGCGCGCGCACGGAGCACCATACTTAAGAAAATATGGTAACCATCGATGCGAGAAGTTTTGGTTTTATAGCCATGGTATCATCGACCGTCCGTACGTACGTACGTCCGTCCACCTCTTCATGTATGCCAATGTGACCAGTATCATGCTTATATATTGGACATCCATGTTTTGATCAATTGACACCTGTTAAAACAAGGTATCCGCTGACCAGTATCACGTGACCATATCGCGGGCTCAAGCTTAGAGCTCACCTGTTTTTTTTTTAAACGAAACTATAAAAGTAAGGTGACACACGCTAACGTGTGGCCAACACATCACGCATGCGCACAACCATTTCACCCGGTCAATTAGCAGCCATGGACAGCTGTTTCGGCCTTTTAGGCGTAGCTAATCCCTTTAAGTGGCAGCTTCACATGCCATACATGTGGTAAGCTGGGTTGGGAACAGCCAAACTGTTCTCCCACGGCCAGCATGTGGGAAGGTGGATCACATTAAGAGATCGGTGTGTCACGTAATTAAAAACGAAACTACGCCATGCTGATGAGGTCAAAAAGGCCGAAACAGCTGTCCATGGCTGCTAATTGACCGGGTGAAATGGTTGTGCGCATACGTGATGTGTTGGCCACACCGGGTTGGTGTTAGCGTGTGTCATCTTGCTTTTATTGTTGTTTTTTTTAAGTTGACCGCTGACCAGGTACTAGTTTCCGATGGGATTGCAGGCTCAACCAAGGTTAACTCACCTAAACATAAACGAGGCTTCATTTTTCGTGCACTGCTGCACTTTCTGTGGCTCGACGCGGCTACACGGCCATTCTACGTCAACTATAGTTCTCACACAGTCGACGCTTTTCGTAGGCTCAATTTCCAGCCGTTTTGGGAGCCCGCGTTCCTTGCCCCGCACCGTTGTGAGGAGGATGATACACTTTTCGTGTTCAGGTGGCCGTGAACGGTTTGGAAAAAGTTTTCTTTCTGCATCTTTCGCTGGTTTCAATCCAGTTTGACATATCATGATAGCTGTGGTCCACAATGGCGGCTACGCAAGTCAAGCATCGGAGGGATATAAACTTAAAGCTGATATGAGTGTTTATTTTTAAGTTGCTTAGAGCTGCCTTTTTCCCTGTATTGCAATTTTTGGCATATCTTTAGAAGCTCTGATAAGGTTACATAATGCCTGAAGGACCTATGACTAGAACAGAAACGAACGAAGAGCGAAAGAGAACGACAACGACAAAACAGAATACCAGTAATAGCTCATATTACACAAATTCTTTCCTTGAGCACTAAACCGTTTGTTATTTTCAAAAAGTGGTTGAATCGGTGTTTCCTTTGCTCAGGAATGAAAATCGAATTTTTATTGTCAACTGTAATTAAATAACAATTATCTCTACTCTTTTGGGCATAAACAAAAAGTTGATTTGTTTGTTTGTTTTGCTCTAAAATGCGAGCGAACAAGTGCTTTTTAATCCGTTTGCCCAACTGGTTTTCGATGTGCCTCGACAGTGACAAGAAAATTTTGCCCTTTTGTTATAAACACGCAATCGCAATGAGTTCTCGTAAAATTAGGGGGAAATTCACTTGCTTGTGTTTTCAAACATTTGTGTAAAGCACCTAGTGTTGGAGCGGATCTTGTTTGAAGTTCGTCCTTTCTTGGTCGCTTTGCCGTATTTTGCCGATACTTGCTCCAAGCCAACCTGGTATGTTTCAACGAAGTTCGTACATCAAAATGTGAATGATCTCGTTTTCAGAGATAAAGTGGAATAAAGTACATCAGTAAAACTCTTTTTTGACCTTGAACTGACAAGTTTTCCCGACAGTTTCTATTAATTCTAGCGTGATTCCTATTCGCTGGCTATTGACAGTTGATTCTGAAATGGCTTTTTTCCTTTTCCATTCGCTCACTGAGGATGTGCTTGTTTTCTTTTAAAACTCATGCGATTCAAGAAAAATTCATTGCCAAACTGGTGAATTCCATGGTAAATTCCGCTTGAAAAACCGATACCGCACTCATCGCTTCGTGATTCATGCGATATCGGTTTTGTTTTCTCACTAGGAGGCAATGAATTTTTTTACAGAAGAAAGCGAAGGAAAATATTTAATTAAGCAGTAACCGGAAACACCAAAACGCGGACAGAATTCGAAAACCTTTTATTTTCACTAACCCTACAGGCAGTAAGAGTAAATAACCAGGGAGGTCCGCTTTTTAGGCTTGGCTAAATCTATATATTAAGATCTTTATTATATCTCTAAGCTTAATCCGGCGCGCGGGAAAGAAAACTAGCGGTCGACAGCGGGCCGGCAAAATTGACCAATCACAGCGCTCGTAAGTGAGAGATAGAATTAAATCTTTTAATCTCATTTTGTACTAGCTAATTGACCATTTTAGCTAATTCATTAGTGTAAGTGCATATTTTGAATTTTCTACTTATAATTTTAATTCTAATTTTTCATATGACGGTATTTTTAATAAATAAAGACAAATTGTTATCATTGTAAGTATCGTAATATCATTGAGTTGCTATGCAGCCGGAACTCGCTCTCGGCATCAAAGTTCAGTACGTCATTGAAATAATCTTTGTATTCCTCCAGCTTACTACAAAATAGTGACTGACACTGTTTTCCGGCCTAATCGCATTAAGATCATCGACGGAATCCTGGCCGTAAAATTGTCAGTCAGATGTAGTGCATGATGTGGCCCACATCTTCAGGGAGAGCTCCAAAAGATGTTGTTTATCAACCTACCGAACCTCTGTGATTTAGTCTTTCAATTTGAGGATTACTTTGATTCTAGTTTGACGCAAACAATTAGGTTGCCGTAACAGAATGTGTAAAATCATCCCAAAGACTTGGGCTTAAAAAGTGTTTAAGACGCTCTTGGAATGCTCCAACAACAATAACTCTAATTTTTGTGATTAGTTCCGGCTGCATAGCAACTCAATGATATTACGATACTTACAATGAACTGCGCTTGAAAAGACTACATCAATAATTGAAATAACTCGATTCTGTGGGTTTCCTCAAGCGGCAAGGATCTGCCAGCTATCAGTCCACTTTCAACTTTTGATTTTTGAGAAACTCAACTAAAGAACAGCTTAACTCTAGGCTGTTTTAGATTTTCTTATTGACGTTAGTGAACTTGATTATTAATCAAGCAACATTTTTGATCATTTTCATACTTGTTTTGAGATTTTTCAGTTTCCTGTATGTTGTTTACGTTTTAAGTACGAGCTCTGCATCATTGCATGATCATAGATTACTTCATGGGGAGGGCACGCGTACGGCATTTTCAAACGAGTTGGTGATGTATCAGAAATCGAACGAGGGAGCGCAGCGAACGGGTGAGATTTCTGATACAAACCAAAAAGTGCGACGCAGTTCTTTTTGGATAGATACCACTTCACAGCCTCGCTTCGATCTCAGAGCCGAAAATCAGATGACAAGCACTTGTCTTCATGTTTTACATGTAGGAAACCGCCGCATTTGTCAGACTTATCTCGTGCCAAAAATGTTATTGATATATTGACCACTCTAATGACTAAGAAATGAATATTTCCCTATCTGGAACATCTTGGGGAATATCAGCTTTAATCAGCCTCATCAAGAGAAAATGCAGGCCTAGTTAGTTTGTGACTGCCGTAACGCCAGCTTTCGTATTCATCTTTTCCATCCATTCGAAGTGGACTGTCAACTGGTCTCAACTCAGTTGCTTCACTGCGTGGTTGGTAAATTGCTGTGACGTTTAGAGTGTGAGAGCGAATCAGATGGAAATCTATTACACATCAAACTCGTTGTCTCGTGGGCAATATGTCAAATGTGAACACCTTGTCGACACTCAGAATCTCACACCCTCGAAAGTGTCTTGTATTACTGCATTTTAAACACCTTGCTAGCAAAATTATTTTTCCTCGGTCCTCGGTGAATACGTATATTAATAGAGCCGGACAAAACCAATGTCAGCTAAGTTTCTTTTTAAGTATTCATGATCACTAGTTTTTTTTCTTAACGAACATGAATTATTTACGCATCTCAAGGAATCTTTGTAAAACTTCCAAGTCGCACTAAAAATAGTAAGCCCGCATTTCAATATATTAAACTATTGAGGGATATTATACGAACTTGAAAATGACCAACTCCCAGATGGAAGAACCAGTGCAACTCGTAATCGCACGGCGGTCGCAGCTTCGAGTGCAGTCAAGCCTGGATGTTTTTTTTCAGTCTGCAGTTGCTTCACAAACTGTGATGATCACTTTCGCTTAAATCAAAGGCCCGTTGTCGTTTCAAATCTTGAAACCTCTACGAACCTTCAAGATACAAAAAGTAATTTCCACGAACACGGTCCGTTTTGGCAGTTCGACTCCCTGGTTCGACATGCATGCTTCCGAGTTCCGATTAACCAATTTCCTGTCATGCCCACGACTTCAAATGAATATAAAAACACTTACAATAATTACGCTTAAATTAAGTATAATAATCAATGAAATAACCATATAATAACTTCGATATTCTTTAAAGCAAGTTTATAGATGTGCATGTTGACAGAATATTGGACACACGGGTATTTTGCGGACTACCAAGACGCACAAAAAAAACTTGTTTACAATATATTACTAAGTAATCCGTATCATCAACTGGCTCCGTGTCACAACATAAACTCAATCAAACGAAAATGCTAACATTAGGGCCCTGGGAATTAATTTTCAATGGGTAATTTATGCTACTGACAAGTTTACTGAAAAAGGTTTTGCAATTTGGTTGAGCGTAAAGGTGATTGCCTTAACCTCGGATTTCAAAGTAGTTTCTTGGCTCTTTCTTTTACTCACCGGCTTTCCAAGCTTTCAATCCTGTTCCAAAGCTGATTTAATTGATCTTGTCCTACTTTTCGCTTTCTTCGAGAATGGATCTGGGAACTTTGCTTCATGTCCGGCTTCAAAATCTGTAGCTTTCTGTTACCTCTGTCGTTAATCCACCGTTCCAGCTTGTCTAGCCTCGAATGGGCATCATCGAGACGGTTGCTTAATTGTACATGAATAAAATATTGAGCTGAAAAACAGCTTATAAAAAGAAAGACTTGTACAATTTGCCAGAAAGTCAATCGAAAGAAATAGCGAAGAAACAGCGGTACAACTTCTCTCATCTCTTTTCTCTGATTCACATGACAAAGTTATGATGAAGACGAAGACTCAAATGTCCTAAATGTGGCCACTGACGTCCGACCATTTTAACTAAATATGTCACTGAATTGATCGACTTTTTAAGTGCTCAGTACTTCTCGAATTTACTCGATTAGTGTTTGAAGACTGCAATTTACATTATGTCATGCTAATGAGTTACGATAAGTCAAGCGTATCAGTCCAAATGTATTGAGCGAAAATACGTTGTCGTTGCTATAAATTGTTTAAATGGGCTAATGCCCAGAACATCAGTGAAGAGTTTTATCATAATTA
>OX421446.1:26467784-26482784 GCA_949126865.1 Montipora capitata
TCCGATCTCACACATAGATCGATTGCTTGTAATGCGCATTTGAATGCTGATTTAAATAGAAAATGCGCTATATAAAAATTCATTACTAAATTATCCCTGCTTAGTGATGTCCGATCACAGTTTGTATAATGCAGTAAAAAAGAAATCAGAACTTTGTCACGGTTTGAAGTTTTCAGAGTGGCTCTTTACTCATCTGTTGTAAGTCAGGGGCACCCAACGTCAATTTTCGGAAAATATCTGTTCGGAAGACGATTTGAGATCTAGAATTGTCGGAACATTTGTTCCAAAATTTCTTGCTTGCCTGCCTGTCCTAGGATTTTCAAACATCTAAAAAATGAAATAATTGCCCATTTTTAACGGATTTTTACCTTAAACAGGTCACCTAGAATTTTCGGGAGCCCTTTTTCTGGCTGAAATTTTCGAAAAGGTATGTTTTGATCCCTATAATTTTCGGATCACTAGACTTTCAGCTAGGAAATCCGAACAGATAAAAACAATTTAGGGGGTAAAAATATGCCTATATCTACCGTTTAAACACCAAAATACGTTTAACAATGCTATGTTTAAGTGGTTTTGAACTATATTCTCGTTGGGTGCCCCTGGTAAGTGACTGAATACGCGAGTATAAAATTGCTCAAAATAAGTCGAGTCTTTTGATAGAGTCCAGGTGGTTAGAGTAGCAGCTGTCTTCCTTGGAAACGGGCCAAGGTTTGGAAAGAATTGGGATACGTAACAAACATTTCATTTAGCCTCCTTTTAAGAACTGTCAAGCTTTTATCCCATATAGATAACGCGTCGCACAAAGAAACAAACAAAAGATATATTTTGCCTTTCTAAAGCTCAGTTTATCTCAGTGTTTTAGGAGTCAGTATGTTGATTCAATCTGTAAGAATATAAAAAAAAAATCATGTATTTTTGTTGGCAAGGTAAACAATTCAAGTTTTACTAGTTCCAGCCTTTGAATTCGTACATTGAATTTGATTGCTGTCAATAATTATTCGTGTGGTCACAGTGGTCCGCTTTAAAGCTTCTTTCCTAGTGGACCAATCCTTATTAACATTGCAAACTGACGGACTATGCCGTTTATAAAGTTGTTCTTGAACAAGACTTGAAAGTGTTGCCCTTTGCAGATACAATTACAAAGGAAGAACTTTTTCCTGAGTGTTTACTCGTCCGGTGTTTGGACTCGTGACCTCCTGCATGGAAGTCTTTTGCAGTCTCTACTGAACCAACTGGTCTGTACTTCTTGAACTTACTTAGCAAAACTTTCCTTTTTGACAAGTGGTTTGTTCTCAGAATCCCTCTTTCTCATTTTAACCAATTTAGTGGCAAATTCTCCGAGTCGTAGCCGAAGGACTTAGTCCTGCGCTATTTCATGAATAGTTGCGTACCGTACAGTAAGGAGATTTTTTTTGTTTTTTTGTGAGTCTCTGAAGAAAAATCGGTTAATTTAGCGTTTGCTATGCGTTGAATCACAAGTACCCTCTTTGATGTCTGATTTAGATAAGAATCGGATGCTTTGAAGATAATTGTCATCAACAGTTTGTGTGGTCCAGCTCTAACATGAAATGTTATAAAACAATCTTTCTCTTCTCTCTATATCCTCAAGGGTCAAGTTACCGGACAATTTAGCACAATTTCATTTGATTTCAATTTTTACATTAGAATTTCCTCAGTCCAGGAGAACTTGTCAGAAAAGAATCTCTGACTCTTATCAATTAGAGGTGAAATTACAAAGGACTTCTATTAAGAGTTTCCAAGTGTTTCGGTACGTAAATACCTTGAATGCTTTGGTATAGCTACGTTATAATTGGCTTGCGACCATACGATTTCTATAGCGTACTGTCTTTGTGCAGTGGAAATGTTTCTTGTTCAGCTATCCTAGTGTCACGTTAATTTGTTTATGTTTCTTTGAGTGAGAAGCACCAAACTTACAAAAAAAACCTGATATCTGAACTGATGATTATCTTTTAAATCAAGCATCAGTCAAGGTTTTAATATTGGATATTAGAATTTTTCTGTTATCCGTAAGATATTTTAAAAACTACACGCGAGAACTGAGACATTGAGGTTATTGATGTGACAACCGTCCAGTACCAGCCAGTACTGAGTATGCTTAAAATGATTGTAAGCATACCGTAGTCATAACATTTTGATCTTGAAATACTTTTTATTGCAGTTTAGATAGTCGCCTGATCATTGCATGTGCCATGTCTTATACGAAATTTTGTTTTACTCGTTCGTTTGGTAGGAGATTCAGGGGCACCCAACGACCAATTTGCTGTAGAATGTATTATTATACCCCAGTTAATGAAAATAAATGTTATTAAGGCATTTTCAGGTGTTTTTCAGTGTTGCTGGGAAAACATTAACTGTTCCTTTTTCCCATCAAGACACACAAGAAATTTCCCAGCCAGCTAGATAAAATTGGTTGGTTTCCCAGCCAGCTGATCAAATTTAATTCCCAGCCAGGAATTCCGCGCGCTTTCAAATCCCTCGATCCAAAACGACCGAACAAAAGCGACAAAACCGGGACAAAACAGGTTTTATCCGCAAGCGCAATCACTCTGACCAGCCGTCGTATGTTTGTGACTACTCTCTGGGAGAGGGAAGGGGTTCTTTTTATTTTTTTATTTTTATTTTTTAGTCGTCCTCAGTCTTCAGAGTTTCTACAGCCAGCTCGGGTTGAAATGCTAGAAAAAGTCAGTAATTCCCAGGCAAAACCTCTATCAATAACAAAATTTCCCAGCCAGCTCATCGAAACACCTGTATTTTTGCCAGCCAGCAAGATTCCTCTGGGGAACAGATAATGTGAGGAACAGATTCGTTGGGTGCCCCTGGAGATTTCCACTGGTTTAGTTGCCCTTTCAAATGAAGGCTCCACGAGAAAAGGTAAATTGAGTGGCAGTGGAAGGAAGATTTGAATAAAAAAGAGGTGGGGATAGGCAAGAATTGAACAACATTTTTTCAAAGTTGAGTATGTTAGTTTGTAACTTTATCATGTATGCTCGACAGACACTTTTCATCACGAAGCTTTGGTTTGTGCTGTTTGAATGTTATGTATAGCGAAAAGGGACGAGTCACAAAATGAACTTTACTGTCGTGTCACAGCACCTTTAAACGCAACAGGAGGTGTAAAAATTTAAACATATAATATTTCATTTATGTTTAAATTTTTGATCTCTTCACTATTGATTGAAATTTGAAAAAGAACATGCTCAATTAGGAATATTCTGGGACCTTAACCGTTTATTCCTTTTTTTGTTTCATCGTTGATAGCCAATAACAAAATTTTATCCCTTATAGACCATGCATTTGCTAACCTGGTTTGTGTCAGTCAGAAGGACACACGACTAAAAAGTGGAAACCGATTATCCGTAGGCTAAAATTATTTCAAACCAATTTTTCTGTGGAACATCAAGATAACAAAGAATTGCACATCTTAAACTCATGCACGCAACCACAAAACTCGTTTTGAAAAAGAGCCTTTTTTGGACTTGAAATGGTATTGTTTGATACGACTATAAAAAATGTTACACTTTTAAGAGATGCATGGAACTTGCATCAATTGCAACGACATGCGACTAGGAAGAATTTCATTTTGTGCTATTTAATGAAATATTTCGGCATAAGCAAACACTGCGTAATCTGGTGACGAGCATTTTCTAAAGCGTTAAGCTGCTTTGCAGGATCAGTATGCATATTTTTTGTTTTACTAAAGGAACATTTATACTGTATCGCTCCGCTAGTCTCAGACAGTTAAGTCCGATACGCATAAATAAATTAATTAAAGTAAAAATATTCTTTCGAATAGCACTGCAGTTGGGAATGTAGACCCCGGAACTGGACTCAGTTTTTTGAGTCTCGCATTTCGACAGCCTTGAGCGGGCACCATCTACTTTGAGTCAAGGTTTCTTCATAGTCAAGATTCTGAAGATGCGAAACGTCAGTCAAGGCAAACAACAGTCCTTCTCACTGTTCTCAGGACAACATATACGTGGATACACGATCAAATCCCATCATTGTATAGTATCCCTGGCTTCACAACATTTTCAACTTAAGACTACGATTCGTTGCCTTGACAGTAAAGCTACAATGGATAGATGCATTACTTAATAAATAAATATTTAATAAATAAATAAATAAATAGTATAACTGAATGAATGAAGTAATGACATGTAGATTAAGTTTTTAAATGCGAAAATAATATAAGACGGATCTTAATGTTCGTAGTTATAAAAAAAAATAGGATCTCCAAATCAAGAGGTTGCTCTACACTAACTCTTGGCGAATGTGTAAGAACATGTTTACACAGAAAAGTGCAACATAAACTCCAAGTTTAAAAAAAGCCAGTTTCACCAGACCACTCGTTAAAATAATTTTTCGGGTCGTTTACTTCATAAAATACCATACACGGTAAGAAATTTTGCCCAAGCAGCAACGCAATTGTTTGTAAATGAGATATTTTAACTTGAAGAGGTCAGGTCTTTCATCAGGGCAGATGGGTATCAGATGAAAGATAGTTCACGTTTCGTGTGTCATACGCGACAAATCAATCACTTTTTCTTGTATTAAATTTCTGACCTCAGAACACAGAATCCCCGAACGTTGTCGAATGAAGACCATACTTGTAAAATCGTTGATCAACTTCCAAGTTCAAATTCCAATTAATTCACGTCGTTAATCCATTTTGGTACTGGGCAGGAAGTTTGGTGTAATTCTGAGCACCCATAAAACTATAAAGCACATGAAGTTGAGATTTTTGTTTTGAAATCTTTGTGAAATTCGCTTAAGGAGTAAACAATATCAACGTGGAAATGCGATCTCTGCCATGCGTAAAAAATCAGGGATGACTTCGGGATCTCCAAGCATCAACGAAGTGCCAGAGGAAACAACGTGTCGCAACTGCAGTTCAACAAAACTGTTAATATTTGTCGTTTTGGTGTTGTATGCTGTGTGTCAGGCTCAAATCCTTTTAAACAGACCGAGTTCCGTAAACGTTGAGAATATATTGAGAGGAATTCAACAAGCAGGCGAACGAATTACAGACATGGAGTTGTCAATTATCAAAATGGAAGGCTCTCTGGATATTCTCAAGGTGGAGTGTGGAAAAAGGGCTAAGGGGCCTTCGAGAACTAAGCGACAGAGTGTTTCTTCAATTCGCCAGGAAATGCTACAGATTAAGCGGTACTTGAGACATTTAGAGCACAGGTATGCAGTTTTAATTTGAAATTTAAACATAAAGTAACAAAATTCTATATTTTATCACTGATCATTTGTAAATTGATTGACAATTATTGCTTGCTGCAACGTTGTTTTGCGAAATTGTACTCTCCTTCATTAGTTGCCACGTAGCTTTTTTCATTTATCATCGGGTTGGAATTCATATCCTTTAATCCATGTGAATCGTGGTCGATTTAAAGTTTAGATTAGCTCGCTCCTCGGCTAAGTAGATTGTAATTGCGTCTCCCAGAGCGGTGAGGATTTTGTTCTTTTAAGAACTTCCATGCATCGTTGAGGGAGTTGTATCACCGAGTCCGGCTTCGTGCTCCAAAGCTACTCGTAAGATGCATTATCGCCCCATTGACCTTCACTCTCGGATTATATGCAAAGATTTTAAGCCAATTTTTTCGCTCATGATCCAAATACACGCTGACAACAACATCTTAGTCATCAAAATTAACAACTGCCAGGCATACCCGTCTTAATCCCTTTTTGTCAGGAATGCAACGCGTTTTTCCCGCGCAGTTGCGATGTGATGCGCTTTGTTACATATTCAACTGATAAATTGTGACCTGATTGTCTTGATCTCCTGACCACAAATACTTTGGTTCTGATTATGCTGGGCTGTCTGAGGACATTATAAAGATAACGCTAAAAGCAAATCAGAGTACTCAGGTCAATCGTTTATTACGCATCATCTATTCCGCAAACAAGACCAGGTTTAAAGACCTTTGGGTCTTCAATATTACTAATTCGATTTCCGGCACGTGGGTTTATTTATTTAGGAGTTGCCTGCAATCTGCGGAAATCCGAAAATGACGCTTTTGGAGTCCGGCCTAAAGAGAACTTGATTAATTCCCAAGAGTACTTCGATTTCCATTGTCTACTGGTTTGTTCTCGCTTCGTTTCGTCAACTCTAATCATCTTTTCGGTAAAGGTTAACGCTTGATTTTGATCGTCGCAAGGCTCCCGAGAGTATTTGCGAATACCCTCACTACAGGGCACGAGTTACAAAAGGAAACCCAGTTAATTTCTTTAAAAATGTTTCCTTTAGAGATTTACCAGTATGGGTACCAATATAGTAAGGCTTATTTTTTGGGTTATGGCCGTTACCATGGCAACATCACATCTAATGACAGGCAGATATATTCTTATTCTTGGCCTAAATTCCTTAATATTTATACTTTCCTTCGGTGAATTGTATTCTTTGCCACATTATGGAAATGATATTGCCTGACATTTTGAAGTGGTAAAAAGTCAAGGTCGTTCAGACGGTTTTGCCAATATTCTGTAATTTGATAAACATTTGATAGGAAATGTATGTGGCTAGAACTGAGCCGATTTTCAAAAAAATTTACCGAAGGGAACGAGAGGTTTTACAGATTTGGTCACGCTGACGTCACAAAAATCAGAAAAAACGCGCGGTTCAGGCTTGACATATTTTGATGTTTCTCAGTGACATCATTCATATGATATTTAACGAGGATTTTGTTACTTAATGGCTACCCTATAAAGGTACAGTCTGCTACGAGCCTAGTGGCCCATCAGGCCGGCGCTTATCTCCAGTTACTGTAGCATGAAGCGACTAGGAGTATTTCTGCTCCCCCCTGGATGGGATGCTAGTCCATCGCAGGGTTGTCCCCAGCATTAAATTTGCCGGTATCCATTTATACTCCTGGGTGAAGAGGGGCACTGTGAGAGTAAAGTGTCTTGCCCAAGAACACAACACAATGACCTGGTCAGGGCTCGCACTCGGACCGCTCGATCCGGAGTCCAGCGCGCTAACCGTTAGACCACTGTTAAATATCATATGAATGATGTCATTGAGAAACCCAAAATATCGCGTTGTTTGCAACTCCTGTGATTGGTCAAAGTAGCTACTTTGGCATTTTTTTTACCACACTCATCTGAAAACCGCTCTATTGATTTAGAGGGATTAACGTTTTCTTTACAGTATAATTCATTTTAACTTAGAGCTTAGAGCTTGGCTTCGCGTTTTTCGGGCGAGCTTTTTGTCTAGTTACCAACTCAGTCGTTCTTGGTTGAGTCATCATTTTATTATGAAGTATACGTCTTTTGTGCCATCGCCTTTTTCGAGAACTGGAACTAACACAAAGTGTAATTTTCGCGCAGTCGAAAGAACAGCGCATGCGCAGGATATTGAAGGGTGTCTTTTATGCATTTGGTCATTTCATAATTTTTTTTTTTAACCTTGATTTCCCAATAATATTGTCTTTGTATTTTATTACCTAATTTTGTATCCATTTTCCGGTTGAAAAATGTCAATTATTTTTTTTCGTATCAAAAGGAGCCAAAAGAAGTTGAGGTATTCTCTGTGGAATACAAAGCTGATCAGAATCAGAAGCAGTTATCATGTACTTGGGAATCGAAAAAATCAAACACGCCACTCACAGCTTTTATGCATTAGTAATTTTAAGTTGTTTGTTTACGCTATATCCGTTTCTTTCGCAACTTTTTCCATATACACACTTTTTACGGCCATTTAAGCATTTGTTTGTTTGCTTTATTTCTCGTAATATTTTTGTATGTTATACATTATGTTCTTGCCATCTGGCAATTCACAGTTCAATGGAATTTCTCTGAATTCCTCACTCGTTTTCCATAAATGAATATTTAATGTCGATTATAGCCTATTGAGGGATTCGTTGATGATGATTATAACACCCACGCAGGGGGATAATGATGAATTTTCAGATACTTTATCAAGCGTAATTTGTACCGGAAGCAACCATTGCAAGCGCAACTCCACCCTATACGGATCCATACTATCACTGAGTGTAAATGACGAAGACGCAATACATGTAGTAGGCTGTTTCCCGTTTTGTTTACAGCCAAAGTTCTCTGTCTGGAAAAATAACTTTAGATCACATTTTGGCCCTAACTATTCAAAACACCAAGAGTAGAAACATATGAAATCCTTAAAGATTTGATGCACCGAAATTAATATTCACATCGCCTTTGTTATAAAGACCTGTTCTTTTCAAGCATTCATTTTGTCCCGTTATTTCGATGTCTAAAACAATTATTAAAAGCTTCAATTTAAATTACCTTTCTTCAAGAATTCGGCCAAGCTGCTGTCAGCTGGCAGTCATTTATTGGTGGGAAAAAGGCGGGAATTGTCGTCTATTTACTTTTCAATTTAAATGTAGTTACCCAAGGCATTTCGGTCGCAATTTCGCTTGCTTTGAGATTTTATATGTTGTCAAATCCATTAAACGTGGGCATGATATTGCGTGCTTTTATACCACCTGCAAGTTCTAAAAGAAAATGAGAGGCCGCAACGTAAATTATCTGTCCAGAGTTATTTATTGTATGTTCCTCGACCACAAAATATATCTAGAAAACGTTATCACTCCTTAGTTCTCACAAGGAAGTATAAATGGCCCAGAAATATGGCTCAAAATCGTTTGAAAAGATCATGATTTTCCATACTAATAAATCTGACTTGACTGCGAATAGAGTTGAGGTACCAGTTTTGTTTTTCCTGCAGACTGTAACCTTGTCTGTTTTTTATCTTCCAAGTAAATGCGTTTTCTTTGAATATAAGGTACTCCTTTAAAGCCGTTATGTATTTTGTTTTGCGGGAAAAATCAAAGTCGTTAATTATTTAAAAGCCATTTGCACTTGGTCACGTATCATTCGCTCTTGCCTCAAAACAGTTTCAAAAATTTCTCTGTCGTAGGATTGTATCACTAATAGCAACCAAATTGTTTCAGAGCAATATTGTTGGAAGCTGTGGACTATCTTGCTGCGTTTATGCTGTGTGGGAAACAAAGCCGTTAATTTCCCGAAAGCAATTTTACGATTTGTTTACGTCTTTCGGAAAACTGTACAGAAATACGCTTACAAGCTGAGAAGTAATATCGTCCTACGCTAAGTTCAAATTGAAACGATGGGAAAAAAGTTCCCTGTCGAAAGGTTCACTTCAACGCCATAGGCGCTTATTGACCGCTGACTGATGAGTGTGAGTGCAGTTAATCGCGTGGTGATTCGCCGGCAGTTTTATTAGAGACAGGTGAACGTGCAGTTACATGACAAGTCTTGATTTGACTTCAGCCTTAATGTGCCTAGCAATTGGACGTTCTAATACCGGAGTTGATCTTTCGTGGAGAATGTTTCAGTGCGTTTTCTGCCATTTTCAAGTTAACGTGAATGTCAACACGTTCTCCAGTCAATGGAATACGACTATGCGTTGAATCTGGACCAGGCATAAATTACAGCTGGACTTGTGGTAAACGCTTCTCCGAGTAGAAAAAGATGAAATGAAGACCGAAGAATCGAAGATAAAGGTTTCTTTCACAAAGGAAGCACCACTTGACCCTAATATATCAACGAACTGCACTGCTAAATTGCCGATGATTGAGCGTAGCAACTCGAAACCGATACAGCGACCCAGCGTTTATCAGGGAAGGAGGCTCCCTAAACCAAACCGCTCCAGTCCGTCAAACTGCACAAATATTAAGAACCCGTGGGTGATGCGAAGTGCTGTGGTTTTCGCTATCGGCAGTATCATTGTTGTGTTTGCTGCTTTGCAAGGAAAAACTAGCGCCGATTTAAAAAGAACTGAAACCAATGTTGAAAGCTTGGAAAATCTGGTCGATGTTTTACGCATTAATATCGCTGACTTGGAGTCAAGGTGAGATCGGCATGCCGCATGAAACTAAATAAATCTGTAAAAAAGAAAATTTCCTTTTTTTAAAAAAATAAAACCCTTCATTAGTGGTCGATCTAAAAAAACGGCCAATTTTTACATTTCTAGAAATTTAAGATTTACACAGAGTTCTCTTCGAAGTTTCCGAAGAGCAAAAAACGGCGTCGATTAGACTAGAGAGCGGTAAAAACATGTCTATCGACCTTGTTCAAGGTCGCTCAAACCCTTTCCAAAGTTGATATAAGACAATAAAGAAATTGCTTCTATTGGGCAAGTTGCAATGCCCTGCACAGGGGGTAGTCAGTAAGTATTCACAAAGAACCGTTGCTTCCAGTACGTTGGCCGGTATTCATGAGTAAGTTGTCTTGTCTTTGTTGACTGACATAGTCATTCCCGAACCATAAACTTGACTGATAGAAGTTTATGTGTTTATTAAAAGCTAACAAACTGTGAAAAATGGATTTAAAGCTAAATGACGCTTATTGAAGAAAGCAATGGCTGTTTTTTGTGGTCATATTGACAAAATATAGGATCTCCATTCAAATAACTGAAAGAGTTCAACGAACGCGATCACGGCTTGAGGGAAGTGTGTCATTTTCTTTGTGTGCCCTTCGATTTTGAATTATTTTTCGGATTGAATTGATGAAACTCGTTTTCTTTAACAGGATGTGGATTTTTGTCTTATTATTATAACAACTTGATTCTTTATCTGCTTGCCATGGCGAGTTTTACGACTCCGCTGTAAGTCCATAAACACAACCAATTGCCCATAACATGCAGCCTGGTTTACACTTTAGCTATACAGATATAAGAATAAACATCATTGTTTTGGCGGACCCAGGGAATCTATATCTTTCTTTTTATTTGTTACACAACAATGACGGAAACCACAGGACCAGTAAGAGCAGACTTCTTTTAATCATTCCTCTTTGGCTTGTTGCAAACAAGAACTCATACTAGTTAGCAGAAAATAACGAACTAAAAACCGTAGGAAATACATCTTTCATTGTTGAATTACCTACATTTTCTTGTAATTTGTAGCGCGCTTACGATGAAATTCATTACACGAATGGACTCAACTAATTCATTGGCAGGTGGTCTAGAAACAACTTCGATTTACGAACTCTGATGATCGCAATAAATTATTGATTGGCATACGATCGCACAGGAAATACCTCTAGAAAGGTTTATCTCATCACCTGGACGATTATTATGATGATGATGATGATGATGATTATTATTATTATTACAAATATCTGAAGCTCTGATGCAGAGCACATCCTGTGGCCTCAGCAATCAAGAACTCTACGGAGCATTCAGGCAGTTCCCAGTAGCGCAGTCTTCTGAATTTGACTTAAACTGACTTTTATTCCAATCCTTCCTTGGTGACCTTCTAGTCCTTTTGCAATTGCTCAAAGTGCCCCAATAACGATGGGTATGACTGTTGTCTTCACATTCCACATTTTCTTAATTTTCCTCGTCAGATCTTGATATTTTTTTATTTTCTCCTTCTCCTTGCTTTCAACTCTAGCATCACCAGGGATTGCTACATCGATTAGCTGGCATACGCTTTAGTGTTTATCTACAACCACTAAGTCAGGTCTATTAGGTTCAATACGGTGGTCGGTTTGTATACCAAAGTCCCAAAGGATCTTGACTCCATCATTCTGTGCCACCCTTTCTGGTGTATGTTCATACCATTTATCCTTACAATCCAAGCTATTCTACCTACAAAGACTCCAGTGAACGGCCTTCGCCACATTGTCATGTCTAGCCTTACCTTTCTGGGCTAAATTGCCACATTCACAGACTCTTATGGTTAACTGATTCTTCTGCAACATTGCACACCCTGCATTTAGGGCTAACGCTCCGTTTGTCAATCTCGGACTTCACTGCATTAGTTTAGAGGGCCTTGTCTCGTGCAGCAGTTAACGAACCTTCTGTTTCTTTCTTCAGATCTCCCTTCTTCAACCGTAGCCAAGTCTTGCCACTAGATACATCTTCCATCTGTCACAGAAACTGACCATGCAGAGGTTTTTCCTCTCATTCTCGTCGTTGTTTGCACCCCATTTCTCCTTCTTCCGACACATTGTTGAGAGTCTGGTGAACAGTTTTCAGCAGGTTTTTTGACTCTGTTGTATATATTCCTCAAGGCTCCGTCTTTCACAATAGCTGAGTTTCGTATTCCCGGTAGTACTGGGGCGAGTGCATTCAAGCGAGGCTAATACGGGTAAAAATTCGGAGAAAGCAATCAAAACAATATGGTGAATCACAGTTGTTGTGCTTTTAATTGCTCAAATAGCACTTACAAAAAGAAACATGTTGAAAAACATCGAGAGCTAGAAAAAATTGAGTTTTTTCCTTTTCCCCCAGACAACAAAAGCAAGTATTATGTCGCAGGAATGACCGAACGAGAGCGGCGTATGCGGTGGATTGTAGCTTGTCGCCTGGATAGTCTCAATGTAACAAGGCACACCAGGATATGTTCGGCTCATTTTAAAGGTGGGCTTGGCCCCACAAAATCGAATCCTGTGCCCACATACACTTTGACCCAGTACATGTAACCACACTGTTCTCACGAAGAGTTTCTTCAAGGTTTACGAGAGCAGCCCCCACATGTCTACAAGCACCATCAGAACTGAAATAGATTTTAATTCATAATATGAACATTGATTATTTCCTTTTTTGTCTGATTGTTTTTTACAACAATAATGGGATTTTAGCAAAAATGGAAAACCAAATAACAAACTAAAGTCTTAATAAAACAAAAGGACAACAGTTTTTTACTAGGTATTGAGCCAGAACTAGAATTATGAGAAAAAAAGTAATCAGATGACAATATTGTGGGCTGTAAAGAACCGATAATAAGATAAAAATAATCAACCTGTCCTTCCTTTTTTTGTTCTTCTTTGTGTATTTAAAAGTATAAGAATATACTTACCCTCCTATACAGGGACAATGAGCTGAGTGAACTGAACCACTTTGCTTTATAAGTAGCCAGCCATCATAGGTTGGCTGTTCTCTCTCGTTCGGTCGGTTTCACGCTGAACTTTATCAGGTGGCATCCACAAAAAAGCGATTTGTTGGTTTGGAGGCTTTGCACATGTCCGTCCCAGTGTAATCTATATCCTTCCAATGATTTGTAAGCTTTTAAACTTTCGTGGTCGTATCCCTCTTTTACGATTAAATATGCGTACATGTCGCCCCAGGTGTAATTCGATAACAGCGAAAAATCTGTTGTCCAGTCCGAATGAAGCGAATAGGGATCGGGAATAGTTCCCTCGTCCGTTATCAACTTCGCAGAAATATCGTTCTGATCCACTTGTTCATCGATGATTTCAATGGCAAGTTCATGAGCTTTATCGCACAAATCCAAAAGTTCATCGCCCCGCTTATTCGCAACACTAATTCCTCGCACTTGCAAATACCTTTTCAAGCCCGGAACTTTCATTTGGACGAAATTAGGCTCCATTTTATCTACAAGATTACGGCTGTTTTCATAAACTTGGATATTTTTAATTGTTTTGATAAATGTCAACAACATAAAGCTGGAAAGTTAAATTAGTTTCTTTGCCGCGAAAAATTTTTGCCTGCATTAGCCTCGCTATAATGCACCCGCCCCAGTACGGCCGGGAATACGAAACTTGCCTATTGGCGCAATCCTCACTGAACAAGCCCAGCAACCTTTCTTGGGAAATACAGCCCGCTTACATTTGCTTTTGAGTGTATATCCTACTATATCCATATATCGTTACCAACTTTCTCGTCTTCCCATCTACAGCTTCTAACTCTGCCTTTGTCCATTCCACAACACCTGTACTATGTCTCATAAAAGATACCACACGTTCATTAATGGCCCTCACAACCTTACCACCATTCAGTTCTTCAACTCTTTTGCATCGAGCCAATATGAGCGCCTCTTTTAGAATGTGTAGATTTACTAGAAGGGTTGTGAGACGAGGCCTACAGTTTATAGTCCTCATCCAAGAAAATTCGAAAGTCTAACAATTTGCAGATGAAATGCATGGAAAAGGGAGCACTTTATGCTGAGTGCGGATTTTGAACCCACGAGCTACCGCACGAAAGCCTAATTCTCAACCAACAAAGGCATCGGTCGTTGGTGGGTTATATAGTATAACCAAGAGAAAGTTAAGATTTTTCTCTTGATATAACTTATCCTAGAAATAGTAACCGACCTTAATTTATCTTTAATGACAAAAACCACAGGGCACGCTTTGTTAGGTTCATGCCTTGTAGATCAAGAGATAATTAAACTTATCATAATGATATCTTCTTTAACATCTAATAATAAATAAAAGAAATAAATTATAATCTAATAATAAACGATAGCTTTTGATAACTAATGAATGATTCGTTATCACGGTCGGCCGTTTCTATTGTAATTTCGGGACACAGGATGAAAAGAAGACAGACCACCACCTCGCGTGATGAAGGTAACTGAAAACTATTCCACCTGGACACGCGACAGACAAGCTGTTTGAAGATATGTATTCTTTTCGATTATGACTCGAGGATACTTGGGAAAATCCAAGTGCTCCTATTGCGAGCCACCCTGCGAGCAGAGCCTCCTTTTGTATTTTTCTTTGCTGAGAAGGAGATAAAGAGGCTCTGCCTGAATCACGTCAACTCTTTGAAGCCGCCGCAGCCCGAACTTCTGGATCAGTCAAGCATCCGTTTAGTACTAAAACCGATGATTATAATTGAGCCGGCTGTACCGTGAAAAACCAAGATGGCGGCGGGATCTTAGGCTTGGGTTTGAGACTGTATCCTGGAACATACAGCGCATAATCAATAAAGATCTTACTCGATTCATGTGGAGTCTTCCTCGAGAACGCCAAAATAGAGCAAGCAAAAGAAAGGCTCTGCTAGCAGGGTGATCGCGAGCATAAATCATGACGTTATACGAACTTACTTGGCATTCTGTGATGGCGGCTGTTGGATATTCAGTATGGCTTTCCCGAGTGGCATTTATAGGCGTCGAGATTTCGGAATGCGGACGTCTCGGGAAATATACTTCCTTTTTCGTGACATCTAAAAATAGCTTAAATGAAATTAACATAACCCAAGTTCAAGACTGGGCGACT
>OX421446.1:26487784-26500284 GCA_949126865.1 Montipora capitata
GGCAACACAGGCTTGGAGTCAAACTGGATCAAGAGCAACGAGGCGAAGACAGAGCTCAGTTTATACTTGTTGGGGAAGCGCAAAATGCCCCGAATGGGAAGATGTAGAAACTTTATATTCCGGTAAGTTTAAAAGATTTCTTTCCGCGTGAAAATAGCAGTCAGGGTAAATGCAGCAGTTTATCCTCACTTGAAGAGCAGCATTTGGGGGGCACTTTGTGACGTCATTTGTCTGTATTCCGAGACATGAGTGATGTTGAAGTTGGGGACAAGAACAAGGGGACACTTCGTGACGCTTATTGAAATCAGCGTGCATCTAATTACTTTTATTTCTGGACAAAGCTGAGTGACCGGGCACTCTGATGAAAATGGAATCTTTCGAAACAAATCTGAAAAGTTGAAGCTGTGTAAACTTGACTGTTTCTGCTTGTGAAAAAATGCAATGGCATTTGTCACATTAACAAATCGAAAGTGGTTCAGCGTTGTCTGTGCTCTTATCAACAACTATATTCGTCATCACAGTGGTCAAAATGTTGTCGACTCACGAGGCGCAGCCGAGTGAGTCCACAACAAATTTTGACCTCTGTGATGACGAATGTCGTTGTCGATAAGAGTACAGACAACGCTGGACCACTTTCGATTTGTTTTTTACCACAATATTCAAAGCCAAAGAAAGATTTTATTTCAGAGCGTGACCAAAATCATGACACAAAGAAAGAGCAAGCGTTGTCTGTAACTTTCTTGCAATATGATTGGTTTCTTTCCCAAAATGGGCGTTCCTGATTGGCTATTACGTTGCGTGACATATTGACGCGAGAATGACGCATACAGCGTTGTCTAGACTCTTATCGACAACGGCAAATTAGCCAATCAGATTGTGAGATTTCAAGCAATTGTGGTAAAAAATTGTATAATATCCTCACTGCATACTCGTTACCTCATCGCATAAGGTTAAGTTATGGGAGGATTTCGCGACTGCTGAGGCAATAGGCATGCAACGAGGATAAAGCGTAGGGTGCTGTCAACCGCCACCAGGGGTGGTGGGTGGGTCGCGAAAGTTGGCCCTCGTCCCGGAGTACGGTTAAAATGACCTACGTTTCAGGCAGGGCGATAAAATATATACTCTAAGACCGCAAAGCATCAACACCGCAATAAGCGTGCGCGGAAACGGGGGAATTCGAACGCATAATGAAAACTTCTGCCATGAGCTAATTAATTATGCAGTGAGAATAGTTTCTATGCCTGGTCTGCTTGTGAAAAAAAAAAAAAAATGCTTAAAATGCGTCTCCCACACGACGTCAGCAAACTTGAAATTTCTAAGACTTGAAAAGGAAACTGTGCTTGGGTTGAATCCAGTCAAGCCCAATGAAACAATGTTATTCAGCACCTTTCCTTCATTCTTTACTTTATTCACCGATAAAAAGAATTGACAGAACCCACTTCACGGTTGGCTCACGTTCCCAGTGTGAATAAAATATGGTTGACAAAACGTGAACCGACAGTCTTCTTTTTTTGCGGGCTTTTTTAACTTGCCGGGCGTGGCTCCAGCTGCTTGCGACAATCGCTGATTATCTGTAAGTACAGTATCTTCAACCGAAAATGGTTAGAAATGCGCAACTGCCTTAACACCCGGGCTGACAGGTTTAACATTTGCTTCAATATGCGTTCGATTTTGTTGAACAATGTTGAACGATGTTGACTGCTAGGCTGGGTAAACGATTTCAACACATAATCAACATTTGATTCAATCAACAAAGCTTCACGAGAGGCCTTGCATTCAGTTTCAGGCTTCAGGTGCGGTTGTTACTATGGATACGGACATGCATACGTCATTGAGAGAGTAATTAGTGCGCACGCGCATAATAGGGGGAAAACGTCTTCAACTTCATTCAACACATAACATTTTGTGTTCAAAAAAAGAATAGTTGAATGGTTGTTGAAGAAAATTCTAAACGCTTTTCATTTACACGACTCTCTTCCCAGACCACCTCGTAATTCGCAAGGTTGCCCCCGCCCCTTCCTTGTCCTTTCTGGGCATTCAACATTGAATGAAAGGGAAGGGAGAAGATAAATGGACGATTTTCACATTTATTACATCCATTTAGAAAGCAATGGTGATCCTTGCAATCTGATTGGCTCTCAGCTGTGCGATTTATTCCCAAATTGCCATATTTTTCTCTAAAATCGCACCATTTCCCCAGCCAATGAGAAAAGAACACTAAAACAAAACAGCCAATCAGATTTCAAGGCTTGTTTAAGGTAACCAATCAAACTGCAGGAAAATGAAAGACAAAGAAAACCTTTGTGTTGCAACTTTTGTTCCCAGTTGGATCAATAAATATTGGCATTGACATCGAAAAATCCTGTATTTTAGCCATTAAATAATATTGCGTGATTTCTAAATGGATGTAATAAAGTGGTAATTGAACTTTTGGTTTTGGTCTGAAATCATACTTGTGATTTCAAATGGAACTCCCGCTGCTCGCTCGTTCGATTTTGAAATCACACGTATGATTTCAGACCAAAATGCACTCCACTCAGTTCAATTACCATTATAAAAAAGTGTTTGGTTTAGGTCGCTATTAATTGCACACTCAGAAATTTCGTATGTGTCCACATTAATTTCTACAGAATTGTAGCTCACTTGCAACCGCATTGCTTTAAAGTAGTAACTACTTACCAACCGTTGTTTTCACTTTTTTCAGGTAAAGTAGCAACTCTTCATTCTCGCTCGAATCCAAGAGTTAGCTCGGAATATCTGTGTATCCCACATCGCCTTAATTTTAATAGTCACAAAGAAATTGACAGCGGACTATCATTGTCGCCTGTGAAATTCGGCTCCAACATTACTATTTTCAGCTACATTGACCCAAAGCAGTGTAAAAGCTGGGGTAAGAAGTGCGAAATGTTGAAGAAAATGAAGCCGGAATTGTTTGTCAATCTGGATAATTTTCAAGTACCGTGCTCGGTCTGTATTCGCGAGAAAAGAACTGCTACCCTGGTCATGCCCGCGCGTAACACTTGTTTGCCTGGATGGTGGAAAGAGTATTATGGATATTTAATGACTCATCACAGTGGAGAAGGTGCACATCACATTTGTGTAAATGCGGACGCCAGCGGCGTGCCTGGGAGCAATAGCACTGGCACGCAAGGTCCGACACTGCAGCCTGTTGCATACAAATGCAATGGACCCAATTGTTCCGCGTCGTCGGACAGTTCTTCAAACAGAGAAAAGGCGTTGACTTGCGTTGTCTGTTCAATTTAAGCAAACGTCTGCAATGAAATTTATAAAAAAAGAAATTGCATTGCGACTTCGTTTTATGCCAGTGAAACAACTTACATGTAACACCGACAAATGCGCATACTCCGAATATCGTCCTCTCAGCAACACTGGCTCAACTGAATGGGACGCGTCAGTCGTGAAACATTGTCCCCTCTTCAAATGCATCATATGCGAAACCAAGGATCTAAGATGTTTTATTGTTGACAAGGCATAGGCCAAGGACGTATCATGCCAAGAAATAAACAACCGCTTATAAAACGGGCAAAATCGTGTCGGTCCTCAGAACACATTGAAATCGGGCTCAAGCTGTTATTGCCGCTAATTCAAATTGCTTCGTTGTTATGTTTTCGTTCTGAGCACAACCACTGTATGGCATTTTGATTAGAGTAAATTTGTACAGTATATATCATTACAAAAGCATGGGCTAAAACCCGGAACAGCGGGACATCCCGCAACACTTCTTTTAACTGTATGGTTAGAATCCGGGAATCTTTGTTTACATTTTAGCCTAATTATCATAAGGCTATCGGTTTCTAATTAGTCAGCATAGAAAAAATCACTGAATATTGAAAGTGCATCGCATAATGAGCTATCTCTTAAAATTTGAACGAGATATTCCATATAATCTATGAGCAATGATACTTCGAAAATTCGAAATTTTACAAAGAACGTTTTCTTTTGTTTGACTCCAAATTGGCCCTTTTGGCCTCGCTTTCAAACGTAAAATTCAAAAGAACATTTAACCTTGAACGAGGCCTAAAGGGTCAATTTTCGATCAAACAAAAGAATTCTAAAATGGCGGCCATTTTGGAAAAAGGTGTATTAGCGCTTTTGCCACCCAAGAATTGATCAGTTTTTGATTGCCAATAACTGGCTTGTTATTACCGTTAAAAGGCTTAAAATTTGAGTTTAACAAGAACTTTTACCTTTTGACTCAATGTCTAAATAGCACACTACCTTCTGTGAGCAAACAGAATGTACATAATCACGTCAGCAAAGGTTTTCCTATTACGGGATAACGCGAGTTCCTTGGCGGAGTTGCGGGATATTTCCTTGTTCTCAGTTTTAACCTACGCTCGTTTCAAATTCGTATGATCATTTGCTTCAGTTGTTATTCTTGGTCACTTGATATTGAATATTGCATATGCGCTCGAAGACAAAAAGGGCAGAATTTACCAGACTTTTATGGTGAGAACATAAATCTCCAAATATTCACAGTCAAGAAATCCAATGCAAGAGACAATGGCACAAAAAATTAATTCGGACTGTCAATAAATCGGAAGTTCCTAAGACTCTCCGAGATATACCATGTTCACTCGTGATTTTAAATTTACTTCACCCTTTCTCGCTTGTAGATGTCCTTGAAATATATCCTATTAGAACTTTTGAAAGAATGCCATTCAGTCTCTATAAAAGTGGAATGTTCTCTTGGTAATTTATATTTTAAATGTATTCCATTCCTTGACGATTGATTGTGAAGATAAAGAGAGCAGTTAAACTTGGACATTTGGTCTGTCTTACTGATTTGTCTGCGCATAGTTAATAGAGGGGAATGGTTATGAAACCCGACAAATTTCTTTGTTGTAGGTTTTTGTTCTCGTTTTTAGCCTTGACCGTGCACAAAACACAATAGTTGTTTACTCCATACTGCGGAACTAACCAATAGAAACGTTTTGGTTACGTAATTCATGCATAGTGTATGAGCGCAAAACAAAAGATTGTGCACGGTCGTGGACTTTCCAACCTAAATCTTGGCTGCTTTGATTGCTCTTTTGATGTTCGCCGAGCTTCCAAACCATTCCCCTCTATTAACTATGGTCTGCGTTAGAAGGAAAAATAATTGTGGTTCCGAAAAATTTAGAATTGAATGTTGGTCTGTCAGTTATGTCCTCAAATAATAGTGCATGGAATTGTATGAAGACCCAATTTTGATACACGAACTGTCCCGTTATGTCCAAGCGTTCGCTACCTATTTCCAAGGTAAGGGTAAAGGTTTGCGTTATTTTTAGGTTAGGGTATAAATTGCAGCAGTTCATCCTTTTACTTAACCCTTTCAGCCCCGTGGGGTTCCCCATTGACGAGTAAAATCGTCTGGCGTTAGACAGAGTAAAATCTATAAGTGGCACTATTGGGAGTGAAAGGGTTAATGGGGACATAGTTTTTGAGTGAATCTAGCTGTTGTTAACCCTTGCAGTCCCGTGGGGTTCCCCCTTTGACGAGTAAAATCGTCTGGCGTTAGACAGTAAAATCTATAAGTGGCACTATTGGGAGTGAAAGGGTTAATAAGCAGCATTTAGGGACGCTTTGTGACGTCAATTGTCTGTATTCTGAGACACGAAAGATGTTAAATGGAAGAGCAAGGAGACAACACTTCGTGTCGCTTATTGAAATCTGTGTGCATCTATTACGTGCATTTTTCTGGACATAATGCAAAAGTTGTTAGTATAGACCGTATTTATAAATGGTGACCAAGAAATTATTCTTTAGTGTTTGTGCTAATCACCCTCACTAGCCTCACTTTGGAGTAAAGATTCTTTTGAATTTTGTTCGTGCTAACGAGGCTAGTGAGGATGAGTATCATGAAAACAAAAGGATAATTGCTTAGCCACCATTTATGAATACGGTCTATAACCCCTAGTTACAGTCAAAACGTATTTTTCTCTACTAGTTTCGAAGTGTGTTTACTCAAAGTTCCATTGGGAAATTTTAAGATTTAATACTTTCGGTGCCTTATTTTTTCATTTAAGGGGTAATCATTACACCATGGTTCGTACAACTTAAGGCAAACGAAATTCAAGGACTTTTCAAGGACTTTTCAAGGACAAATTACAGTTTTCAAGGACTAACATTTATTCAATAAACTGACATTCTTGGTCCCACTCAATGGAGTCAACCAGCCACGGTTATTTTATACTGTAATATTTTGTAATAACACTTTTTAAAAGTACAACAGCCACTGGCCATGACTTGAAGTTGCATCTGGGTACAGTTGTTCATAAAAATGCTACTAAGATGATGATGATGATGTTTCAGCAGCCTTTCAAATTCGGTCAGTGTAAAACGCAGACTGCAGACTGTAGACTGAGGTTATAACTGTTAGCATTTGTAATGGGTTTGGGCTTTTTCAACACTTAAATTATAACCTCAGTCTGCATTTTACCCCCGGTCTGCAGTCTGCAGTCTGCGTTTTACACTGACCGCTTTCAAATTTCCTTATCTTTGGCTGCCTTTCTGAGCGTTATTCGCTTCTGCACGACTGAAACCCGATTCTGACCTTAGATCACAACTTGAAATAACTTCTTTGGGTAAAAATGTACCGAACAGCGCAGACTGAGTTAAACTTGAAGTTATACAAGTGTTCATTTTATGTTTATCGCCTTTCATGTGAGACTTCAGAGTGCTTTCGATTCTCACATGTGTTCAATGTTGATCACCTTTTTACAAACACAACACATAGCCTTGCGTTTGTCACCTTTAAATTCTTTTACCCAGCTACAGTTTGGATCGCTTAACCATTTGATTTGAAAACGAAGAGAGAAACCAAACTATTTACATGGTGCAAAACACGTGGCGGACAACCCACAGCTCGGTGCAATGTGCATGAAATTGAGGTGAAGATGCAGTTTCGCTTCATGTACGCCTTCGCGTTTTATACCTAGATTTTCTCACCGTAATCGCTTATGGCTTGTTATTAGTCATAAATGGCTAAATTTTCGTCGGCAAAATAATTTAATTTCTCAGAAAATGATGTCGCATAAACAAATTTGTGAATTTCAAGGACTTTTCAAGACCTAATAAAGAAATCAAGTACTTTTCAAGGACCTCAACGAATTCAAGGACTTTTTAAGACGGGTACTAAAATTCAAGACCTTTTCAAGATTGTGCGAACCATGTTACACCCTTTTAACTAAACCAACTAATCGTTAGTTGTTGTCCTTCAGTAGCATGTTGATAGTAATGATTCCAAGTTCGAGTGAGGCCTAAAACTTCTGTGAAGTTTCTTTATATCCAATTATTTCATCAGAGATCAACCCCAGTATTGGAATTGGGCCCACACAAGGACAGAGAAAAACTCTGACCAGGGTGGGATTTGGCCTTGTAGCTTGTAGCTCAGCCTTGTAGCTCAGTCGGTAGAGCAACGGTGATCAAATCCGATGGTCGTGGGTTCAAATTGGGTATAAAGAAACTTCGCAGTAGTGTTAGGCCTCACTCGAACTTGGAATCATTACTAAACCAACTAAGTTTAGGAGAATTGGTTAAGAAGAAAATGGGAACTTTCGCTTAGCAATAGCCACCTTCAATTCTGGCATCAGCCTGGACTTAAATGGGACAATGAAAACAAGACTTAGTCTAATCCCTAAACTCACTCATTTAAAAAGTCGGCTATTGAAGTACCGAATGCAGGTTCGTTATATATTTCACGAACCAATCACAAAGGAGAAAGAGCACATTTGTTTTCGCTGTCTTACGTGGACTAGACGTGACTTTTTCGCTTCAACTGGGTCGTAGTTTTCGACCAAATTTGCACGCAATACAAATGTGGTAGTGTAAGGACAGGTTCAAATAAGAAACGCCTTCGGATCACTTGGCATTGCAAAACTACATGGAGAAAGGAAACTTGTCACCGCAGTTCGCATCTCTGGAATGAAACAGTTCTCGAACCAACGGATCACACATTTCACTTCGGTGAAATTTGATAATTTTGGCTGTAAGACGAATCAAATGCAAAAGAATAATGCACATTACTTTAATAAATCGAGTTTTCAAGAATACTGCAAGTGTTCCAAATATTACTGTGAAATGATAAATACCTGATCAATTTTGGGAGAGAATGACCACACCCCTTCTCTTGCCGAATTCCACGCATTCCGTAAATTCTCTCTTCCCCCCGCCCCCCGGATTATTTTTTTCAGAAAATGTAACAAGTGAATGAGTGATAAGTGATGGTAAAATGACCCAGCTAAATTTAATACATCATTGAATGTAAACCTCTCGCAAAATTTCACAAGTTTAGCCGACGGAAATACCTTAATATGAGTGAATTGAATTTGTCAATAAATGCACATGCGCTGCCGGAATCTTTTAAATAATTTTCATCTTTATTCTTTAAAGAGTACTTGAAATAATTTTATATTTGGTAGTTCCTATGCTACATTAACCATTTACGAAAGAAAAACGCTGAGTAAAAAAAAACCTATATATTTTTCTAATAATTACATCTCAAACTGAAACAATGCCAGGGCCAACAAAGTCGGTGCGAAAATTCGAAAGTTATTCTTTAATTTAAATGAATGGAAGAGGCCTTAACGTCCGGCCGGGAAAGGCAAAAGTAATCCAGACTTTTAATGAATCAGGGAATAATAGCCTTCGATGAGCCCTTTTGTGTTAAAAAAGGAAAGTAAAAAAGAAAATCGTTAAGAATACAAACCTCAGTATTTGGCATTTATAATTATCGCCACAAGTCGTATTCACTTATCAATTTACTCCGTAAGGAATTGAGTTTATTACTCGCTTTTCCACAACAGTCGGACCCCAAGGACATACGGTACATTGCGCTAATCCGTGTTTGAATATTGGCGGGTCTGTTTTGAATTATTGTCTATTTCAGACGAGATAAGAGTTACAGGATCTCGCTCAAACGACACCCATCATATTCCAGCTTTCCTTTTGCCCTCCTGATTGCTTGCCTTATGGAATCGAACTGGTACAACTTGTATACTGCGCGAGTGACATTTTTCAGGTCGCACGGGTCTTCAATGCGAATATACGGTCTTGTCCACTTTTTGTCATAGGGTACACTTCTAGGGCCAGCTAATCGTACCGATAACACCTGATGCCAGTTAAAATCACAATAAAACTTGAAGAAACCAACCAGAAGATTTCCCAGTGTCTCGTTGTTGTTGGACCTGTAAGTTGTCACAAATAACGGAAGGGAGCCGCTGGTCAGCTTGTCTGCTGTAACAACTGCACTTGACGACGTATTAAAGTGAGTAGGATTGAGGGCTTGTAGAGATGGAAGGACGGGAGGTGTACAGCCTATCTGTAAGTAATATATCACCAATAGTACCACAGCAAACCCTGGAAGAAGAGAAATTTTTTGATGAGTTTTCGTTATGGCTTTTTTGAGTCTTAGATTACTTACGTTCTCGTTCTGACATTGTACAATGCAAAAAACTGAAACAGCAAACCAAAATTGGCAACTTGAAGGGCTAACTGATCAAGGCAAAGGGGTGCATGATCCTTTTGGATCTATCCAGCAAATTGGCAATGTGAAGTTCTAGTTAAATATCAAGGCTGGCTTTTTGGTGGAGGTCATTCCATATTTCGTCAACCAGGTTTGAATTCTTTAGGAAATCAATTTTTACTGAAAAACAAACACAGCCAAGCAACAAAAAGTGCCGTGTCTGCTTCTTTAGCAAATCATAAGCCTTTATTTCTAGAGATTTGATCACCGAGATATCAAAGTGAATTCGATATGATTCTAGCGATCAATTACATGCATAACAACTTCGCAACTAACCAGACAGCATGTGGTCCCGAGCGCCAGTGATTCCTGCCATTTTGGCCCAGTGCTTTACATTCACCACCAGCGGAGTGACCCTGGGGTCCATGTTAGCGTAGCACTTCTGCAAGTAGGTGTTGAATATGGAGTTGTGGATATCAACACTTATGTCCCCTTCTAATCGTTCAATCCTATCCGTTAGCTTTAATATAGGGACAACGGCTCCATCGATAAGCTAGGAAAAATGAAAAGTAAATTACAGGAATTCTTAGTTTAATTCTTGTGTTAACGTTAAGATTGTTTTTCAGAGCACTCGATGTATAAAATCTTTCTTTCCTTACAAGGACCGTATTAATCGTTCACAACAATCCAGAGTTATTTACAGAGCAAATTGTTGGGATTGTAATGGTTTTTACATCGGCAAAACCAAACGGCGGCTTCACGATAGAAAAACCGAACATTTTAAGGCCCTAGCTAAAAATGACAATACTTCAGCCATTGCGGACCATGTCAAGGCCACTGGACATAACATCAAGTGGGATCATTTTGATATTTTAGCGAAGGGCAAAACAGACTATCATTGTAAAATAAAAGAGACCTTCTTTATTCAAGAACTTGAGCCAGCTTTCAACGTCAACGTCGGAAGTGAAAAGCTGATGCTTTATTAACCTTTTCTGTTTTTATTATTATTATTATTATTATTATTATTATTATTATTATTATTATTATTATTATTATTATTATTATATATTTTACTGTTAAGTATTTGCTTAATCTAGGTTCCAGTCCCCTCATCCGCTTTGTTATATATAAATAGATGTTTTAAATTTCAACGGTTACTTTTGAAAATGTATGTAGAGCACATACGAAACGTCAAGTCATAATGAAAATGAACAAGTTCAATATGTTTATCACTGCTGTTTGTGTTTTATTTTTGATCTTAGTTTACTTTACGCATGGGACGAAAGCCCGCAGTTTTACAACTTCTACATAGATGATGAATAATAACAACGGCCTATGCTTTTCGTGCATTGGATCAGTGAACTACTAAATACAACAAAAATTTACCGTTGCGTGTTGGATTTTTTTTTTTGTTTGGAAACTGATTCGATTTGTGGTCATTACACTCTCGGATAGTATATTGGAGAACGAAGTGAGATGTGCCAATTAGAGCAAATTCCAAGCCATTGTTTTGATTAGAGCCGTTCTCATTTAACTTGGGAGACCAATCATATAAATTAAAAAGAAAAATTTTAAGAAGATCAGAAGAGTCTACTCGTTTGAGAAACGTACCATAACTCGATCGATTACGCGAGACGCAAAGATTATTGACATGATGATCTTTGTCTGATATCCAAGTCGATTTCTATGAAGGCTGTGAAGGGCACCAGTGCTTATGTTTATAGTATTTATTTTTTTTGGCACAATGGACGGATTATGTTATCGGAAGACCTGATGCTACTTTGTAATCTTCTCCGTCCCATCGGGCTGTTTACTACATCACAGTAGTACCCGGAAATGAAATGAAATACTGGTACGAGTTGCAAATTGCACATGAGTCAGTACAATAATAAATGTTAAAAAAACTGTCAGAATAAGACCGAGATATCTGTAGAAAAGGGGAAGCCACTGAATAGTGCAATAACAGCTTCAGATGCAATGTTATTTCATGTCAGCGCTCGCTAGCAGCCTATGAAGCATGATGACTTAACAGGTTTATCTGGGCCGCGCTATTTTGTTTATGACGCCGTTAGCTGCATGGAAATGCAAAGAGTATTCAGAAAAGTGCCATTTTCTCTTGACTATCTGTAAAGCCGTCTGGTCAAAAAAAAGGGAAAAGGAACTTTATTTGCCGTTCTAGCGCTAGAGCACTAATTAGGGACACTGTAAACGCAAATCAAGGCAAATAGTAAACAATGACGAGAAATCCATACAGCCTTATTCATTAATAGAATTCAAGTTCGTTTTACCCTCCACCCTTATGTCTTCGGGCACCACATTCTATTTATGACTTGTTATTGCGTATTTTTACAAACGCGACCAGTAGAGAATCGCGCGTGTTATTAGTAGAAGCAAATGGCGAACCTCAGACTTAAATCGCATTTTGCCAAAAATTAATAGAAACTAGTTTAATTTTAGCACACTTCTTGACTGTTAGATACAGATATCCAAGAACTTCTCAAGAGGAGAGAGACAACTTTCATGGTTTTATGACAAGAAACAGTCAGCCATTTGCTGCTTCACGCAAACGGGACGATGCTAAAGGCGCTGTTACACTGTGAAATGTTTCGTGCAACTTGTCCCGCCACAATGCCAGACAATTTGCACGAAACATTTCACGGTGTATTAAACAGCGTCTTAAATCTCTTCAGTGTTAATAACGAATTAGGCACCTCGCTTGAGCTCTAGAGGCAGACGATGCTCTACTTAGGGTGCGTTCGATTGTAGGAATACATGGAATAGAAGTTAGTAATCCTTCGATTTTGGGGCGGAGATTCACATCAGTTAAAATTGTCAAAAACCTGCTATTAAAATGATATTTTAAACATATATTTATTATCCGTGCTGTTTCCAAACGCCAGACATACCGTTTTAAATCATCACTCCATGTATTCTTATTCGGGAATAGGGTCAATCGAACACACTCTTAGTTTCCAAAAAAAGTAAGAGAATGATTACACTGTCGATGAAGATACCGATACCGATACTGTTGTCG
>OX421446.1:26505284-26510284 GCA_949126865.1 Montipora capitata
TTTGTAGATTACATTATGGGCTCTCAGGTATTTATATCATGGCACTGTGGATAGGTATGAATATGTTCAGGACCATGAAGAGTGATAGCAAAATAAACAGAAGTCAGAGTATTGACAGAAGATGAAGAGATATTTCTTTTGTTAGAAAATGTGCTAATAGATCATAATAATAATAATAATTATTATTATAATCTATGAGCACGTTTGCTTTTAATTATTATTGTTGATTACATGGCACAAATCTTTGCTTCACAAGCAAGAAAAAGACAACAGTGACAAAATCCATTTTTGTGGTGTTGTCATCATGCCACCATTAAATTCAAAGTGAAAAAAATGAACTGTCAAAAATAGTTCCATTGCAATACTTGATAATCATGATATTGTTAAGCCTTCTTTCCCTAAGAGTCTCACTCACAGATTTTACATGTATTTACTAGGCAATGCCAGATGATTTAAAGGAGGCACCCTTTAGAGACTAAAGGTTTAAATAAATTTCGTGAACACAATTCCTACTTATGTCCAGAAATGCCCCATAGTTTGGCTTGAATCGTATCAGATTGGACATAAAAGGAGAAAAAATAATTTTTAGGAGGTTGCGACATTGATTGATTGCATTGTAAGCTCTAAACAGTCAAACTTAAGCCATTCACCCCCAAAGCGGCCCCAATCAGTGAGCAAAATTGTCTGACATTAGCCAGAGTAAAATCTATCATTCTCAATCTCTCACATTTTGCAAAAAAACAGTCTGCCGTATTCCTTTGGGCCAATGGTGTTCACATTAATAATTTAGTGCTGCTAACGGGAAGATTGCTGGATCTTATTGAGATCCATCTGGTGGAAGGTCCTTAGTCTATAATCTGCATAATGTGTATTGCAGAAGATGTTGCAGTGAGTTTTTCTTTCACAATGTTCACTTTTGTTACAATCCCTCACATACATGTAGTGAACATTTTATGATTGCCCAATTTAGAGAGCAGTATTCTTAACTGTGCAGCCCACTTTAATTTGTAGTCTGGTTTCCCAAGCTACACGTATTTGATTACCAAGAGGTACAGAATTAATATGTTACGAATACTGATGTCCAATCTCACCCACAGATTGATTACTTGCACATCTGCAAAGTGTATTTGAACATTTATAATACTATGTAAATTCATTACCATTACATTGTACCATTACGAATCTTGATTTTTTTGTGTTGTTTAGTAAGTTTTAAAAGCTTCTAATCTTGTTTGTTTCAGTTCAGTTTACACTATCCCTTGTGCTTCACACATAAATTTAACTGAAAGAAATGTGGGCTGGTAATTGCAAGTCTTCAAATTGTCTTATTATCACTTTTATTATAGAAACCAGCCAATATATTAGTAATGGGTGAGGGTCCAGAAAAAGGAAGAGTCAAGATTGGTAAGAATGATTCAATAGTAAAAAATTATTTAATCACAGTTTGATATTGAAAGAAATCCCCTTTCAGTCTGGTTTTCATACATTGCCATTATCTTATCTTTTGATACAACAACAAAAGCTGTATGTATAATCCTAATTGTTTAATTGGACAATTATATACACAATTATTAATAAGTAAAATAAATATGCTGCAAGGATCCAGGAAGAGGTGGTTTTCTTTCATTGTTAACATGTGAGTACTGAGACATCTTTAGAGTCAATTGTCTTGGAAACATTGGAATTGGACAGAGATAGGCTTTTGTGAAAGGAACTATTAGGCAAGTCAAAGTTTTCAGGGGTGATATTGTGGTAGAATGTTTTTGGTGCATCATTTCAAGCCCAGATGGGATTGACTTGGTGCATTTTTATTCATTAGTCGTAGTGTGAGTTATTACCTTGCATGTTAATTATGCGTCTGATAATAAGTTTATCATCATGACTCAATACTGTCTATTACGTGTTTGTGTTGCATGATTTTACAGCTGATATGGGTTTTGCCAGACTGTTTAATGCTCCATTAAAACCTTTGGCTGACTTGGATCCAGTGGTGGTGACATTCTGGTATCGAGCACCTGAGTTGCTTCTAGGAGCAAAACATTACACTAAGGCAATAGGTAATTACTTGCATTCCATACTTAAGATTTTTAACCTGTTGACTCCTCAGGCACCCTACATGTAGGACGACTCCAGTTGATGAGTAAAATCTTCTGGCATTAGTCTCACTCTTAGGACTCAGTGGGTTAAAATTACTTCATGCAATTTTATGGACCTTCGCAGGTTTCTCCAGTTCTTTTTATTTATTTATTTTATTTTTCCACCTCCAGTTCCTACAATCCTAGTCAAGCTGTTGGGACAATTCCTGCTTTTTCCCCTTCCCCCATTACAAATTATGTTGATTTGTCTTGGTCTCCAAAATCAAGATTAGTTCAACGTTTGTTCGAATGTTTGAGGGGGGGGGGGGGGGGGGGGATGGGGGGCATGACAAAAGGCAGTGAAAAAACAACACACATTGCTCATACACGTATAACGATGGGAACATGTACAGTAAATTTCTCTACTTTTTGTCCCACCCAAAGTCTTTTGACCCGGATCGTAGACTTCGGGAAGTGCTTTTTTCGCTTACTGGCATCCCACTTTGTTTTATCTGGAAATTTTGATGGAAATTTCTTCCTAAATCATTTCGATGGGTAGTCTTGGGTAAAGCCAACCAAGATGTGACATTTGAGGCATGGATCAACTACTCCCTAGCCAAACCATAAAATGTATCTGCAGTCTATCGTTTTTTGAAATATGTTCTCTCTCACTTTCCATGGGTTATCGATGGTGACAATGATGAGGACTCTTACATGCATTTTCAGTACAGTGCATACATAAAGTTTAATTGAAAGACTGTGTACACTACTCTGCAACCCACTATTCTGTTTTGGAAGTTCCTCTTTATACAGCATGTCGAAAAGAGGCTTGAACCATTACCCCTCTCGAGCCCTAAAAACTCAAGTTGCTTCCTTAGGTCATAACTCAACGGAGAAGTGGTTTGAGTACACAGAACCTCGACAAAGATATCCAAGACATCTTCTAAGAAAATTTAATACATCTCTTCATTCACTTACCAGTGTTATTAAATATAACTTTATTTGGACAAAAATATTTCATTCCAACAATGTCGGGAAATTTGTCACCTAGACCTAGTTTAGTGGCTGGGGTCCAACAATTTTCTCCTGTATTGTAGCTGAGAGGTCATACATGAATGCTTGACTTCTGTTAGAATAACCTAGGTCCCGTCCGTACGTAGCCGTGTTCGTTTGAAAACGCTACTGTTCTTCTCCGTTTTCAAGAACATTCGCGTCCAGACGTAGCGTTTTTGCATCGTTTTCGCCCGTCCACACGTCTACTATGAATTGATTTGAAAACAATAACTTTTAAACGATTAACTCGACTGTGCGTGCTTGACACCTCAGTACTCGCTATTGTGAGCCCGCGAAATGATAAAGTGGCACCATCTTTGATTTTCTTTGGTGTTGGTAAACATATAGTGTGCTGACATTCTTCAAAGTCGCAGAAACAGTTTTAAAGGTCAAAATCAGGGCGAAAAAAAAGACAAACTAAAGAGAAAACCACCAAGTCGTTTCAGCCTTTGTTTGAAAATGTGCAATTAGGTTGAAATAAGCCCAAGTATTAAACACAAGAAAGTGAAGCGCCTGTCCACCATCTTGAATAAGTTTTGTAATATTTCGCAGGCCTACTCTGTCATGGAACCTTAAGTCACCTTTGCGCTGAGTGGATTGGAACTGATAGTGTGACATCAGCGTTTTCGAAAAGTTCCCTTTTCGTCCGTCCACACTTAGACGCGAAAACAGCGTTTTCAAAAAGTTCACCCTGGAGAGCGTTTTTGAAAAGTTCCGTTTTCAGTGATCGTTTTCATCGGATACGTGTGGACGGAACTGTGTCCGTAAAGAAAAAGTTGCGTTTTCAAATGAAAACTGATACGTTTGGAAGGGGCCTTAGATATTTTTTGACATACTTTTACATGACATTGTATGTTCAAGTAATAAAAAATACAAAGACCAAACTATTGTTTATGAACTCACTACTGATATCAAAACCCCATTTAGGTGGCGCAGAGACTGTCATCAGTGATTTTACATCTTCTTTTCCTCAGATATCTGGGCCATAGGATGTATTTTTGCTGAGTTGTTAACATGTGAACCAATATTTCATTGTCGTCAAGAGGACAACAAAACTAGCAATCCTTATCACCATGAGCAGCTTGATAGAATTTTTAATGTTATGGGATTTCCGCAAGGTGGGTCTTAAGATTATTACAATACACCAATCATGAATAGTTCACTGGATAGGAAGTTTTTTTCGTTTAATTAAAATAAACACGCTAGCCCCAACAACAGTAGGCTAATTGGCCATTTCCGAGTTGCTGTTTGTCTCGGTTTTGAAGTGAGTCTTGGTGCTCAACTATTGGAAGGGAAATGAGTTTCATTTGCATAAGAATACGCAACTCATTTGCATTTCAATGGTTGTGCACCAGGACTCGCTTTGAAACTGAGTCATGCAGTAACTCGGACATGGGCTAATCCCATGGGCGTTAAAAAAAAAAAACTAAGAGTACTGATTCTAAGAGGAATATAATACAGAATAAAACTATCAAACATAAACTAACACATGAAAACTATGATCACTACAGCGTCACTTATACGAGGGAAATTAGCATGGCATGACCCAATTCCTTTTTAAAAATGCATTTTTCCTTAAATGAATTTAACGACTCCGCTAAATTTGCTTTGTTTGGGAGTTGGCTCTAAAGCATCGCGCCGCTATACTTAAAACTTCTTTTTAGACATTAACTCTCTCTGGTGGAAAACACACCGTCATTTATCCCTCACACCCCAGCACTGAACCCGTCCCTGGTGATGAATAAAGTAGTGTGGCATCAGATAGAGTAAAATCTATAAGGGACACTCGAAGGGGTGAAATTGTTAAACGACTTTGTGGTCATTTTGAAAACTGCTTTTGATGGGCTTCGCCAATATTTCAATTTGCAAGGC
>OX421446.1:26512784-26522784 GCA_949126865.1 Montipora capitata
AGCGTGCTTTATAGTCTTGGCTTGCGTATTATAGGCCCATTTTCACCCTTGATGCAACGCAGTCGTTTGCTATTGTTTTGAAAATGGCACTATTGTTGAATAGCGTATTCCGATTGCCTAACTATTTTTGTCGCGTCAATAGTCCACTTTCGAAAATACCATAATACTCTTTGTTTGTCCCTCGAAATTTTGCATAAGCTTTGTTTTTGTTTTCTCATGGGACCATTGTTAGTCCCAAGAGAAACTAGAAACACCGCCGTCGCAAAATTTGTAGGGACGAACAAAGAGTATTATGGTATTTTCAAAAATGGGCTATTTCTGTAATTTTGTGATACACGAAATTCATGCGTGATGCGCAGTGCATTCATGGTGGTGCAAGTGGACGACACTTATAATAAGCTTTACTGTTAAGTTTGTCGTTTGCAAAAAGAGGTAAGGTAAAGTCTGCATGCGAGCCAAGTGGCCCATCAGGCCGGAGCTTATCCCGGTTTCCATGGCATGAAGCGACTAGGAGTATTTCTACTTCCCCCCTGGATGGGATGCCAGTCCATCGCAGGGTTACCCCCAGCATTTCGCCGGTACCTTTTTATACACCTGGGGAGAGAGATGCACCGTGGGAGTAAAGTGTCTTGCCCAAGAACACAACACAATGTTCCCGGCCAGGACCCGAACCCGGACCATCCGCTCCGGAGTCGAGCACACTAACCATGAGGCCACCGCGCCTCCCATGCAAAAATGAGGACAAAAACTTAATCTAGGACTAGATTAGCTGCGTATGTCACTTAGAATGACCGTCAAAAATGGCAACAACCGTTTACAAAACGGAAATTAGCCTCGGCACTACGTGCTGGCTATTTACCATCTCATATCCAACACTTGCTCATGTTAGATAGTTTCCTTGAACTGTTTCTTCGTTTGTCTTCCCACCACCAGTTTGAAAAATGTTGCTACAGTATAAGACGAATAAACTTTTCATATCATTTCAGTGCTTTCGCAGGAATGACGATACCTTATCCGAAAAGAGAGTTTCTAAATGACGATGATAGTGATTCCAAATCAAGTGCTGCCAAGGTAAAATTGTCCTTTATAGATAAAGCCGTTGTTTTACTCTCAGTATGGTCAAAGATGATACAGGCAAAGTGTTGGCTTGACCTCATCACATTGCTGGTCCAATCTTGGACCAGCCCTTGCCTGGTTACGTAAACGTTACCGCATGTGCAGGGTTTTTAAGTAGCTTCTATTCGGCCCTGTAGAGAAAAAGTGCAAATACCTTTCAAAGCAGGAAGGTTGTATTTTGTTTGGAAGGGAAAATGTGGACAGAACTTCTAGACGGAGTTCATTGTCAGTTATTAACGCTAAGAGGGCAGCTTTCACGGCTATTGTCCCTTGTTTCCGGCCGGCACGTAGATTTTATCAGTTTAAACAACAGCGCTAGCGACGAGATCGTGTGACAAGGCACTGATATTACATGGCGTGCCCGGCTAATGAGTTCAAGGGCATGTATATTCTCACGCTGGCGCAGTCTTCACGCTCTAACGATTGCTAACTTAGCCTTAAAAGCTCCTCCAAGCGAGGTGCGGGCCAATACTGGACGAGGTGCACAGTGGTTTCAATTCACAGTTATCTCGCTGAGAGCGGCCAACATTTTAACACTTCCAGACTAATCCAGGCAAGCAAGAGAACTCGGACAATAACGGGCAGCCGAGTGCTAAGAGAGTGCGAGTGTCCGCGCACGCTACTGAACAGTTCCAGGTAATGTATATCACGTGTCTCATTCAGAGTCAATTTGCTTCACTCACTCTCTAGGGACACCTCAAAATTAAGCCCCTGGTAAAAATGACCGCCCTCTGAATTTTTGTGTTGTCCAACATCTAACAACTAATGTGTAACGTTTTTGGGGCGTCCGAATTCTCGGTTTTCACATGACGTCACGGCCGCCATGTTGTAGCCCCTAAACAAAGAAACGGCGGCCATGTTGGAGCCGCGACCAAATCCTCCGGGAACTTAACTCTATTATTATGCAAACGTTTTCTTTTGTTTTCGTTGAAAAACATGGCTGTTGATCACGTGAGTGAAAACCAGCAATTGGTCGAAGTGCAAAGTTTAGGCCTTTAAAGAGGAATAAAAAAAAGAGCTTTTTGTTTATCGTAAACGGCCAACGGCATGTTTAAATTTGCTGTTTGCCTGAACTCTATGTCATCCCTGCTCTTTTTGAAGCTCCATTTCGCTCCGTTTCGCTCCATTTCGCCCTTGCCCTTGCCCTTGCCTTTTTGCGGAGCTATTTTTAAAAAGTCCGCTATTGATTTTCCTGTATTTAAAGTGTGTTCAAATAATAGTATCTGACTAAAGCTTGGTGGGTCTTGGCAGATATGTGCAGAAATACACGTCATAAGATGCGTGATGAGTTTGATATCCCCCTTTTCTTCTCCCCAACTTCCATATCACTCGCGTCTAGGAATATTTAAAGTCACGAAGTGTTCACCAAACCCTGGTCATCAAGGAAAGGCGGATCGTGATTAAGAGCTCAATTTACCCCAACCGAAATATACTGTAAAGCGGTCTTCACACGGCAAACTTAAGTTTGCAAACTCAGTCGTGTTTGCAAACTCAAGTTGGTGTGTGTGAAAGACACAACAACAGTTGTCAGACATGTTAGTAAACTATTCGCGAGGATAGAGACAAGTTCTATTTGTCGCCAACAGTTTGCCAAAGTGTTTGCCGACTGTTTTTGTGCCGTTCACCCACGCCAACTTGAGTTTGCCAAACTTGAGTTTGCAAACTCAAGTTTGCCGTGTGTAGGCCGCTTAACGCTAACCCTGCTTACCTCATTGTTAGAAACTGGTACAAAAATGTGTAGACTGAACGGGACACTTAGCGATAGATATTGAAATATTTGGGCGTGCATTTCTGGACATAAGTGACTCTTTGCGGTGATACGCTTCTTTTTTTCCTCCCTGTCGAACCCATTGGATTTTCGTACTTCGTGAACAGTCTCTCGAGCCCTTCGACCATATCGTTACAAATTCAAAGAATAACTTTCTTTTCCGGGGATTTCGTTACTACTAGGGAGTCGATAAATAGCCAGAAAGACCATTGAGTGTTTTTAAGTTTTCAGCTTCTTATTTTCAAGGGTGATACTAGCGTGTAACGTGATTATGTCCAGAAATACAGGACATTAAGATACATGCTGATACTCAGAAAATGGTGTGCGACTACAGACTGCTGTATACAAGAGGAGTGGTCAGGTTAAAGCCCTTGACTGATTTGTAATCGGATATCCCGCCGTGACCACTTATTTAATCGGTCTTAGGTTGCCGCCTTTTCTAATCCACCACGCTTTTCAAATTGCCAAGTGGTCACCGACACTCATTTCCGAGTTATTTTCTAACGCAACGTGGCCTCACAAGAATGTCACCTTATAAAATAAGCTCGAATTGTAAGGCTCACTGAAACCTTTTCATCCAACATCGTGGTTTCTAAAGACAGTTTTAAAGGGAAGCTCCACTAAAACACAAAGATAACTTATACCACCAAACATATTGTTTACAATTGAAGTTTTTTCCAATGAAAGTGTATTCCAAATAAATGAATTTCAGAATCGTTTGTTGTTGTATTCAAATTTCCCGGGCGCCTCCATCTTGAATTGTGACGTGTTACGGTTGCCTTGTTATTAGACAAAAGCTCTTTGTGTTAGAACAAAAGCTCTTTGTGTTAGAACAAAAGCTCTTTGTTTCCTTTACAGTGCAACCGTAAATTGTCACAGTTATTCAAGATGGCGGCGCCCGCGAAATTGAAAGTGAAAATAAGCGATTCTAAAGTTCATTTTTTGTGATAGACACTTTTTTTTTAAAACAGTTGTCCAGCAAATATTATTTTATTCGGTTTATAGTTATTCCGTAGTTTGAGTGGAGGTTTCCTTTACAGTGCGACGCGCCTTAGCGTGGCCACCTAACAAAGTTTTTTACAAATTGTCCGTCAATCAGGATGTGTGAATTTGTTTGGCAGTCACTCCTCCTTGCAAAGTTCGCACAGTTGTAAGTTGAAAACCGTTGCATGGGTTGTTGAGATGACGTATTTACACGTAATTGTGAAATGTGAAAGTTTGTTGGGCGGCCACGGTAAGGCGCGTTGCACTGTAAATGGCTGCAAGGAAAAGTAATGTTTGGGGAACAGGGTTGACGCAGTGGTGAGAACCCTCGTCTATCACCGGTGTGGCCTATGTTCGATTCCTAGACTCGGCGTCTAAAGTGGTTAAGTTTTTTGGTTCTCTACTCTGCTCCGCGAGGTTTTTCAGGGGAGGGGAGTCAGGGTGGTTTAGCGGTTATCAACTGCGCCTCCCACCTCTGTGACCCTGGTTCAACCCTGGCCTCGGGTCGTATGTGGGCTGAGTTTCAGTCGATCTCAATCTGACTCTGAGGGTTTTTCTCCGCGTACTCCGGTTTTCCTCCCTCATCAAAATCGACTCTCAGTCAATTACATCCGGCTGTGGGCGGATACCCTCGATAGGGATAACTTTGGTATCCTTCCCTTTCATTGAATTAAATGAGTAAATTGCCATTATTATTCAGCGGGTACTCCGGTTTTCCCCTCTCCTCAACAACCAAGGTTCGATTAATTTGAGTTGATTGCAATGTATTCTGTTCCCAATTAGTGCTCCACCCCTTATGACTTGACACTTAACTGGATAAAGTTCATTATATTATTATTGAGCAAACACAAATGTTGCAAGTTTGAGATTCGATGGTAAAGCATGTGTTTCCAACACGATATAGGGCAAATTTGAATTGTTGGATTGAATAGCCGAGGGCTAACTCTCGCTTTTTTGGCAACATTGTGATTTTAATTTTAATTTAATAATAGTTCAGCTAATCCACAATGTACAACAACCACTGAAACCTAATATCTGCCTTTATAAGTCCGGACTTGTGTAAGAAAGGAAGAACACCAAGAATCAAGGAGATAGTTCTAAATAAAGTTTAACGTCCGTACGTCGCCTGTACCAATGTTACTTTTATGTTGTTGTATGCCGCAGCGCGAGGTTTCACGTAAAATGGGTTGCCGTTTTGGACGAGTTGGTGGAAAATATGGGTCGAGTGAAAGAAAAAACGAAGGGGAAAAAGAGGGAGAGTAACGTAGAGACCATCTCTCACTAGAACGTTATCCATTGCTTGCAAGCTGGTTATCCGTATTCGTAACTGGGTCGATGTGCATTTACTACAAACGATGAAAGAGCACGGTGTGTTCTTCCCACTTTTACCTGTAGAAGGTAGAATAAGTAAACTTGAAATCAGATCGGCGTTGTTTGTTTCTGCATTTGATAATTACCTTCGTCGGCTGAATTGTGGGTGCATCAAGAATTCGTTTTACAACTGAGTTTTGTATCCATCTTTCCTTTTTCAGCAGAAGCAGCAGTCATTCGCATATCAAGGGCAGAATAACCCGGGCCAGTCCTCCAGTGGACAGCAAACTAGTCACGTAGGAAGGTTCTTGCAGCAACAGTATCCAACGAATAACACTCAAACCCAGTCCACTCCGAACAGTCGGCAGTTTTGACAAGCCCTCCATCAGATCTTTTTCTGGCTCTCTTTCTTTAAAGTTTGTACCTTTCATTTTGTCTCTTTCAAATCACGACAGTTTTGTCTCAAAGTAATTAAACAATAGTACATTTTTTCTGAGTCTGGCTGGAACGCTTTCTTTCATTTTTCCGATAACACTTTATTGCAGACCTTATCTTTTCTGCGTGTATTTCTTGGTACAAGATCCCGACTGTAAGAGGAACCAACAAGATGCAGTCAAGATCGGCCTACCCTTCGGTCGAGTATCATCTTCGAGGAATTTTTTGGCTTCTTATTTCAGTTTTATCTGATACTATGTATGTTCTGAATCTTGTAAATATCATATCGAATTTATAAATTTTCTCAGTTTTTTCCTGTAAATCAATGTTTTAAAGCGGAAGTAAAAAAAAATGAAATAACGTATCATTGTGTATGGAAACTGAAAAGTACTTTTGCAAACGCTTGGGGGATCGGAGGAATAACGGGAAAGCCAGCGATGGAGAATGACAAGAGAGGAGCCCACCTTTTCATCCTGTTTATAATTTCCATGAGTGTAGCCGAAACATTAGCGAAATTCATAATGGTAGGGTTCAGAGAAAAAAAAGACGAATTGAAGGGCTGAGTTTGCTCGCAGTTGCTTTGTTTTAAACTTTCAATTTCGTGAACGAAGGAGTTAGTTTCTGTAGAAACTGTGGTGCGGCATCCGTGGGAAAAACTAGTTCACAAAAAGTATACGAGTTGCACAGTATATTTAATTTAAATTTTGGTTATTTTGCTGCTCACTCAGGCTTCGCTCGCTCCGCACTACGGGAAAGGAAAGGAAAGGAAATGTGCACTATTGAAGTTCGTTCTAGCGCTGGAGCACTAATTGGGGACACTGTAAATTGAAATTAACAATGAACGCAAATCAAAACAAATGTTGGTTCAGCTCCCCCGGTCGAGGTGACTTTACGTATGTCACCTTTTGCCCTAGCTTTTAAGCAGATCAGTTGTTGCCGGTTTGTACTGGTCGATAGCTTGAGCAGCAACTGGACAGCTAATTGGAAGTAACGCAACTCAGGGATATCGCGCATTGACTGACAGACTCGACCCATTTCTTGGAAAAACACGGCTCATCTTACATGTTTTTTTAAAAGAATGATTTTTGTCAGCGGTAGGGCGTTTCCATGAGGTCCGGAGATCCCGGTTTCGAGCCTCGTTCTGATCACTAGTTAACTTCTCGGCTGCACTGTAAGGCCTGGTTTTCACCAGCGACGCACAAGCTACACACGCATGCTCATTTACTTGTTGTTAATCAGTGTCTGTGGTTGTTCTAACAAAAGGCTCTAATGAACATCAAGCTAGTGAGTTTGCGTATGCTTCTTGTGCTTATGCTTGCGTCGATAGTGAAAACCAGGCTTAAATAGAAAGCTTATTTATTTTCCACCGGCCGCTTGAGATTCTTGAAGTTGTTCTTCCGTTGTGTTCGGTGAGCACCGATGGCTCAGTTGGTTGATCGTGAGCATCGGGTTGTCATCGGGAAATCTCGGGCTCGAACCGCGGTCGGACACTGAACACTCAGTTTCTTAAAATAACCAAGGAGAAAGTGCTGCCTTTGTAATTTCATCTGCAAACAACACTAACACACGTTTATTTTTCACAATATTGGCCGTTTTTATGCTAGAGACGTTAAAGTCGTCTGAGACGTTAAAGTCGTCTCAAGACGACTTTAACGTCTAGTATAAAAACGAGAAATAAGACAGACGCATTTAACGTCTGACGACTTTAACGTCTTGTTTTAAGTGCGTCGTTGAGACGCACTTAACAGACGACTTTAACGTCTCAGACGTTAAATGCGTCTAGTATAAAAACGGGACGCCCTTGCTGGGACGCATTTAGCCCTGAGTCCTTTGTTAATCTGCACTTCGTTCCTTCCTTGCTTTCTTGGTCGACAAGACAAACAAGCCATGGGCCGAGGCTAAATCTAGTTCCTCGTCCATCGCCAGAAAATGCTGATTTCTAGACTGATTTCTGTCACAAAAAAATATTTGCATCTGTCCTTCCGGGCGACATCGAGACATAGATTTGAGAAGCTGCAATTCCGCCACGTTTATTTGCTCATATATTCGTGTGTTAACGTTTATTTGGTGCCGAGTTTGCTCGTGCCCAGTGTCTTCCGATAATAGAACCTAGTCAATTTATTAGAAAAATCTTGTTTTTGTCCGTTAGTTTGTCTACTTTTATGCGTCCCGTTTTTATACCAGACGGCTTTAACGTCTCAGACGTCAAATGCGTCTTGACGACTTTAACGTCTCTAGCATAAAAACGGCCATTCCTTAATTACAATTTTTAACAAATTGTATTGCAAACTAAATGTAAGAATATATAATATAACAAGCTGACAATGCTAAAAGTTAGTGTTTGAAAGCTAAAAAAACTGCGTGGTTATCTAGCTAGCCTCCATCTCATTGAGGTCGAACTCAGTCTTTGCAAATGGTTAGACTTCTCGGATAAGGACTATAAACCGTGGGCCCCGTCTGGCTTCATAAGTTCCCAGTTTCCTGTGTGACGGTAAAGAACCCACACACTTATTCGAGAAGAAAATTGGATGAAGTCCCCGGTGTTGTGGCTGTCCTGTTCTCTCCAGTAGAAGTGGCCGGCTTAGCAGTGATGTCTCAGCTAACAAGGCTTGTGATGTATAAGGCCACCTAAGCAGAAAGAGCCATAAGTCAAAAAGGGACTTTGCCGAGTGCTGGAACATGTCGATGTAGAGCACTAGTACCATCATCAAGAGGTTAACCCTTTCCCAAGTGGATTTATTTATAGAACGCCTCCCTTGGGAGATTCAGCACACCCACTGTTGTAAAAGCCAATCAAAACAGAGCTATCTCAGCGTCAAGGAAAATATGATACCTTTTGCGGGAAAAAAACCTGTTTCTAAAAATAAATTTACAAGGGAAAGGGTTCACTCAAGGAATAGCCCTTTTCACGGTTAGTTTTTCTCATTTGCATTACAATGTAATCTTGCATGTATATGAGGCAATTTCGGGCTATTTTGTAGTTTTTACCCGAAATTGTCTCGCACCCTCGTTAGATTACATTGTAATGCAAATGAGAAAAACTAACCGTGAAAAGGGCTATTAGTGGAGATATTAAAGAGGATCCCCTTGATGAGCTCATGGTAGCACCCGAAAACGCCCAAAAATCATCGAACAAAGGACGGGGCTTGTCCGGCAACATGCAAGTTGACAAAGGGCTTAAAATGGCAGCTTTCAAATTTCTTTACTTGGTTAATTTACCATATCAACTCAGTATGTAAACCCACTTCAGCAGTGGTTTACTTCCCAACGACGGAGCACCGTAGTTTCTTTAAGAACTATTAAAATGCCCCCTTCATCCAAGAAGTATCGAACTGTTTTTCATGATACGGCTGTATTTGGAAGCAGCGGTAACTTATCACGATTAGCAAAGGATGCTGGGGGATTTGCAAAATTCAGCATGGCGGCCGGACCTATAGCTGAACGAAATCAAGGTTTGTTGAAGTTTTTACCTTTTTTAAGCTCTTTCATTATTAGTGTTTGTAGTTTTAAGAGTACACAACGTTCGTACTCATTCTTTTCCCTAGTACTTGACCTTTGAAATTGTCGTAAGTGAAGTGCCATAGTAACAATGTCGCTGCCAATGTTACTTGATCGTCTGTAGATTATTAGCGTGCATGTAGCGCAATTTTCGGTTTTCAGGTGATTTGTCTCTTTCGCTCTGAAAGGAAATCTGCAGACTGTGAAATCTAAACCCGATGAAAAGGAGAAAGTTGTGCGAACCGGAATTAAAACGTGCGGAAAAAAATTGTCTCTGTCTCGAAATTTTGCGCGGTGACCTATCTTGATATTTTGCACGCACGTATCATTCACGATGGCACTTTAAATAAAAAAGTTTCGGGGAAATTTATCTAGTACAATTTTCTGTAAACTATAAAACGCCATTTTTCGATGTATCTTAAATTCTACTAGATAACTTTTTGTCATACTCTTTAATAAGTTAAAGGATTTAGGGAGATTTCCAACAAAGAAATAAAAACGGTAGGTCACCGACTTAGTCTTTCTGATAATTTTCAAAAACTGAAGTTTAGAGGGCCTTTTTGTGGACCTGGGCCCAGTTCCTCAAAACCCGATTAACGCTAATCTAAGATTAAAAATTAACCAAGCAGTTTATTTCTCTACTCCCAAATGCTCTTCAACGCAGATTTTCGGCAGAACTTTACATGAGAAGACGTCAATCTTGAAAAACAAAAATAAGCAAAAGAAACTTTCACCAAAAAGTTGAAAACGTGAAACAAAAGTTTACGCTAATCCTGGATTAAGTTAATCGGCTTTCGAGGAACCGGGCCCTGGCGTGTTGCCATGGTAACCGATATGACGTCATAAGTGCCCTTAAATTATTGACCAACAATAGAGTTGCAAAGATAT
>OX421446.1:26527784-26547784 GCA_949126865.1 Montipora capitata
ACTGGTAGTTAATTGTTGTGATAACCTGTGGAATGAGCTGATGGCATAAAACAGGATGTGTGCAGCAAATCAATGTTTCCTTTTTCTTCTTTTTGTTCAGATGCTACAATATATGTTGGAGGATTAGATGAAAAAGTAAATGAAACTCTTCTGTGGGAACTTTTCCTTCAAGGAGGGCCTGTTGGTTAGTGTGTCACTTATTGTAAAAGTTTTAATGTTGCATGTACGTGTACATGCATAATTATTCCAAAACTGATTCATTGTTTGCTACACTTAAATGTTTCGAACCATCTGCTAAATAATTTTTATCACATCACTGTATGAGGCAAAATTACGGAATGCTGATTGTCTGAGATGCAGGGCATTTTTCCTTAATCACTTTTTATTATCAATTCAGGGCACAATCACTTGATCTTGATTGCTTAACAGTGGCTTAGCCAAAGCAAACTAGGGTACAAGAGAATCTTGCAGATCCTGACTGTTAAAACTGCATTTTGTCCACATATACATGGTAAAACACATGTATACATGTACATGTAGTTTAAGCACCCCTTCTGTTGACAGCAATGATTTATTGACTAAATTAAACTTTAACAGGATGAAGGTGTGTTTGCTAAAATTTTAAGATAAGAAAAATAAAGGAAAACTGGTTTTAAAAAAATTACTTGTACCAGGCCTTCTGACAGGGTGCGGGAAAAAAATTAAAATTGTGCGCTATTTTGGAGGCCAATTGTGCGGGAAAAAAAGTCAATTGTGCGGGAAATTGTGCGAGATTGCGCAGTCTTGCAAACATCCTGTTCTCCCCAAAATCTACCTTTTCTTTAACCATATCAACGTGAAATTCCTGCTGTAATGGCTGACTTACATGTACCTCTACATTTTACTTCGAATGATTTTTATATTATTGACTGAAGTTTAGAACCTATTTAAAACTGATTTAATGTTTGTTGAAGCAATCGAATGTGCTAAACAAAACCACTCAAGGAAATTGCCCCAGAAAACCTAGCGAGCCTCTAATGTACGTCATGTATATCTAAATAGTCTGTATCAGTCACTAATTGTGTAACTCAATCGACGAGTTGTTCGCTGAAAGCGTGGAAATACTAGAGTGTTTTCAAGGTAAATAGTCTGAAAATAGCCTAAATATATTCTAGATCTCCTGATACTCAATAGAAAAACGCGTTTTGATTAAAATTTTGAGTAGATAAGTCCGTATTGTGCGGAATTGTGCGGGTTTTACCGAATTGTGCGGTTCCGCACCCGCGCACCCTGTCAGAAGGCCTGTTGTACATGTAACTTGCAACTATTTCCATACTTTGGGCAATAATGGTGTTTCTGGATTTTATTGGGATGTTGTATGGAATTCTTTTTATCTCAGTGAATGTCCACATGCCTAAAGATCGCATTACCCAACTGCATCAAGGCTATGGATTTGTTGAGTTTCTTGGTGAGGAGGATGCTGATTATGCAATCAAAGTTATGAACATGATAAAAGTATATGGCAAACCAATCAGAGTGAATAAGGTACAGTTTGCACTAGACGTGTGTTCTTAGTAGTAAACAGCTAGAGGTTTCAGGTTGTACACAAAAACTGCAGCAATATGTACACTGTACGTGATGCAAACTGTCATTTAAAGGGTAAAAGTTAAGTTAAATTGCCTTCTTCCTTTGTATGAGACCTGCAATAATCATTCAGAGAAATAAGGTGCAATAGTTAGTTGCTCAAAAGGTAGCACCCCAGACTACATAATACATAATAACCAAAAGTCACCAATAGCAACTACAATGTACATGTTACATTGTTACAACTGCAATGTACATGTTGAAGTTGCAAATGGCTAGTGAAGTGCTCCAAGTACCGGAGATACTGAGAAAACAGACAAGTAATGGTTTTGGGTATGATGACGACCATCGGGGCCAGGGAAACTCTTTTGCAGCCAAGACCAACTCCATTGGTGATAAAAGCAGTCTTGGTCACTACATGTAGGTGGAAGTACTCAATTTGTCCATTTCATGACTTTAAAAACAACATGCATTTTCATTAAGAATTTATTATGAATGAAAGAAGAATAATTGACAACAACAAATGTTTCAGTACCTTTGCCAAGATTACTGTATTTTGGTAACATGGCATTGTGGATACAAACATCAGTTTTAATATGCTGGGTAATAACATTAAATGTAAAGTAAATACAATATTTTCAAGAGCATTGAGGTAAAGTCGATCTTTTTCGGCAAAAATCTGTGAAAGTGCATCTTCATGTAGTTCGTAGTCATGTACTATTTTAGTGCTGTCAAGCTACATGTATTCTTTAGAACAATAAGCAAAAGAGTAAGCAAGCTAATGAGGCAGACGCGTATATCGGTATACGCATATACACGTATATTAACATGCAAATACTCATATATTTATAAGCATATCATGCGCATATTTTGGTTAATGTATTTCTGAGCGGTACTGTACAGTACCAGTACATGTACTGTGGAGGAAGTCCAGTATTCGATTGGCAAACAATGCTGAAAAACTTGCAAATGCACATGGCCTTCCCCATTAAAGTCATTGAATTGCGGGTAACAATAGTGAATGCTTCCAGCAACATGTAAATTTGAATTTGGCATGGTTGGTTTCCCAATACGATGTCTTCCCTTGCCCATGTAATGTAAGAGAGTTGTTCTTCATTTGGTCAGATTGACAGCGCACACATTCAAATTATGACATGACTGCCGGCCATTTGTTGTACATGTGCACAATCATAGTGAATAACTGAATTTCCTCGAATCAGCATCAAGCTGGTGAATCAATGAAGGAATGAATGAAATGTGTCTTTGATTGGACGGGGAAGCTTTCAGTGCAAACATACAATGTACGTGTGTGTGAGTCATATCAAGCGCTTGCTCCACATGTGGTAAACCTCAACTGTATTCACTTCATTCACTATTAGAGAACTATTTTTCTTTTCCAGGCGTCTGCTCATAACAAGAATCTGGATGTTGGTGCAAACATTTTCATTGGAAACCTTGATCCAGAAATTGATGAGAAATTGCTTTATGACACATTTAGTGCTTTTGGTGTCATCCTTCAAACTCCGAAGGTAAATGCAATGATGTACATGTACAGTAAATAAGATAGAGTGTGCATATATACATCTATAAACTGCAAGTATGTTACATGTGTGTAAAGGTGGTGGAAAGAGTGTGGGTGTATGTCTCTCTCCCTCAGGCCATTCGTGGACTTTCCATAGTTAAGCTAGACTGTAGTACCTGCAAGACCTGGACTGTATGTCTTCATACGGTATCTGCATTGGAACTTACGGCTGTAGGTTTCAGAAAAATTAATAAGGGGTAAAGCTTTTTTAGCAGCCTATCGGTGCCTTGGGTGTTTGGCCAAATGACTGCGAGGTTTGCTACATGTACAGGTTATCACATAGACTTAACTGTACGCAGCACATAAAATACCGTATTTTACCTGTCATTTTCACTTTAGCATTAATTTTTGCCATTATTTTATGTGCTGCATACAGTTACAATGTAAGTCTGTGTGATAACCTGTACATGTAGCAACCCTTGCAGTCATTTGGCAAAACACCCAAGGCACTGATAGGCTTGGGCCTGCTGAAAAAGCTTTACTCCTCATTTAAAATTTTTATGAAACCTACAGCCATACATGTATGCTTGTTCTGTAGTTACTAGTATGTGGAGAGCCTTTGGTTGCACCTTATTGGTATCACCCCTGATTCCTGAACCAGCCTCCATTGACCACAAATCATCTGGCATTAGACAGTGTAAACTGTACAAGTGTCCCTCTTTAGATTGAAAGGGTTAACACTATCTTTCTCAAACAACTGAGCTGTGGTCTTGATGTATATGTGTATGTTTACATGTATGTGTAAGAACAGGGTTCTTGCTAAGTTTTTGCACAGGAGGTAAAAAACCAAAAATAGCAGGTAACTTTGTTACCTGCCCCTGCACGGGCTAGCGAGCTCAAGTCTTAACTTGACGTTCGTATTGATCGCTGTCGCGTGCCAGCGGCTGCTAAATTAATTTAATACTCAGCAAAAGGAAAGTAGGTTATGCTATTTCATTGATTTTCACTCACCACCGCTTTTCTGACGCCTTGGTTCAAAACGAAACTCCCGAAAGACCTTTCTGTCGTTTTCCACGCGTGGATGCCATGTTGTAAACGTTTAATAATGGTTATGGGGGGTTTCCCCTGGCCGCGGGAGGAATGGGAAGGAAACATGGCGGACATCGTTTCGAGGGATGAGTTGGCAAAATCAAGCTGGATTGCTTTAACAAATGGTATATTTCCGAAGGGATAACATGTGCCAGATATCTTCACAGGATTAGTTGGAGGGGGAAAGCAATATTTTCCCATAAACGCAATGTAATTTCACCTTTGAACAGACGAACATTCGTTGGATAATTTCGGTAAATATTTCAGTGAAACAGCCGGTAACATTTACTTGAACAGCCAGTAAAAATAACCGGTTACCGGCTCTTAACAAGAACCCTGAAGAGTATGTGGCATTGAGTGCAATGATTGTGTACTCCTGCCCCCCCCCCCCCCCCCCCAAAAAAAAAAAATACAAAGTAGTTACAATGTCACTTTTGTAATGCGTGTGATTGCAGATAATGCGTGATCCTGAGACAGGCAATTCTAAAGGCTTTGCATTCATCAATTTTGCAAGTTTTGATGCATCTGATGCAGCCATGGAAGCTATGAATGGACAATACCTCTGCAACCGACCAATCACAATTTCTTATGCATTTAAGAAAGAATCCAAAGGGGAAAGGCATGGATCAGCAGCAGGTGCAGTTCAGTGCATGATGATTACAAATTACTTTTCAGCACAATGCATACAGTGGAAATGTCCGTGATAGCAAAGACCCCGTTACAACAAAATTTAATTATCTGTTTAATAGAGCGAGTTTTAATCGAGTGTCGTAAATCGTAAAACCAAAACCAAAGTAATCACTTTGCCCAGTCAAAAAGGACGGAGACAATCCAGTAAAACCAACCAAATCTATACAATACAATACATACTTAATTGACCGCTCCCCATAGGAGCTTTTCAGGGCCAATGAAACACAACGAAACGACAGAACAGAACAACAACAACAACTGTTAAGAATCCCAACTGGCCGGAGGCAAACCAGTTGGCTATTTACAAGTGCAGCTGGGAAGTTGAACCAGGGACTACCAGGATCAAATTCAACGAGTGGTCAGAGCGGGTCTTGAACCCGGGATCTCCGGATCTCAAGGCAAGCGCCCTAACCACTTGGCCACACTGCCTCCTCAAAGTAATAGGGAGCTTTAGCAAAGACAACGGCGACTGCAACGAGAACGTTGCAAATTTGCATATTCAGTAGGCAAAAACAATAGCTTTGCGCGCCCTGCACGTGCGTTTTTCATTTTTGTCCATTTCTTTGCCGTCGTCAGCAAAGCAACAACGTGAAATTACCAAGTTTGAGGTGTTGTAGAGAACGTCAGCACTTGGAGATAAATCCCCTAAATTAAGCGCCGCTCGTAACGGTTTTATTCTTGAAGGACCGCCACACCTTTGTCATATTAAAAAGCTTGGAATAGTCGCGAAGTGATCGCAATAACGTGAATTATGTTTTTACATGACGTTCTCGTTGCCGTTCCCGTCGTCGTAGCTAAAGCTCTCTAATTACACACGTAGCCCACACAAAGCGCGGGAAAATGTGCACGCGCGAGCCACGATTGGTTTTGGTTTCACTTCTGATTGGTTGAAAAAGTGGCACGAGAACTTTGAACCAATCATTGAGTGAAGTAATGCAAAACCAAAGCAATTCGTTCGCTAATTACTTTCGACACTCAATTGAAAACCACTCTAGCAAAAATATTTGTCATAGCAGGGTAATTTAATGAAAAAACAATTACCAAAAATTCACTGCTGTACGTAGAAAACATTATTCATTTGGTACTGTAAACTGTAAGTGTAATGCGCTGGCAACCAGGCCGGGGTTGCTCGAAGCATGGTTAGTGCTAACCAGCGTTAAATGCCATGAAACCTATAGGTTTTGATACCTTTTCACCAACGGTTAGCACTAACCAGGATTCGAACAACTGGCCCCAGAACTTTCTCAAACTTATTAATAATTCATAAGTTAATAAGCCATTCTGGCACGAATGGAGTCGGCTTGCGTGTTAAGAGAAACACCTTGAAACAGCATGGCAACAACAGAACAAAGACTAACCACCTTTTCAAAGTTGTGAGGAAATGTAACAGCAAGTTTGATTGCTTTGTCTACGAGATGTTGTACATACTGTAAAGGACATCAAGCCTTCTCGTAACACGCAAACCGACTCCATTCGTACCAAACTGTTTTACGTGACATTTCCGTACATTTTTTCTTTTTCCATTTTTCCTTATTGTTTCTTACCTTGGGAATTATACCCATAGGACCTGCAAATATTTTATGTATTGTTTCATGTTTTATATATTCGTATTACACCTTATACTTTTTTTCACTTTTTAACGTGATAATGGCGTAACGTAGCGCCGAAAAGTCGTTCGCTTTTGAAAATGTGTTTAAAGAATCTTTTAGCGTTTAACTTCTTAATCATTATATTAAAGTATTTATGTAATTCGTGATTGTATGACTACTGGTCTAGATACTGTAGATGTCAACAGGCAGTAAGCATGTCATGCATGTTACTGTACTTACAGTGCATATGAGTGTTGTTTCTGGATGTGGAAATTTTCGCTGGATTGTCATGTGCTTAAACTCATGCACGTGTTCAGTGTATTTCATGGTTACCACTTTTCTCTGCATTTGGGCAAATATACAATACTTAAACTTAGGCAATTGCTTCATTTTTTTTAGTTCTTGGGCTTTGTGCATTTGTTTATGATTTCTGTATGGTCTTTAGTACTAATAGTTTGATCAGTTACCATCGCAAACTAAGGTTCGTTTCAAAATGTTGCACTTGGATTTGCTTTCAAAGAGAGTTGAGATGATCTAGCTCAGTACACGTTCATTGAATTGTTACCTTGTAATCCACAGAGCGTCTCCTGGCAGCGCAGAATCCTCTTGCCCAAGCAGACAGACCACATCAACTCTTTGCAGATGCACCTCCAACTCCTGCAGCAGCCGTACCACCACCAGCTCCAGCCATGGTACCACCTCCAGTCATGACAATACCTGTACCACACCCTGCTCCTGGTGTACCTGCAATGCCGCCCCCACCTGGTGGCCCTCCATTCCCTCCTGTTCCACCTGGCATGCCTCCTCCAGGTAAAAGAAAAATGTTGCACATATATTCCTAATACATTTTGATCTGGTTACTTGTGGTGCATGAGATGGGATCAATCTGTGCATTTCCTTTGGTAATGAATCATAGGAAAAGTCAAATTACAATAAAGTTTCAAGAAGCAGGGAAAACGCGTCACTTTGTCACGTGTTTCCCCTACACTTCTTTCATGCTACTTCCCCTTCCTGCGTGCGTTAGAACAGAACAGATCACAGGCGAGGCCTCTTTATTATTTTGTTAATTACCTCATAAAAATGTGTAAAGAACATAAGTGACAAATGAACCATCCACTTGAGTTTGCCCGCTATTTGTGATAATTTTTGCAAGCATTGTCTTCTTTGTGCCGTACCGGTGTTACGACAGACAAAAGCATCACTTTAATTTGATATTCTCCTGGTCATCAGTTTTTATAAGCGGACTACAAATGTACAGAAGTGCATTGGCAGTGCTAATCTTGATAAACATCACAAGGGTGTCCCCTTGCTCTTTCTGCAACTTCAACGTCAGCACTCAGTGATGTCGAGAATTCAGTTCGTTGGGAGCTTTAGCAACGACAACAGAATCGGCAGAATCTCAAAACATAAATTCGTGTTGTTGTAATCACTTCGCGACTATTCCAAGCTGGGAGCCTCTCCAGAATGAAAGCGATATAAGTCACGCGTAATTTAGGGGAGAAAATGGAATATCCTTAAGAGCCGACGTTCTCCCGAAAACCTCAGTTTTTTTTCATTTGACGTTGTTAGGGAGCTTTAGCAACGACGACGGGAACGGCAACGAGAACGTCATCTGAAATCATAAATTCACGTTATTGCAATCACTTCGAGACTATTTCAAGCTTTATAATATGACAAAGGTGTAGCAGTCCCTCAGGAATGAAACCGTTACGAGCGGCGCTTAATTTAGGGAAGAAAATGAAAAATTTCCTCCCAAGTGCTGACGTCCTCCTAAAACCTCAAATTTGGCTATTTCACGCTTTTGTTTTACAGACGACGGCAAAGAAATGGACAAAAATGAAAAATGAACGTGCAGAGTGTGCAAAGCTATTGTATTTGCCCACTAAATATGTACATTTGTGACGTTCCCGTTGCCGTCGCCGTTGTCTTTGCTAAAGCTCCCTGTTGTTTTGCTGGCGACGGCAAAGAAATAGACCAAAAGGAAAAACGCTCGTGCAGAGCGTGCAAAGCTATTGCTTTTGCCTACAGTTATGCAAATTTGTGACATACTCGTTGCCGTCGCCGTTGTCGTTTCTTTAAGCTCCCTACTATCACGAAGTGTCCCCTAAACTTTGCTGCTCAAGGAAAGTTAACTAAGCAGTCGCAATTGCCGAATCTAAAATGATGCCACCATTTAAGGTAACTCTTACCTTAACTGGAAATACAAGTGTAGCCTGTAGGTATACTGTAGCAAATACGTAGACTTGATCAAGACACTTTATGTTTGAATCTCAAAATTGGGCTTGCATCTAATTGTATGTATTTGTGGACATAAGTAGCGAATTAGGCCTTCAATGTTGTTTGGGTGTTAAATGGCAGTGAAATGATTCTTACCCAAGAGATTAGGATGAGAAGTGCATTGAAGATATGACACTGTAATGTATGCATCGTCAAATGAGAACTCGGAAAAATCCGAGCCCCAGATGGAATTTGAACCCACGACCCTCCGTGTTCTTGAACCTATGCTCTAACCACTTAGCTACTGGAGACTCTGTGAATTGGAATATGTGGCTGCGTGATGCAGTCGTAGTCTATACCCACATTTCACCCTCCCCACAAAGTCTCCAGTAGCTCAGTGGTTAGAGCATCGGTACTACATCCCGGAGGGTCGTGGGTTCAAATCCCATCTGGGGCTTGGATGTCCCAAAGGATTTTGAAAAAAATTAATATTTGTTTTGCAATGAAAATAACAATTGTTTCCTATTGAATTCACTACAACACCTTCCTTTTTCCTCGGTTGACTTGTAGGTATGCCTCCACCAGGAATGATGCCACCACCAGGTTTCCCTGGAATCCCTGGAATGCCTCCGCCACCAGGACAACACTCCGATCAGCAACCTCCCCCACCACCACCTCCTGGTGGTCAAATGCCCCCACCACCTCCGCCTCCCCCCATGGGAGGACAGTTTCCACCTGTACCACCCCACATGCCCCCACCGCAGGTAAGAAATAATAATTGTTCAATTTCTAATGGAATACAAATCTTAAAGAAGTTTTGTTAATTCAGAATGTAACATTTTCTTGCTGGCAATTTTTTTTGATGAATTTGAAACCAGAATATTTATGGGATATAATAGTTATTATTAACCCGTATGAAAGGACTTTGTTTTATGGAGTTTTTCGCTGAACTTTTGTGATTGATATAGACCGATAGCATAAATGGCCGCCAAAAACGTATTATTTTGTTTCTGTGCTAATTAGACTCGCTAGCCTCGTTTGCATGGACAAAATACAACAGAAATGTCGTTCGAGAGCGAGGCTAGTGAGTCTAATTAGCACATAAACAAAAGAATACATTTTTGGCCGCCATTTATGCAATCGGTCTATACTGCTGCTGAGTTTTTTTTATGTGAAGTAAACGCAAATTCCTTTAAGTGACAGTGCGAAGGCAATCTCATTAAAGGATGCTGAAATATCACCTCTGGGTTTTCATGTGACCTTCAATGGAAAGGGCTGGTTTTTTTTCACATGGAGGTTGGCAGATTCTGAAACAACTTGAAATGTTCTAGAAGGTGATAGTTTAGTGTCAAGCTTTCCCCCTTTTAATTGGGGGCTAATTTTATTTTTCTGTACATGATTTCAATTTGTCCACGCAACAAAAACTCAATCCCCACATGTATATATTTCAGAGCCACTTCAATCTGTAGTTTTCTCTGAGAGAGCTCATAAGGGACTCAGAGCAAAATCCATCAGAATCTGTCAGATTGTTTGGGGCGTTAATCGCAGTTAGAATTTAACGTGACAGAAAAGTTTTACCAAAACTATTTTAAAAAAGAGACTTTTTTGTTTAAATAGCAACTTTTTTGGCTGGATTAAAATTTTTGTACTCATTTTTCAATGAAAAAAGCGGAAAAAGCGTTTGTGGGTTCTCATAAAACTAATGCTGTTATGAATGATAATGATACGATATCAAGTTTTTTTGCCTTTTCATTTGGCAGCCTCCTCCTGGCCAAGGTCCTCCCCCAGACCATCCCAGTGGGGGAATTCCGCCCCGACCTCTAATGCCATTCCATCCTCCTCCTCCCCCTGGTACCGGTGGCAGGCCGCCGATGCCGCCGCACGACATGGGACCACCACCCAGAGGAATGCTAAATATGCCAGGACCACCACCCTTGATGCAGACACCCATCAGAATGATGCCTCCTGGTGGTAAGTGACCATGGTTAATGTATTATGTTTTGTACTCTTCTGGGCAAGTAACATTCGTGTTAATAGACCTTATTCACGATAGCCGCCATGTTGGATTTGCTATTATCATGCAAATTAGCTACACACGTCTGAGGGGGCAAACAACACAAGTTCGAGAGGTTATAACGAACATCTTAGCCACACAGATGATTTGTTTCATGTTCATTGAATGTTTATCACCTAAGTAGTAAAACACAATGCTTGCACAAGTTACTTCGATTTTTTTTACTGAAAAAATAGCAGATAACGAAGTAGAAAGTCAAAATGTCGGAGGCAATCGAAAGATATAAAATTATTATAAAAGGTACTTAATTCTAAATTCTAAAATGTACTTTTAGCAATGTTAATTCAATATTTCGACGTGCCGATTTTCCGCAGTTTGCCTTTATTCCAATGTTTGCCCCCCAGCATAACATGTAGTGACATGGCTAATTTGCATGACAATTTGAAAACCAACATGGCCGCTATCGTTAATAAGGGCTATTATTATACATTGGTGTCACCAGCTCGACTTTGATTGGCTATAAGCACGCAGCTAATTCTTGCTTGCTCTGTTTCTCTTACGTCATACCTACAGACAATAGATTTTATATATGTAGAATTGACGTCATACCTACAGACAATAGTTTTATGCATGCAGAAGTGACGTCACCTAACACACTAACCAGCAGTTTGATCAGTTTTGTCATGGCGGAGCTCAGCTCAGGAGTATGCATAATAAAACAATTATTGAATTCGGTTTTCGCATGTTACGATAATTATCAAGGCCTCAGTTTGTGTTATCCGCCTCAGCCTTCGGCTTCAGCAGATAACACAAACTTTGGCCTTGATAATTATCGCTAACATGCTCAACCTCATCCAATAATTGTTAATTTACATGACTGCCCAGGGTTCTCAATAGAAGGCGGCACCAGGCGATTGATCTCCGCGTACTTTGAGATATAAAGCCGTTTACTTTACGTCCTGCTTGCTTTTCTCTTGTCATATCTTGTACGATGTGATAAAAAAACAGCAACGTGACAACCATCTTGTTTCAATGACGTCAACATCCGGGTATGCGACGTTCACTTGAGCCCAGCCCTTCACGGTGAAATAGTTCAATTCCAAAAATTAAAATTAAAATTAAATTAAAGAAACGTAAGAAACGTAAATATTTTTCAATTTGACGCCCAAAAGGCTGGAAATTGCATTTCTGAGATTCAATATTTCCAAACCTTCAGGGGGAGCATGCCTCCGGACCCCCCTAGTTTCGACTTTTCACGGCTCCTCGATTTGTCACAGCCGCCTACTTAAGGTTCAGCAGACGCCTTCAAATCCTGTTGTGAACAAAGAAGTAAAAAAATCTATCCCATTTGAAACGAAATAATAATAATAATGAGTCTTTATTCGATCAAAAGATAAAAACACATATCTTACATATCACTTTTCAGCAAAAAAACAAGTGGTGGATCACTTTTTCAGGGTATCCAATTAATGCGACAAACCTCCTTTTCTCCTTGTGCTAATAATCCTTAACTAGAAATCTGTTGTTATCATAAATGGTTTACGGCTGTAAACTAGTGAAAAGTTAGGGCCGGGAATGCAATCCTCTTTTTTTTTTTTTAATGTAAACTATTCTATATCGCTGTCCTTAATCGCTCTCAGTCCCCCAGTTGTTTGCGAGTAAGCAGTCTCGTCTAAATATCAAAAAGAAGTATCAAGTAGTCTTCACTGTATTGCCTTTGAAAGATAAATTACCGCACTTATCGCAGCGTGAGTGATATTTTCTAAAACAACTTTTGGTGTACGTTAGATGAAAAATAAAATGTCTTTCAACAGAATAGCGTGCAAATTGAGAATTCCATGATGTGTTGTGCCTCTCGGAAGTCGCACAAAAGTTTGTTTTAGTATCTCTAACCTTCTATTAAAGATTAATATTTTCCTACAGTAGCTGTTATTTAATGTGAAACCTTTCTACTGAAATGTTAGTTATATAAAAACGTCATGGTTTCTTCCTAGGTCCCATGCCACCTGGTGGGCCGCCAAGGTTTGCTCCTCCACCCCCACCCCGCTAAGAACGGAAGCGGATGGAGGGACATGAAATAGACGCGCACGTCAGTTACTTGACAACTATAACGGATGGAAGCGGATTTGATGGGCATTTTAATGTTAAATGCTTCTTGAAAATCATATTGACAAATACACGGAAGGCCAGATCATACAGTATTTCAAGGAAAATACATACCCTTGTCGAAAGTGCAATGAAGGCTGCATTCTCTTCAGAGAAAAGAAGATAGAGGTCTCTCAGGTCTCCTAGTAAATAAATTGTTCTGTACATTTTTATTGCTTCGAACTGTTTTCATGCATGTACATTGTGCGTTAAAGTCTTAAATTTAGCTATATTTTAAGTACATGTATTATTCAATCAAGATTCTTTTCGTAAAGGGAACTTTAGTAGAAACGTTCTGAGCCAGGGATTGTAACCGGAAGTGGTTTCGCCAAAGTTTTTAAGCAAACCGTCTCTACACTGAAAGACCCTTGCCGAACACAAGCGAGTGTTTCAAGGCATGCGAAAAGACAAGAAACCGCATACTTCCTGGCTGTCGTCTGTCACTCAAAAATGCCTGTGCTGTAGATTGACTTTACCGTCGTTTTTGCGTTTTTTTCTCTAGTGCTAATACGTACGTTTTTGCATTTTTGTGTTTAAATGCGAACTTGAAGTAAATGCTACTGAAGACCCTCAAAAGACCAGTGTTTATTTGCCCTTTAAAGGGGCACTGTCATGAGCTGCGCATGCTCGAGTTTGTTTGCTCTCGAGCCCACGGAAAATTCCAGCCGCCATCATGGATTCACGCGTGAGTCACGTATATTCGCCGGAGTTTTTCCTTTGTCCACCATGGCCCTCCCCAGTGGACACCATTTTGAATTTGTCGATTCAACTTGAAAAAAGTTAACCTAACACTTTTCAAGTTTTCACAAGACGCTAGCGCATGCGCTTCTCGTGACAGTTTCCCTTTAACAGTGTATTTGGTGCTTGTTAATTTTTTTCATTGTGAAAAGATGGTTTTCGATCCTTTTAGCCGCTCCATGTAGAAACGATTTTGACAACAGGTACTGCCACATCGGGGCTCTTGCCCTTCTTTCTCCGAACAATGTGCAGGTTCTTTCATTAAAGTGCTACTGTGATAAAAGAATCACTTCCTTTTTTTCTTCAGATTTTGAAAGTGTGATTGCTTCACACTTGACTGGCAAAATTTTGAGCTTTGATTTGTATTTAAAGGTCGTTTACTTTGAGAGTAAGTTTTGGACTTCAAGGTCCGCCATTACTCACGTTCCAAACTGACCGATTGGACATCAGAGGGTTGGATCTAGGGAAAAGTGACGTCATTTTCTCCTTGATCCATCTCTCTCAAATGCTCTCTCAAGACTCCAAAGTTAGTAATGGTTCTCCATGAAATAAGAAAATTCCAGTTAAAATAAACAGGTGACTTTTTTAAATCAAGGCTTAAAACTTGGGTCACTTACTGTTTAGTTGACGTAGTTTTGAAATCCAAAGAAAAATAAAGTCGATCTTTTGATCATAGTAGCACTTTAACGGCCCAGATTTTATGAATAATTGTTTTGAAAGGGATCCCTGCTGTAGTGCATTTTATTTTCGGTGAGCAATTCCAGTTAAAATAAACAGGTGACTTTTTTAAATCAAGGCTTAAAACTTGGGTCACTTACTGTTTAGTTGACGTAGTTTTGAAATCCAAAGAAAAATATAGTCGATCTTTTGGTCATAGTAGCACTTTAACGGCCCAGATTTTATGAATAATTGTTTTGAAAGGGATCCCTGCTGTAGTGCATTTTATTTTCGGTTTACGATGAAGAGGCCAGGGGACAGCTACTCTTAGAGTTATTTTCATGGAGTTATGTCGTAGAGTTAGAGTTAAGTTTCCAAAATCCTGAATTCAAGATTTTGGACTTCCAAAATTTTTAATTCAGGATTTTGGCAGTCCAAAATCCTGAATTCAGGATTTTGGCAGTCGTTAACTCTAACCCTAAGTCATAACTCTACTGAAATATACTCTCAATAGGCCACTTTCAAAAATACTATAATACTCATTGTTTGCGCTCCAGAATTTTTCTTAAGCATTGTTTTTATTTTCTCTTGGGACTTAAAATGGTCACAAGAGAAACTGGAAACAATGCTGATGCCAAATTTTGGAGGGCAAACATTGTAAGACCCAAGAGAAAATGAAAACAATGGCAAAATTTTGGAGCAAGCAAAGATTACTATGATATTTTTGAAAGTGGCCAAATCACTTGGCGGTCCGGAGTCTAATCCTGACTCGGCGTCACATGACTACTATTCGTTTTATGGTTAAGGACGGTGCCTATTATTGTTATTGCGCATACATTCTGCGCATCTCGAGATTCTCGGATTTCCTCAATCTCGACCCCAGAGCTCTTCTCTTGACCGAGGGAGAGAAGAGCTCTGGGGAACCCTGAAACAAAGTGTCTTCTCATTGGTTTTCGTGAAGAACAATCAAAAGCGTCTCTAATTGGTGCATTCATGTTAGCACGAGGAGTGAGCAGGTGCCGTAAGGCTCAAATAGCCAATTTTTGGCTGTAAGAACCCTACGGCGCATGTTCTCCTACGCAGAGTTTCCCAGAGCCTTGGGTCGACCCGAGGCTCTGGTGACGAGAATGAGATTTCCTATCGGCGGTGCTTATTAATACAGGGATATTTTTGCGCGGAGAAAGCAGAACTTAGCAAGTGGTCTTGGTATCCAAAAAGAAAATTGGGGGTAACCATGCATTTTTCAGAGATACTATTAAGCTTCAATTTGGAAAAGAACGCCATACATTGCTTTGTATTTTAAAGCTCTTTACAAATATTCTTGATTAAGTATCTTCGGAAAATGCGTGGTTACCCCCATTTTCTTTTTGGATTTCAATAGCACTTGTTATGATCTACTTTTCCCGCATATTCAGTAAACCGCGCAAAAATACCTTTGAATTAGTAGGCACCGTCATTAAGGATTTAGATACCGCACATGACACGAAGTCTCGTGGTGGTTTACAATTCTTCCTCTTTGATGAGATCGGATGCCAGCGACGGAGAAACATAGTTTCCTTATAAGGAAATACCGGTAGCCTCAATTCTCCCCCTGCTCGCGATGTAAGTTTGAGATCTAAGATACTATTATTGCTTTTACTAATGGTCTAAGCATTCCAGGGTGTCGTTACTATAGTGTGCGGGATTTGAACTATCTTTGTAATTCCCGTCTTAGGTACAGTGTTCATCTAACGTGTTTGGCAGTTTCCAGTTTCGGGATAACTCAGTGCCTTCAGTTGTCTCAAATACCGTATTGACTCACTAGAGCTATCGATAATTAAACAAAAAAATCACTGTTAATTAAGACACTCTGTAACATCGATGCCCCTCTTCGTATTCTTTGCATTCTATTTTATTCTATTCTGTTCATATCTCATTAATATTCATTAGGCTTCGGGCGTGCGATATGAGTCTGCGTTAATTATTCCAGGTTGTTAGTTTGACCAACTTTGGTTGAAGTCGTTTCCGTGATGACCACGCGTCTGTCCTCCCCGAACACCAAGCTGTGGTCCAGGAAACCGTACATCCTCTTCAACTGGTTCTGCTGAGCAAGCTCCTCCATCAACGTCAACGGTTTCGCAGGCTGTTCAGAATTTGGGGGCGACAGGGAGTATCGAGGCTGCGTCCCAAGATAATGCCACTGTGTCGAGTGTGTTGAACTCGACGGAAAGCGGAAGCGCTCAAGGAAGAATCGGGTGAGTGGACAAGGAAGATGGATGCGTCAGCACTTGAGGCGGCTTTATCTCTTATCCGCATGGTGATTTCGCGTCCAGCGGTTTTGTTTGATCTATACGATGCGATTGCGGCGCTTGATGAAGTGGTTAACGTTAGGAAAGAGAAGAAGGATGACTGAGCTTCTCCTTTTGGGATAGTATTGAGGCAGCGTCGTCCATTGATAACTAACCCAGGCCTTCAGCAGATCTTGATCGCGTTGGTCGCTTCAAAGGTGGAGGCTGAGGTGGCGAGAGTAATAGCTAAGGCAACCAATCGAGGTGGATTCGTAGGACGGACGCGGATATCTCTATGTTCCAGGCGTGGCAATCTCAGCTTTATGCCGCCGGTGGATAAAAGATGCTGAGTGCGGAAGAGCGGGCCACATTTCGGGGAAAGTGTCCACAGGTGACATTTGTTTGGCCCATATCAAGAGCGTTGTTCGGGAAGAAACGCCCAACTTGTGTGATCTGTCTTTTCGCGACCCAGATTTAACGGATGTTTACAAGAAATTGAATAATTTGCGTGGTCTTACCACGGCATTCTAGTGGATTTAGCTGTTTTCTTGGTAGCTGTTTTGGAGTGACAGCTTTTGTTTACCGGGGTTTTAGATTAGTTAGGGTTGGGGAAGTATGATTTAGAGTAAGGAATGGGAAAGATAATGGGAAAGATAGAGGGTTATTGTGGTATATCTCTGGGGGATTAGCTAGAGGATTTACAGCATGAAGGCGTAGTCTGGGGTGACCAACCCATAACTAATTAATAAATGCTAATGAGTATGCAAGAAGGATAATGAACTATTTATATCTCATAATTATTCATTAGACTTCGATATAAGTGTGCGTTAATTATTCAAGGTTTTCAGTTTGGCTAACTTTGCTCGCAGTCGCCCTACCCTCCCACCCTTCCTGATTACTCTATTGATACTAAATATTTTAAGCAAGAGCCGACACAACGTAGATTTGATTTTAGTGGTGTATTATATTTCGGCTGGCCAAACCAGCCTTCTTCAGGTACAATGAGAGTTTACATTGGATTGCTTCTATGTACATATGTATATGTATAGTAAATGGGTGTTGACGTAATACTAGAAAAACTGTGATAAAACATTGCAGTTACAACGAATTTGAATTCAAATACTAAGAGTAAGGGAAAAATAACGGAAATGGCTCTAAATAATAAGCTGAAATCTAATTCGTTTCTCTATTGGTGCCACCGTGGCTTCTCCAGCGAGCTTTCTGGTCTGGAGTGACCTTCCCATAACTAAATGCTAACAAGACGCTTTTTTAAAGCGTTTACTCGGAATACCAAGTGGCGCAGAAGTTTGGACGACGTAGTTTTTGTGACTACTGCGCATGGCGGGTAGTCACTATTGCCATCGTGTTAGTTTTTCCGACAATGAGCATGTAACAATAGAATACACTTCGGGGCCAATCCGCATACGAAGAGTACCAAAGTTCGGACTCTGCAAACTGTACGATGAATTGCCGATAGTTCGCGAGGACAAACGAAATGTTCGGGTGCCCCGTTTTCGCAGATGATGATCTGTGAAGAATACGGTTCTGAGGTGAGGTTTTAATTCTTACAACAGTTACTTCTCGTAGCTTTCGTATTTTGTTTCTAACCGACCAATTGAGCCCGTTTACGCGTTTAATGAAGCCGCCGTTTTCGAGATAAACAAAGCTTTGCAGGAGCACGTAATTGTCAAACTATAGATGTTTTCACAGTGATATCATCAAATTAGCAAGGTCTTCCGAATTGTCATCTATAGGAGGTTGAAGATACCCGAAAAATAAAACTTTTTCCAAGTTTCCAGTTCCATGACGTCTTTCGTTTCGAAATACAGTATTTCGAATTTCCTAATTGTCACCTTACGTAGCTTATCATGGTGACACCATGATACCAAGCTACAGTGGAAACCCGTTAATACGGTCATCAACGGGCCGAAAAAAATTGGCCGTATTAACTGGGTGGCCGTATTACCGGGGGTAGGGTAAAATTCATGACTTAAGGGCCTTAATGACAAAAATCGCATTTGCACTTCCAGAAAAACTTTTCTCTTTAATAAACAACAGGAATGTACGTACAGTAATTGTATAAAATACTTGAAACTTCGCACAGTAGGTAAAACGCTTAAAATTGTTAAGTGTACTGTACGTTCTGAGCCTAAAATCAAAACAAGAACAGGCCCAGCTTACTATGCTTCTAAAAAACGGAAGCCGCCGTAATTACCTAACCGAAAGACTTAAGTACAAAGAAAGCACGAAGACTTAATCCCTTCGCGATTTGCCTTACTGGATTTTACAGTAGTGTCAAGATCATGTTTGTAATGAAAACAGGGAGGAGTGTTGCTGACAGTACTTTGTAAAGTAAATCGGCTGTTCGATTACAGCGGTAACTAACGAAGCTCAATGAAATTAACATGTCACACGTACATTTTTGTAACGAGCCTTTTTTTTTTTTTTAGGCTCATCAAGGTCACGTGTTTAAATAAAGTTTTCAGTTTTCAGTTCAGTTCAGTTTGGCGTGAGTGGCCGAGTAAACGGGGTGAATTGAAATTATAGAGGACTCTACTGTTTGGGATTTAAAATTGTGGCCGTTGGCCGTATTAACGGGTGACCGCATTAACGAGGGTTTTCTATAAGAGAATGTATGGCCGTTGGGCGGGCTTCCACTGTATTTGAATGAAAAACATATCTATCCCTATGAATCTAAGCAGTTTGAGCCTTTCAAGTACATTACGAGATGTGTTCATGCATTTTATCTCATGAGCGAAAAGTAAGCGCTTTAAAGGCAAAGTAAAGTCCACTTTGATCCACCTACACAAATAAAAGTTGTGATTTCAACGCTTCGACAAAGAGCTCAGAAACGATGTACCGCACAGATCTGAGAATTGGAGGTGGTGTCTAAATTTGTTTCCCGCAACATTCCAAGTTATTGGCCTTTTTGATCGAACGTTTCGAATTTATTTTTTTGTTGCGTGACAGTGAAAATGTCTATCGCACGTAAATTTTTCAATGGTCGAAAAACTATCGATAGGAAAGCTGTGGTGAATCAATTCCCACAATTCAGCCACCCCTATTCACATGACAGAATATTCTACTTCTTTTCCCCTTATACATCTCTGAACTAGTCACATGCGCCTCTCGAGCGCCTGTTTTAATTTGCCAAGTACGAAACAAAACAAGTAAATGTTTCTGCAGCCAGTTGCTCATTCATAACAACGCAGATAATGTACCGGTGAAAATCGGTTAATGTTTACAATTGCAAATAAATTCAACAGGTGACATAGCTGTAGGGGTAGTATGTCTTGGAACTGGTTGTTTGAATGGAAATTACGTGGGCGTTATGTCTATCTTTGCGGGATCTAGTAGACGGTATCCATCTGCAAAGGTTCCAAATTAAGAGTGTTGTGAGTAACGCGGCCGGTGACCTCCAGCTCTAGGTAACTAACATTAAAAAGAAAAAAATAGACATCGGCGGATGATGTTCGTACAAAGAACAGCTGAGGCAGAAAGAGACTAAG
>OX421446.1:26552784-26555284 GCA_949126865.1 Montipora capitata
TCAATCAATTTTTTCAAGCCGAAAAGGTGCTATCGGCGGAGATGGTTGCGACCTGTGAGGGTTATATCACTATTGAGGAGTGCGCTTATGTGTTGAAAAAAATGGAAAATAACAAAACCCCAGGGTCGGATGGTTTATCAGTAGAATTTTATCGGTACTTTTGGAATATTATCGCGAAGTATATGGTAGAAAGTTTCAACTACGCATTTCAATCGGGACATTTGTCTATTTCTCAAAAACAAGGAATAATTTCTCTGATACCAAAGAAAAAGAAAAATACCGAATGTTTAAAAAATTGGCTCCCAGTTTCATTATTAAATGTGGATTATAAGGTCGCTACTAAGACAATAGCGACACGCCTAGAAAAAGTGTTACCACACATAATTCACCCTTCCCAGCCAGGGTACATTAAGGGTAGATTCATTGGAGAAAGCATTCGTCAAATAATCGATATAATGGAATTTACTAAGAATAGGCAAATTCCTGGTATTGCCATATTTTTAGACTTAAAAAAAGCTTTTGATTCTGTCGAATGGGATTATATTCAAAAGTGCCTTTCAAGCTTTAACTTCGGTCCCCAACTACGACAGTGGGTCGGAGTATTTTATAAAGACATTTTTAGTTGTGTTCTCAACAACGGCCACGCTTCAAAACATTTTTTCTTACAACGAGGAGTACGTCAGGGTTGCCCTCTTTTCAGGGATGTTATTTGTGATTGCTATTGAGCTTCTAGCGCAGTCAATCAGACACTCTGACATTATCAAGGGAATTAAGATTCAAGCTAACCAAGAAGTAAAGCTAACTCAGTATGCAGACGACACAACCGCTCTGTTGGCAGATGTACAATCGGTTACGAACCTCTTCGAATTGTTGACCAAATTGGAAAGGTGTTCTGGATTAAAGATAAATCAATCGAAATCTGAAATGCTTTGGCTAGGATCACTAAGTCACCGGAATGACGCAATTTGTAACCTTCGGCTCAGTCATGAACCAGTATATGCCTTAGGCGTTCACCTCTCTTATAACCACGAAAACGCTGTTAAAAAAAATTTCTTAGAAAAATTGGAAACATTAAAAAAGACCCTTAATATGTGGTCTCAAAGAGACATTTCATTAACATTGTTAAAACCTTAGCTTTGTCCAAGCTTATATTTGTATGCAGAGTCTTGGAAACTCCGGAGCATTTTGCAGACGAAGTTAACAAACTAATTTTTGATTTTATTTGGAACTATAAACCGGCGAAGATTCGTAGAACAACTCTGATTAAAAGTAAAAAAGAAGGTGGCTTAGGCATGAAAGATTTCTCTTTTTTCGATAAAGCGTTGAAACTTACTTGGGTCAAACGACTTTGTTCCGAAATTAATGCTCCGTGGAAGTATATTCCAACCTATTTCTTAGCCAATGTAGGTGGAATAGCGTTGTTTAATTGAAATTACGACAGGAAACTTCTTAATCTTAACAAACACATTCCATCGTTCTATAAACAAGTCATCTGTTACTGGCAAGAAATTAAGATAAGCACTCCTGGAAACAAAGAAGCTGTGCTGCAGGAAATCATCTGGAACAACAGATTTATAAAGGTTAATGGAAAATCCGTTTTTTACTCTAAATGGTGCCAAAACGGCATCAAGCAGATAAAAGATCTCTTCAACGTTCCGGAAAACTGTTTTTTTCCGTTTGGTGTGCTAGCCGACAAATTTTAAATAAAAAGATGTCATTTTTTAACCTACCGCATCCTTGTATCGGCCATACCGAGTGAACGGGAAAAATGTTTGTTCATATGTACTTCAAGTAGACCCCTCTCCTGTAAGACCTTATATCAAGAACTTCTCACCCGGCAAAAATTACCCAGTCCCACCGCCGAAAAAAGGCTTGAACATTATAACTTTCACCGTGACGATTTTTCTAAGATTTACCTTCTACCTTTTAAGGCAACAAAAGAAACAAAACTAATTATGTTCCAATACAAAATCATTCACCACATCTTATTTACTAACTCATTATTGTACAAACTGGAAAACGTTTCGTCTCCGCACTGTCCATTCTGCCCCGCAATACACCAAACTGTTACACACCTGTTTGTTGAATGTGCGCAAGCGTCAATCTTTTGGTCTGAATTTCAAAATTGGATTTTGCAATTATGCAACCTTCAGTTAGATCTGTCCCCCGAAGACGTTATATATGGAATTATTCGCCAATTGAGTCCACCATGTTTAGCTCTCAATCATCTCATAATACTCGGAAAGTATTTTCTTTATGTTAATGCACTAAATAACGATAAATTATCTCTTATTGATTTCAAAAGATTAGTGCAGGATAAGATAGAACTAGAAAAATACATAGCAGTTACCTCGGGACAACAAAAACTTTTCTTTGCTAAATGGCAGAACTTTACACACATTCTTGTTGACTGTACATAAGAGTGTTTTCCTTCAATGTACCGCATTTTAATTTTGGTTGTATTCAGTAACCTTTGCAGTTTTTGTTTGTATTGTATACT
>OX421446.1:26560284-26582784 GCA_949126865.1 Montipora capitata
CATTTTGTTACAGCCTTTGAAGTCGGAATATTTATTATAGTTGAGAGTCGAAGTTTCAGGAGATCCACTGAAAAAGGGGCAAAAAGTGAGACATTGCAGGTAGACCAAGACAACTAATGACGTATTCGAAGAAAAACATCACATAATGTTAAGCGAAAACAGTTGCTGCTATGGAGCTCTGACTAAACATTGGTAATTTAACATTTGTAGGGAATTTCAACGAGTAAACAGTTGAAAGTTTTTTTGCGCTCGATTAGAAAAGTCTTTTCGAATTTTCTCCTTTTTTATGTAGTGTTGACCGAATATACCTGTAGTCCAATTTATCAAATTAAGATTTTTCACCTCCTCCCAAATACATATTCCGCACACAGCCAAAAATCCTAAGACCTTGCGTGGCCCGTAGTCAGGTTTTCTATCATATGAAAACTGCTTTGATGAATACCCTCTAGAGATAGTTGTATCCCGCAAAGTAGCGGTAAAAGAAATTAAACAAAAGAGAGGAAGAACAAACAAACAAGAACGACAGCGGGCATAATGAAATAAAATAAAGAAACGGAAAAAAAATAACAGGATTTCTTGGACAAATGGCTCGAGAAGCTGCGAAAACAAAAACAAAGAACTTCCTTCATTTTCGTCTTTTAATTATGTCAGTAATATTCTGTTAAATTCAACGCTCCATATTTCAATAGAGAAAGTTACTCGTTATCAAAACCCGCATCACGTTTGACCATATAGTTTCGTTTCATTAACTTTGTGCTGTTTTTTCATCGTTATCCAGAAATTTCAGCGGCAGGTTCATGTCAAATGCAATGTTTTTAATAGCACTTTCTCCTTTCACTGATTGCATTGTGAACCCAAATCTACCCTTAAACAAAAAGAACGTTGCACATTTCCTTGTTAATTGTATCCGCACCTCCGACCGGCGCCAAGGTTTCCCACGCACTCAAAAGAAGATTATATATTGTTTTGAATTAATGTATATAATCCTAGCTTTTGCTACATTCAAAGTAAGTCTCCATTTCACTTGATCATTCACACTGATCTAAAAGACTGGATGTAATTTTCAGATCTTTATGCAATGTTCACAAACATCTTTCACCCGTCACCAACAATAGATCAGCAATAATTATAAATAATGTCGCATTCATGAGTCAAGAAAGTTCTGCCGGAGATTTATGACGTTTTTCGGCCTTTCTTGGGCTTTCAAAGGTAATTTCTCATTTGAAGACAATAAAGTTTTCCGGTAGAGATATAATTTTTCTTTACAAATTAAACAAAAAAGACTATCAACATTATCACAGACGTATACTCAGTCTGACAAGAACAGGATTTTTTAAAAAAGTGCCAGGTAAGGAAAAACTTCAGTTCAAACTAAATTGCTCTCACTCACCAGAAATGTGTATATGTAAGTTTCAATATTAGGGAGTTATCAGCTGTCAAGAGAAGAAGGAACTCAGGGAAAATATCAAAAGCAATCAGAGACCTCTAATATTTCACGTGTAAATTAAGTCTTTATGGATATTCCCTTGCAAGTTCTCGGACCTGATCCCTATCTCAAAGCATCGTTTTGGTTGTTGAAAAGAGCAAAGGTATCGTCCACATACCGGAACCAGAAGGTAAAGTTGATTGCCGTTCTGTGTCACACATTTTTCTTCCAAGTCGCACATGAAACAGAACAGCAATCATCCTACCATCTGGTTTCGCTATGAGAAATGAGAATGCCTCACAGATTCATAGATGAGGCTATCACATGAATAAATTGCCTTTCTTTCTTATCCCTTGCAGTTAGCACAGAACACTTCCTTTCGGGGTGCTTATCTGATTTGCTAAGTCCATAATGGGTTATATAAACGTGGATTTCAGCTACTGTGAGATTACAAAATCTTGTTAAAGTCAACTTAGATAATCCAGGATAACTATCTAACTAATATTAGAAATGCAGGTGTTCCTAGTTGCGATAAATTTATGTCATTGAAGCAATAGGCAATTGGTTCACTCTCCGAAGCGCAGTTTTCCATTCTACGATAACCATCTCTGTTAAAGTAGATATTCAAACAGCTTCGGGCAATCGGATTCAAAACCCATTTCGATTGCGAAGTCACACTTCTTTAGGTACTTCAAAAGAGAGGTGTTGAACAGGCTTAGCAATCTCTTATTTCAAGCCGCTTGGGAATAAACTGAAAAGAAAAACAACATAACATTTTTAATTGTTCATATAAATTTTCACTTCTTTTTATTGTATAATTCGTCTCTATGACACCCTGATTTTACAACGAAATGTGGACTTTGATCCACTTTGATCGGCCGGTATCTCAATAATTGGCACATGTATTAAGGTAACATTAATATTCATTTCGTTATATTTTCACTGTCCTTACTATGGAAACAAAAGTAATTTTCAATCCATATGCCAAATCATGGACTATGTAAATTCATTACCTTTTCACTGTAATTTCCATGACTTAAAAAAAGAACACTTTTCTGAGTTATCTTTCCAAAACGAGACGAAGTTGAGGTTTTTATTCACTGATAATGGTCGTTTTTATACTAGAGACGCATAATTCGTCTGGGACGAACTTGGGCAAACAATTTTTCTACGTCTGATAAATTCGTCTAGTATAAAGACAGGCACAAGACGAATTATGCGTCTGGACGAAGTATCTACCTTAGTGCGTCTTCGAAGACGCACTAAACTGAATAGTTCGTTCAGACGAATTATGCGTCTTGTGCCCGTCGTTATACTAGACGAATTTAACAGACGCAGAAAAAATGCTTGCCCAAGTTCGTCCCAGACAAATGATGCGTCTCATATAGTTCGTCTCGTCTTTACACTGGATGGATAACATGAGAGACGCATAATTCGTCTGGACGGATTATGCGTCTCTAATATGAAAACGGCCATTCTCCAAGGCTGAGGTGAATAATTGTTTTATTATAATTCCATAGGTGTTATTTGAAAAATATGTATTTTCGTTAAAATAATTCATTTCTTCTTCTTTCACCTTGACAAAATGGCTTGCGACCATTTTGACAAAACCGCTCAGGTGATTATCCAAAGCAACACGTTAATGTAGAGTGTCTAGATTTCCATTTCATTATGATCGCGGGTGCATGCTCTTGGGTTTCCAGCTTGTTAAAGGTGTGTCTAGATTTTCATTTCATTATGATCGCGGGTGCTATTGGGGGTTCCAGCTTGTTCAAGGTGTTGGCGATGTCATGTTTACAGAAATGCACTTAATTAGAGAGCAGATCCAATTTTGAATCTTGCATAGTCGATTAACTATGCTACCTGCGGGTCGCTCTCATTGTTGCTTGATATTTTTAAGAACGAACACAGCTTTGTATATCTTACGCTAAAAGCAATGCTAACCTAGCAAATACTTAGCAAATGCTTAGACTTAAAGGGGCACTTTGTGTTGGATGTCAAAATCTATAGACACACCTCGCGGTGGGGGAGTCAGGGTGGTTTAGTGGTCATCAATCGTGCCCCCAACCTCTGTGACGTCGACCCAGGCTCAACTCTGGCCTCGGGTCGTATGTGGGCTGAGTTTCAGTCGATCTCAACCTGACTACGAGGATTTTCTCCGGGTACTCCGGTTTTCCTCCCTCCTCAAAATCGACTCCCAGTCAATGAAATCTGGCTGGGTTTGCGGTGCTCCGAGATCGCACGGCGGCAGCCGTGGGCGCCTTCACATGCATTCGGTCCGATTCCGTTGAGCCGGTTGATCCTGAAAAGCCCTTGTAGGGAGCGGTCAACTATGCACACACACATTTACATTTACCTTGAACAAGCTGGAACCTCCAAGAGCATCCGCGATCAGAATGAAATGAAAATCAAGACACTCTACGTGAACAGGCTTCAGTTATCATTGTATACATATTAGGCGGAAGTTCGGCTTGGATTATCGCGTAATAATCGATCACCTCAAGTGCAACAACCAAGCAGCGCAGAGAATTTCAATTATACCCAAAACTTGTTTGGCATTCGCGAAAAGCATAATTAAACAAAGTAGCGATTTGTCTTTCAAGACAAATCGCTTTTGCTTGACAATTATGATTGTCAAGCAGTATTCCCAGCACAAATTTGACTTCCGCTTAACAAGACACTTCAATTCCGCGGATTTCACACCAACCGTCTTCCCAATCAGGACTCTAAACTTTGGAAGGTAAAGGGTGGAATTTATACCCAACAATTCGACTTAACACATTTTTAGTGGATAGAATTCGTGTGTTTGATTTCAAAATCAGTTTTGACCAATTCCGCAGTTGTTTCAAACGCTAATTGCAGTTAGTCCCAGTAAAAATGATTTTATTTTGACTTTTATAGCTCGTTAACCGCGATTATTTTCAATAAAAGTTGATTACAAAAAAAAACAGCACGGATTGTCAAGGACAGGTAGGTGGGGAGGTATGACTCAAATCTGAGGTCTCGTGGAAGAATTTTTTCTTCTTCTGATGTTAAATTTTGAATAGCTCATTTAAGGAAGAGTCTTGTCAAAATCGAGAATTTTTACTCCGCAGAATGGCCGGATTTAGAGGGCTGAGAGCCTGTCTGCTTCTCCTGTTAATGGTGGCTCTTTGCAACGTAGAAGTGATTGGTATCTCACCTTTCGCCCAATATTCTTCCTGTTCTACTGTCTGTCGCTGCTTCAACAACCAGGCTGGACAGGTCTCTGTAAAATGCAACATTTCTGGAGAACACATCGCAAGAGACGAAATTCAACTACCACCAAAACTATACTCATTGTAAGTACATTGGCAAGTAGCTGACCATTGATATTATTTTTTATTTCTTGGGATGGTAATCTTTCGTTAATTGAACCTCCCAATAGCAAACAGGTTCAGTCGGTAACTAGTTCAGTGGAACAGCCTTAACTAGTCATTTTTTTGTCCATTTTAGAGGAACTGTATAAAAAGCTTATTCGACTGTAACTCTGGTCTTCGCGGTATCGATTTTTGATTTCATATCCGCAGTTCATATATGATTCATTTCATATAACATTTCATCATTGATTCATTCCTCACGGGACCATTAGAACCCACAAATGACCAGCTCCCAACGTCAGTGGCTTCATAGCTCAGTTGGTTAGAGCGTCGCACCGGAATCGCGGGGTCACGGGTTCAAACCCCGTTGAAGTCCTGAATTTTTCAGGCTTCTCTACGCAATTGTAAAAAATTGCGTTCATAACTGCGAAGATCATAGCTTCACTTGATTAAAATTGTTGGATGTTGTTTGCAAGGCTTGTTTGTTTACTGCTGTCAGCTCAGAGGTGCTTGATCACTGTAAACTGTATACACTAATGACGATTAATTTTGTACTTTATGCAGAAGCATAGTTATTTCCATATACACTGTATTGGTTAGAAACGGGAGCTCCGGTTTTACGCTTGGCTAAATCTATACAATACAATACAATACAATACAATAATATACATACTTAATTGACCGCTCCCCATAGGGGCTTTTCAGGGCCAATGAAACAATCAACGAAACAACAGAACACAACAACAACAACTGTTAAGAATCCCAACTAGCCGAAGGCAAACCAGTTGGCTATTTACAAGTGCAACTGGGAAGTTGAACCAGGGACTACCAGTAACAAATTCAGCGATTGGTCAGAGCGGGTCTTAAACCCGGGTTCCCCGGATCTCAAGGCAAGCGCCCTAACCACTGGGCCACAATGCCTCAGTTGGTAGAACATTGCACGGGCATCGCAGAGATCATGGGTTTGAATCCCGTAGAAGCCACCTCCATTCCCTGGGGTTTTTAATAGTCTATCCTTAAGACGATTACCTACTTTCTCGTCTCATGAAGTTTCTCGTTCTGATAGGGATTTGTCCAACAATAACTTGTCTACGATACCAACGTCATCGTTTCAGAATTATTCAGAAATCACAAACTTGTAAGTATGATGAGATTTCCGATAACCAGAAGCACATGACCTTAAAGCGTGTAACTTGCAACTCTTTTTCCTTGAAACAAAGCTAGGGGTTTTAGGACACCAATTTTATGCCAAAATATGGACAAAAATGAGATCGATGGGGCACGCGCGGGAAATTGCACGAGCTACGTTAAATCCCTAAAATAAGGAAATTTCTAAACTCAAAAAACCCTAGCTCTGAAGCAGGGTTAAACCGTTCAAGGTCATGGGCTTCGGCAATAACTTAATAGCAATTTTTTTAAAGCTGTCAGTCAGAACTACTGGGTGAATTTGAAGTTTCTAACATATGCAACAACTGAATAACTCGAATATATGAATGGTCGTCTATGTTTGAGTCGAAATAGCTCAAGACGATAGAGGACAAGCCTTTTAATCTACCTTGGGAGGTGAAGCGCTAGAATAAGAGAGACAAATTAATAGTTCATTTCCAAAGTGAAGTGAAAACTTGATAAAGCGAACAAAACCGGGAGTCGTTAGGCTCCTCATAAAACCTAAACTCACTTTACTGTCTAGCCTCCTAGAGCCGCTAATCAACGTAAAAAAAACCCTCAGACTTTTAGGAATTCGAGAAACATCCAATATCATGAGCATGTGTTTGTTCAACAGAAGTCTAGATGACAACAGCTTGAAAAATCTGACATCCACAGCTGCATTACGAGTATTTCCTTTTCTAAAATATCTGTAAGTATTAACAGTATTCAATCACCATTTCTTGTATTTGATTTGTTCGCCCGAAACTAACCTTCTGTCACATTTGTTCTTTTATTTTTCATTTACCTTGGGGGTGATTCGCTTGCGCAAATTCAGATTATTCCCATGGTGATATCTCCCTTGACGACAAGGGAGAAAATAAGGATTTATATGGGACTGCCCGATAAACGACCTGAGAACATAATTTTACGAAAAAATTCTCAATTAAAAAGACTAACCTTATTGCCACTCTGGGTCGCTTCCTTCCTGTGTGGGTTTTTTCCAAATTCGACGCGAATCGAGCCGTTATCAGTTTCTCAGTTGTCAACGGTTATAATTAGATACCAAGACTGAAGACTGAATTCTTACGAGCCCACCAAATTAAGTCAAATATTCCTGGATAAAATGTTCCCACGGTTACAATTCCACCGTTGAATTCAAGAACAAAGGTTTTTCTTTCATTTCAATCCTCTAGCCGCACAAGCGAAGCCCTGCCACGTTAGGCGGTTGTTAGTGTCCCAAACGAAACGATAAAACGATGAAAAAGATCCTCTTACACTTTGAACACCACACGGCGACCGTTGAGTTCGGTTTGGTAAGCCACAAACAAAGACTTGCCCTTGAATTCTACGGTGGAATTGTAACCCTGGGAACATTTTATCCAGGAATATTTGACTTAATTTGGTGGGCATGTAAGAATTCAGTGTTCAATTCGCATCGAATCTAAAAAAAAAAAAAAAAAACCACACAGGAAGGAAGCGACCCACAATGGCAATAAGATTAGGCTTTTTAATTGAGAATTTTTTCGTAAAATTATCTTTCCAGGTCTTTTACCGGGATTCCCATACAGATCCTTATATTTTAGTTGGCGTTCCCTCACACTGAGCTTGGGGCGCCTGTGGTAGAACGCCTTTCTTGGGAGATTCAACACGCGCACTGTTGCAAAAGCCAGTCAAATGACTACTGTTAGTTCTGGTTCATACAGCAACCAAGGTTGACAATCAGATAGGTTGTAGCTTTAAAAGTTACAATTCGTACATTCTTCCGGAACCTATCACGCGAGTTTGAGCAGCCACAACCTTAAAGTTGACAAAAAGCCTTTCCAGACACTAAGTCATATATTTGGCAAAGCTAACGATCCTGTGCTGAGAAAACAACGAATCTACTCTGTCCCATACAATGAGTGTGATCATGAGTACATCGGACAGAAAGGAAAACTTTGCTTTGTCAGAGCACGCTTGCCGAACTAACCCTGCAATCGTGTGGGATATTTCTAAAATTAACACCAACAGAAGCCCATGAGTAGCAGCCACCATATGCGCTATATCCTTGAGTGAACCGTTGCGCGTATCTTTCTATTTATAGCATTAACCCTCCAGCAGAACACTCACATCTACATCAATTTGCATACATTGTTTTTGCTTTTTTTGTCTTCGTTTAGACAATCACTTTATTTTTTGATTGGCCATTTAAAACAGCGCGTGCAGAGCCGAAGAACTCGTGTTATTCTAAAAATAGAAGATACTCATAGGGCTTGTATGGGAGAGGCAACCTCCTACTAATGGGTTCTTGTCCCCAATAACTGGCGGATACCATCAACCGTCCTTGTTTGGGAGCTTGGCACATCAATGCTGTCCATGCTCCTTTGAACTTTGGTGATGGCCTTTTATCTTTTTAAAGGGAAAGGATGGTAATTACTATTAAAGAACGCACCATTTTTTTTCTTTTCGTCAAATTGGCAAGAATCTATGAGGGCTCGTTGTGACAGCTTTGGATTGCCCCTGATGCATCAGATGGGAGCGTCAAAACGTTGGGACTTATATTGTAATTTTTTAAAGTTACATGGAAATTTCTCCAAACCAGAGTGGAATCAAACTAACTTACGGATACCACCCCACATGATGATCCTTTGTAACTCGTCGATCGACCTGTCAAGTTTGGATCTTTTGATGTGAAGGGAAGCAATTTGCACCTTGGCGTCAGACTCAGTCTTCGGTGACTATATTAACTGTGACAGTTATATTGGCATTGTCAGCCCGAATAAGAACCTCCGAAAACAATGTTAAACGCATGCGGGATATTCTAAAATAACCGCGAAAAAAGGCTGAAAAGGACAGAGCTACTCGACAGCTATGAACGAAACGCAGAATTTGTCCTAATGTATTGGATTTTATTTAATTTTCAGATCTTTTCGAAGGAACGCGATTAAACTTGTAAAGAGTGATTTCTTTGAGGGATTAAATCACCTGATATTCTTGTAAGTTCGAAGAATTTAAATGCACAAAATTTTATTCCTTGGTACTTCCCCTTTACTGATACTTGGGTATTTACCCATCCTCGGAGACCCAGGGGCAGATCGTGGAGGCAAGGGGAAGTCTAAACCGGCAAATTCTTCTCGCCCTGCTATGCTTTTCTCCGGGAGTCGCCATTTTCTTTTGCCGGTTTAAACTTCCCCTTGCCTCCGCGATCTGCCCCTGGGTCTCCGAGGAGGGTAGTTACTCAGTCTGGTAGTCCAATACTGTCTGTCTGGCAAGTATAAAACTTCGATGCCCAGCCGCAGTTAGCCTTTTTTATACTTGACATATTTCGTCTAATCCATGCCATATTCTAGCTGTCACTCATACGGAGAAAGGTTGCGGTTTTTAGCGTGCCAAGTGTAAGCTCGCGATTGGTTTTTGCATTGAAACTCCAGTCGCTGTTATTGGTGAAATATGCTGCCCCCTTAATCTCATCTATAAAAGTAAAGTTATGTGAATTTCCCATTCATGTTCTCTATGCCCTATGATTCGTGCATTTGTCAGGATTGGCCAAAATAATAATTACTAAGGGGGTCTGGTTTCGTCGGTGGCGTTCATATTCACTATGACCTCATTATGAAAGAGAGTCCATGTGCAAAGTCCTCAGTTCGAAAATTAGTTGACTACTGGACGTCCGTGGCAATAAATTGATTTTATAGCAGCATGATTAAATGTTCTTTGCAATGTTCATTCCTAGAAATTTGGGCCTTAATGACTTGGATGAATGGTCTGGAAACCTGTCATGCAACACCCCAGACCTTCAAATACTGGATATAACAGGGACAACACACTGGATACCAGATGAAAATATTTTGGCTCTTCCCAAACTACAAGAACTGAGAGGTGTCAGCTGGTGCATTTTTTGCCCAAATTGTACAGTTATAAACCCACACAACCTTGTCAACGAATCAGGTGGACGAAGACGGAAGGCCGAAGAATGCCTTAGACAACTTGATGAGATGAAGTTTCTCGAATTTGGAAGAAAGGAACCGAAACAGTTTATTAAACGACGATTCGTACCTGAATGTATGTGTGTCAAGCAGTCAGAATGCGAGTTTCGTCACATTGTGATGCCTTACTTTAAGAAGCGCACGTCTTTGCCCCAACATTTGTTTCTCATAGAATTCGTGTTGAGTCCTTTGACCATTGTAATGAACTTGATCGTCATTATGACTGTGTTGACTTCTAAATCCTTGCGAAAGACACCCTCATTTGTCTTGACTGGCCACATGGGAGGCATCGATCTACTGATTGGTATCTATTCGATATGGGTAGCCCACACGAACACACAAAATATTGACGCAATTTTGGAAGAAATTATGTGGACCGGAAGAGAGTTGCAACCCTCTACTGGACCAATCTTCATTGCAGGACAACTCATCTCGGTTGCCATATCGCTCCTTCTCACTCTAGAAAGATACCTCGTGGTTATTTACTGCATGAACCCTTTAAATTTCATGTCAGTTAAAGACTGTCACATCTTACTGCTGCTTGCTTGGAGTGGCGCCATCACCTTTGCTGTCTTGCCCATCTTTGGTGTTGGAGGACTGCACTACAACATAAAAAGAGCTTGCACCCCATTGAGTTATCACGAGGAATTTAACTCAGGGTCCTCTTTGATTCTTCTCACCTCTCTTGTTGTCATTCTGGTGTTGTATGTGATTACTCTTCCTTTGTACGTCCACATTTTCATATTTGTGAAAAAAAGCAGCAATAAGATGGGAGTAAAACGAGAGTTCTCGCTTGCGAGAAAAATCGCCTTGCTGGTTTTCACAAATTTTATTTTCTTTACCATTCCCATTCTCATTGTCCTCGTCTTCTCGATCTTTGCCAAGTTCGATGATAACCCGTTTGACTTTGAAGAAGATGCTTTTAAAAGTACAATATTCAAGATTACCATTGGTCAGTGGCTCCCAGTCACATGTCTCAACATCAACTCCTTATTGGATCCATTTCTTTATGCATTCAGACATGAGAATTTCAAGCGGGAAATCAGGCGCCAAGTAAGGAGGCTGTCGAATAAGGTCTTACCTTTCAGGTCACTCAACTCATCTGGTGATTCCACTGCAGACGACACGAGTACAAAAACCAGAAGTGCAGCAAAAAGACACTTCATGTTAGCAAGACCGAAGGACAAGGGTGACGAACCAGTTCAGTCTGAGATCAAAGAACAATAACAAACTAAAAACTGACAAAGCAATCTCGATGCTTTGGAGCCTAATGGTCGGCGACGTTAACAAAAAAAAAAACATAATCCTGCCGCAGACTTTTGATTGCAGTAGTGTACACTTGAACAAGCTAAACTAAAATACTCGCTAGTTCAAATGTTTGCATTTTAATGGCAGGTGCTTTAATTTATAATAATTCACTGTTTCAAAGTTGCTCATTCTTTTAGCGATTGAGAAGATAGCTACTCCGTGAATGAAGGCCTGTAGTACTCAATGACATTGTGTCAAAACTTTACAATTTTGTATGCTTAGGTTCAATCAAACAGTGCTTGATACCACTCTGGTTTGGATGGTAATGAATGCAACTTAAAAAGTTGATTCATCATGGGCGATTAAGGCTGCAAAAGGAGTTCTTTGTATATTTTCACGGATTACCGTCCTTTTCTTTTCATGAGGTGTAAATGATGATTTTGAAATGTCATCACAAAGTCATTCGTGAAGTCCTGTAATTTGGGTAAAGGTAAATTACCGTGCTGATCACCACTGAAGACTGACTTTCAACACCTCTCAGAACACAATGTGAATTAAAAATGCATTTCTTACCGCATTCTTCTCTTTCTTTATTCAAACTAATGAAATCGTACCAGGTGCAAGTTCTACTACTCAGCAAACGAAGCCTTATAGTATTCAATGACGTTGTGTCAAGACTTTACAATTTTGTGTGCTTGGGTTCAATCAGACATTGTTTGATGACAAGTGTGCAGGGATGAGGTTTTTATGACACCAGCAGATAAACACTTTCAAGAAACCGTGCTAGTTAGTGGGATTGACTCTGCAACACTGTATCACCGAACAGCTTTGTTATGGTATCGTGTGAAACAATAATTTGTGCCTAAAGATGCCTTCATTATTAGGAAGCTTTACGGTTACCACAACAGCAGAGGAGCCGTCTAAAAGCACCCTGTGATTCATTTTTATATGCTCACATCTGAAAAAGTAACCAAGCAACACCCATTTTTCTTGCTGGAAAGTGATAAACAGGTTACGATGAACTTGAACTCAGAAACTTAACTTGATTCTCTCTGCAGTTCAAATATATATGGCTTTCATAAAGTAACTTCCACCATATCTATATCCTCTACGGGCTCTATATGAACTCACAAAATAACCAACTCCCAGATGGCTTGATAGCTCAAGTTGCAGAGCACTGCACCGGTATCGCAGAGTTCAGGGTTCGAATCCCGTTCAATCTTGCAATTTTCAGGCTTTCCTTTCGTTACTGCTCAAGTAGCGTTCATAACTGCGATGATCAGCATCTTAACTTGATTCTCTCCGCAGTTCAAATTTTTATGGCTTTCATATATTCACTACCGTTGTATCTACATCCTCTACGGCCTCGATGCGAAATCACGTAATGAACAAAGCCCAGATGGCTTGATAGCGGAGTTCCGCGCGCCGAAGCCGCGCGCGCGTGGAGCTAAGAAAATATGATAACCCATCGATGCGAGAAATTTTGGTTTTGGCTATGACGTCATGCGTCCGTCCGACCGTACGTACGTCTACCCATCCATGTATGCCAATGTGACCAGTATCACGCTAGTTTACAGCATACATCTTTGATATTTAGCTCTTATTAACTGAGCAGGAGGTCTGTATGGGAGAATCTTGACCGAGGTCGTGAGTACAGACCGAACGCAGTGAGATCTGTAGACACGCCAAACAAGGCAAACAAGAACCTGGCAAACAAGAACAATTTAATTCGTTTAATGTAAATGGTTTGTACTAACTGACATTTTGCTTGCGATCGGCGATGAGCTGAACTTAATTCTGGCAAAGTTTGCTCGTCATCCTTACCTTTTTTCTCATCATGCTTTTTGGCACTTCCATACATAAATATTCGTAGCAGAAAATACTCAATATTTTTGCATTTTAGTTTGCAATTTTTTCACCACAAAACATTACCGGTCTAGATGGGAAAATCTAGACCGTGGTGAATATCGATTTTAGCCAATCAAATTCGTGAACTTGGTAGTTCCCAGTCCTTGTGAGACACAGACATATACATGTAATAAAGACCCATATAACTCAATGTCGAAACGAAAGATTTTGCACGTCTCACCTTTCATTCATTGTGAGGCTAGACGTGCAAAGACAAAGCCTTTATTCCTCATGGACTCCAATAAATTGGGCATCCATGGTATGGTCAATTGACACCTGTCAAAACAAGGTATCCGCTGATCATTACCACGTGACCATATCGCCGGCTCAAGTTTAGAGCTCATCGAGGTCAGCAGTTTTTTTAAGTTGACCGCTGACCAGGATTTAGTTTTCGATTGGATCGCACACTCAAGCAGAACGAACATTTTTCGATGTGCCTCGACATTACAGTGACAAGAAAATTTAACACGTAATCGCATTTAGTTCTCGTAAAATTAAGTAGAAATATCGCTATCTTGTGTTGTCAGAAGCTTGTCTAAAGCACGTACAGGTAATTTGTTGGAGCGGATCTTGTTTGAAGTTTGTCCTTGCTTGGTTGCCGTATTTTGCCGATTCTTGTTTCAAGCCAAGCTGGCGTGTTTCAATGAAATATTTTGGATACACCAAAACGCGGACAAATCCAAACTCAGTTTATAAAAGGGTTTGGCTCTGAACCTACTCCAGAGATTTTAAACTTTGCAGTGAGTTTCATCTTAGCCTACTGAACATTTTCCAGCTATAAAATGGGAGTCAAAGCGTCCGTTTCTGGGATATAAAACGTTCAAAGACAAAATATTGGATGTTTTCGGTGGCTTTCCTGTTTCTGTGGTGACCCATTCGATTGGCATTTGGCTCGCGAATTAACAGTGAACTGTGCTAAGACTCAAGCATTATCTGTCGGACCCTGTGCCTATCATTATTCTTTATTTCTTAATAATGCTCAAATAGAATTTCTCCGATCTATTAAGATTCTTGGAGTAACTCTAGACAAGGACCTATCCTATAAAGAACACATATCAGATCTACTAAAGAAAGCCTATGCCAAGGCTTCTGCTCTGAGAAGAATAAGGCGTTTCCTTCCTCATGATGCAATGATAAAACTGTATAAAGCATTTATATTAACTCATTTCGAATACTGTGGTCCTTTGTTTGTAGGCATAGGTACGGGTCAACGCAACCGTCTCGAAGATGGCAACTGTTATATTTTGAGAACATTAATCGGGCACAACAAGTCAATGTCATACCACGAACTGCTCACTGCGGCTAGCATGACATCTTTATATTGTAGGCGCTTACATCAGGCTTTAATACTTCTTTTTAAATGTCTAAATGGTACGGGTCCTACATATATTGCTAGCCTTTTTAAATACAGGCATACACCGTAAAGGCTAAGAGGCGAGGGCTTGAATTTGGAATTACCTAAATTTAATTGTAAATTTAAGAAGAATTCTGTCACTTATTCATTAACTAAGTTATGGAACAGTTTGCCTTCTCATGTGCGTCTTTCAAGTGATGCTAGTGACTTCAGAAGTAAATTGCACGATTGCAGTTTTTTAGAACGTGTCTTATAGTGTGCAATTGTAGCTTTTAACTGCTTTTAGAACGAGTTTTGGAGTTTTCCAAGTCACGTTTTTAGTATGTGGCTTTTTGTTGTTTTTAAAATTGAATTACATTATATGGCTGTAATTATTATAGATTTTATTTATACACTTTCGTATTTTGAACGAGTTTTATAGCTCTTTGACGTAACGTGTTAAAATAAATGATTGATTGATTGATTGATTCACAAATTTAAATCGCAAATTACGACAACACCTACCATTTTGGCAAATGGTCTTCCTCGCAAAATTCTCCGGTAAAACGTTTTGTGTTTTCTACTCGTTTGTGCTAATTTCCTCTAGCCTCTACACCCACTTAGAAACGTTACATTTAGTGGTAGCGGATGGCCCTCTGGTAAAAGGAAGAATTCCTAGTGGACACATGGGCCAATGTCAACGTTGTCAAGAATTCTATGCTGAATGGCATTAACACCTCTGAGCGACCGCCACTCGCACAGGTGGACACAAGCATGCTTCTTGCCGATGGCAGTTCTCTTCCATTTCTAGGTCGATGAGTTTTCAGCATTAAGTTGGGGGATGAACAGGTCATACATGATGTGTGGGTAGCAGACATCCGTCTTTATGGGATCATTGGCATGGCCTTTATTTAACAAAACAATTGTCGGTTGACTTTAGGATAGGGATGCTATGAGTTAGCTTTAAAACGAAACGTTACAGAGTGTGTGACCGGAGAACACTTTCCTCGGTGTGCACGAGTGGTGGCCCAGATGGCAAGTGAATAACGTCCCAGAGAGAAAGCCTCATCTCAGCTAAAGTCATCAACCCTTGTTGTCATGAACCATTGGCCATAACTGAAGGGCAAGACTCTTGTGGACCTTTCTAATGATGTCGTCCCATCAAAGCCGTTTAACGCTACAGACTACACTCAAACTTTCTACTGAGACACTATTGCTGTGTGGTGTGAAGCTGTGGAAGAAGTTGCAGATGTTAGCCAGCAAGCAAGACAGCAACATGTACCATCGCACACTGGGAGAGTTTGTAGGGTTACCCTGCTCACCAAATTGTTACCAAATTGTCTACAACGCCGTGCCTGGACGATGTACAGAAAGTGAAAGTCAGAGCACTGCAACCTCGTTCCCATGGTCTCCACTGTCTCTCTCCTCGTCGACAGAGAGACCCTGGGAACGAGGTTGAGAGCAATGTTGGCAAAGTTCCCTAACATGGTTGCTTGTTCTGCCAATGATCTGGGGAGGACAAACTTTGTCAAACATAAAATTAACACAGATGGGTGCAAGCGTATCTGACAAAATCCGAGACATCTACCCATCAGTCACAGGGAGGTAACTGCGACAGAAATAGAGATGATGCTTAAGCGTGGAGTCAATAAACCTTCATCCATTCCTTGGGCATCCTCAATTGCCTTGGTCCATAAAAAGGATGGAACTACTTGTTTCTGCGTGGATTACTGTTTCCTCAGTTCCGCTGCGGTAAAAGACTCTTTTCCTCTGCCTTCCATGCCTTATCAGGTTCATGCTGGTTTAGCACACTAGAACTTGCAAGTAGCTATTGGCAGGTTGAAGTGGAAGAGAAGGATTCACTACAGGGAATGGCCTTTACCAGATCACTGTGATGCCTTTTGGGCTCTGCGACGCACTTACTACATTTGAACGGGTAATGGTACTGGCCTTACATGTTCTCCCTTTTGAGGAGTGTCTCCTGTATCATCGTACATGCAGAGACCTCCGAAGCTGAATTGGAACGGTTATGTGCACTCTCAAGGGTTGCAGGACTAAAGCTAAATCCCACAAAATGAAGACTGAAGAATCCGATGTCACATTCTACCAGCTAACACAAGCCCTGCCCCAAGCACCTCTACTATTCTGCTCTATTCTTTTTCATTCTTCCTCTCCATTAACCAATACTGTGTGACCAGGAAAGAATTATTGGTTGTAATGACTGCTGAGACATTTTTACCATTATGTCTACGAGCGGTACATTAAGGTGCAAACAGACCATGGGGCACTCAGGTGGATGATGAAGAGGGGCGACTTGCAAGATGGATAGAGATCCTTGGCATCAGGACCTTGAAGTTGACCACTGCCTAGGGCGAAACCATGGAAATGCAGGGCCCGGTTGTTCGAAAGCCGATTAACGCTAATCCCAGATTAAAAATTAACCAAGGAGTTTATTTCTCTACTACCAAATGTTGTACAACGCTGATATTTGGCAAAATTTTACATTAGACGAAGTCAAGCTTGAAAACCAAAAAATAACCAAAAGAAGCTGTCACCCAAAAGTTAAAAAAGCAAACCAAAGTTTACGCTAATCCTGGATTAAGTTAATCGACTTTCGAACAACCGGGCCCTGATGGGTTTGCTCATTGCTGTGAAAAGAGAGGAGGATGGTCAAACCTGACAGCGCAAGTGGAAGGTGATGGTGAAAGGGGCTACTCCGTGTGTGCTGCAGCAACAAGGACCAACTGAAGTAGTGTTTTCGAGAGGCAAGAAAAAGAGTTCAGTGACAGTTCTTGGCTGCCGACATTTCCAATTTGGAGACTAGGAAAACTCAGCTGCAGGATCCATGCCTAGGAACCATCTCTACGGAGACTTACTGGGCTCAATAGTCCATGTTTGCTATCAGAGATAGACTACTTAATATTCAAGAAGTGGGAGTCGGAAAAAAGAGATGAAGTTACTTGCAGGCTGGTTTTCCGCGAAACTTTAAGGCCAGAAGTCCTCAAAGAGCTTCATGATTGCCTTTCGGGAGGACATCTGGCCTTGAGGAAAACAAAGGAGCGGGTAAGGGCACGTTTTTACTGGTGTGGCCCGCGGAGGAATGTTAAATCTTGGTGTGTTCGGGGTGATGATTGTGCCTCGAGGAAGAAGCCAAGTAAGATCCCCAGATCACCCACGAAGACCTACAATGTCGGAGCCCAAATGGAAAGCACTGCAATTGATGTCATGGGCCCCCTGTCTGCTATTTTATGCCGAATGTTGAAAGGGTACCACAAAAATAGCCAAAATCGCTTAAAAATGAAATAAGGACACAGGATGCAACAAAAATAAATTGATTTCATTTACTTTGCTATAAGCTAAAATAAGTTGATTTTTTTCGAGTTTTTCAGTTTCCAAGATATGAAACATAGAAATAGACCATATTCGTATTCTCGGTATTGGACTGGAACTAGCTTGCAATGGAGGCTAATGCGGGGGAATCTTTTCAAATGCAAATACTTTCTAATATATTCCCCCGCATTAGCCTCCATTGCAAGCTAGTTCCAGTCCAATACCGAGAATACGAATATGGTCTATTGTCCGTTAAAGCTTTCAAATTGTGAGTATGGGCTGCCTGTGATAATGCTGTCATGTCTACACAACACCTGTTTCAGGTCCAAATTGGTTGATTCGTCCGGATTTAAGTAATGGCTCCTTTTCATTCGAGTCTGCTAAAACATCACCTGGAACCTGAAGAAAAGGAAGAATGGAAATAGATTGCCAAAACTTTAAAAAAAAGCAAATCAGATTTGTTTAACAATTTGGTCCCAGCATAGTTAATCGAGGGACTGGTTAGGAAACCTTGGAACTTTTCAAAACGGAGAACAATGTTGTTGCAATCGATGTTGAATTGACCGTGACCCTGCACAATCTTTTGTTTTCGCTTCGCATGGGTTCGCAAATTAGTTGCGCATAATTTAATCGAAAGATTTGATTGGTTATCTTCTCGAAAAAACTTGCGTTTTGTGCAGGGTCAAGGCCAAAAATACGGACAAAAACATGAAACAAAGGAACTTGTCCAGTTTCATAACCATCTCCATGCATTAACTATGGTCCTAGCATATTTTCATTGACTTCTCTTTTGAGTGTCAGGAAAGTTAAACATTTCTTTCACATAGTGAGTTCAACCAGTCAAAAATGTAAATGCTAACTTCTTTCACGTCACCGGCAAGCAACAATTCTGATGAGATACTTTTTATTTCCCTCTCCATAGACCGTATTTATAAATGGCGGCCGAGAAATATTCTTTTGTCTTTATGCTAATCATCCTCACTAGCCTCACTTTGGCGCAAAGATTCTTTTGAATTTTGTTCATGCTAACGAGGCTAGTGAGGACGACTATCATGAAAACAAAAGAATAATTTCTTAGCCGCCATTTGTGAATACGGTGTATTTATAAACAAATTATTTCCATGAAGTAAATTCTTTTTGTTTCGGATCCCACGCCCTTTCTTTCTGCTTCTTTGTAAACAACATCGGCTTTGAGTGAGGACGGCGGAGGGATATTGTTGGGCCTTTGTTAAAGTTATTTTCCAAAAGGACGAAACTGGAGTAAAGTCTCAAAACCTTTTGTCCAGGAATGGAGTTCACATGCATTCAACTTTTTAATTAATGATCTAAAAGAAACAATTCAAACGAGACATGTTTAACATACTCAACCGGAAGTAGGTAACAAGTTTCTGTTACAAAGCGTAGAAGATTTAATTCTTGTCCTCGGAAGGAAAAACCCAACCAATGGCCAAAGTGGATTTCGAACGTGGCGCCTTCACAAACAATCCAATGCACTAACCATTCATATTCAGAAATGCCGGTAAATAAATGCAGGCCCAATATTGATATTCAACAATAAATGTCTAAGCATTTGCTATCAATTTACAAGGGTTGGAGTTAGTGTTGATTTTAGGTTAGGGTGAGTGCAGCTGTCTTTATTTGAGGAGCAGAGGTTAGGAACAATTTATCACATTAATTCCCAGACAAGAATGGTGTTAAAATTGGGGAAAAGAGCAAGACAACACTTTGTGACACTTATTAAAATAGACATGCATATAATTGCACGAATTTCTGAAAAGTCTATCCTAAAAGCTGGATCACGTCCAGGGGTGGATCCAGGATTTTTCTTGAGAGGGGCTGACTGGTGACGTTTTTGTTTTTGCACCCTTCCCCTAGATCCGCCCTTGACGTCATAGATTTGACCTAAAACAATAAAACTAAAAAGACAGAGCCTGTTTCGTCAATTTCAAGCGTTATTACCTGTTCAGCTGCTGGGGGATCAGGCTTTGGCATCAGTGGTGGAATGATCAGCAACTGGTTATAAAGTGCAGTGCCAAGCATAAGAAACAAAAATCCATCAACTGGAGAGGGAAGGGAAAAAAGCCAAGAGCTACATCAGCCACGTTACAAACCAGACACAGACTGTGTATGAATGACTAAAAATAGATTGGGTTTGATTCAAAAGTGAAAGAAGTCAGAAGAAATAGATTTTATTTTCCCTCCTCTCGGGCGTCATGAGCGCTCCCCAAAACACGCTAAAGCGCCCTCCTAACGCCTTTTGTGAAAGTTAGGACTTGTAACAAGAAAAACATAAAAGCTTGTGAGTTCGCCTCTCTTAGTCATAGATGCACAAGCGCGCTGCAGTGTATAGCAACCTGGTTTTGTGAGAAATTTCCTTAAAAATGACAAGAATTTTCCGTTCCTTTTTTCCCAAGTGGATTAGAGATGGTTGTCCAACCCTTTCGTTAGATACACAGTACGAATGAGGAGGTTAGCTTTCTGCACATCTCAAAGCGACACTTAATCTCACGCGTTTTCTTCCTGTTGCTGTGACAATTCCTTTTACATCACGCGTGACCTCAGGTGGAAGCACATTGGGCTTTGTAGTCACAAGAAAACCATGTCCTCGGAACTTTTGATCGAAAAAGATTGTTGATATATCTGTTTTTTTTTTTAAACATCCTCACTACAAACCTCTTAAAGGACACAGACGTTAGTTTTTCACTGACTTCTCTGTTAAGTTTGTCATTTCTGTTTTGCTTTTTTTCTATTCGCGCTGTTTTCATTTTAGTTTTTGAAACCGTTTCAACCCACAGTTAATTGTACAACACACTTTCAAAATCTGTGATTACACCCTGCCAGTTTACCGCTCACACTTGCAATCTTGATAGGAAATATCAACACAGTTGTGAAGTTACATACTAACAGAACTTGTTCTCTTTTGTGACCTAAGATCTCTACAACAGTGTTAAAATTAATGAAGACTTGGAGAACTTTGCTCAGTCTGGTAAGTTAGCAACACTGAAAGCAAAAGCCACAAGTGTCCCTACAACAGTGCTTGCCGTTTGTTTTGCGTTTTCTGCATCAACAACATAACCCTTTCAGATATTGGAATTCTGCCAATGCAAAAACCTTTTTTACCTTGAAATATTCCATATCTGCTGTCCCAGGCCTCACCAAAACCCTGGACAACAAAAATATAAAATAATTTCCGCTAAACGTCTTGAGGAAACAGGTTTCATGCAAAATACTGGCTGACAAACACTAGACTGAAATTCTATTGGTCAAAGCAGGACCAGAAGACCAAGAAGACTGTCAGAATTTCTGCAACCTTTACCAAAACAGCAAAAGTGCAAACAAACTGGTCTTTCAAACTGCAAAGTGCAACACCTGATTTATCTGCAAAGACCTCTTACAAAAAAGCTAAAAGGGATTCTTGGAAAAGAAAAAAACGATAAGGGATACCATTATCTCTTTCTTCCAGTGCCCAGATTCCTTGCAGTGTTTTTTCATCTTCTATCTTCAAACATGCGAGGTAAGTGGTTCATAAGGTGCATTATCACATTAAAAAATAACGTGTACCTCATGAAATACGTAGTGGACTAAGAGATCAACCAGCCACACAACAATTGTCCTAAGAGCATCTATCAGTGTTCTGTGCACCGCTGAAATAGCGAACAGCCAAAATGTTTTAAGGTGGTTCAAACCAGTTTCAACACTTAAGAAACGTTCTTATTACGATTGACACTACAACACTTTATCAATTAACAGCAATGTTATGGTACCCTGTCAAACACCAATTATTGCTGAAAACGATTCGGTCATTTTGTGACGTAAAATGGTACCGTGGCAACAGGAAAGCCCTGCATAAACACCCCATATTCTGGCTTTAGCTGCTTATGTCTCAAAAACGAATTAGGTGAGCCCCATTTTTCATTTCTAAAATGTAATCAGCATGCCAAAATGAAACTTTCTGCAAAGTTTAAAAAAATTCTGGGAAGCGGATTCAGAGCCACCTTATAATTAAATAATTGAAGAGTTTAGGTAGCTCTGAATGCGCAACACAGAAGTTTTTTAAACTTTGCAGAGAGTTTCATCTTGGCCTGCTGATCACTTTTGCGCAATAAAAAATTGGGGTCACTCAGTTCGTTTTTCAGATATGAGCAACTAAAGCCAAAATATAGGGTGTTTTTGCAAGGCTTTCCTGTTGCCATTGTTACGTCACAAATATGACTGGAATAAGTGATGTTTCACATGGTACCATAAAGTTGCTGTTACGTAATAAAGTGTTCTAATGTCAATCCTTTTAATAACAAGGTCTCTTGAAAGTGTTGAAACTGGTTTGAGCCACTTTTAGCTTAATTTTGCAATTTCACTATTTTAGGCCTAATATAGGTTGAAAGGTTTCGCTACTAAAAATGGGATCAACTGCGCTTATAAATGTAACTACTGGGAATTGAGGTTGACGAGGCATTGGGATGGCAAATGCCAAACAGATGTCATCTGTAAAAAGGTTTCTGCAGGCATGGGGGCCTTGAAACGCATCCGCTCCCTGGTGCCTCACCAAACCTGGCTGCGAATGTGTGAGGCTTTAGTCCTTCCCTACCTAGATTATTGCTCTGAGGTTTGGGGTTGCATCGGTAAAATCCAGTGTGACAGACTCCAGAGATTTCAAAATAGGACCGGGAGAATTATAACCTTTAGTGATTTTAACACAAGATCTTGAGCAAAGACCCTTGAATCAGCGCACGATAAGTGTTTTAAAATCATTGAATAATCTTTCAGTATCCACATGGTTTGAAACATTTGTTTGAGACAACCTCC
>OX421446.1:26592784-26612784 GCA_949126865.1 Montipora capitata
TACTCTGCAATGATCAAGAAAAAGGCTTTGTAAAAAAGGGAAAGATTGTGCCAACTATAAGGTAGTCTGAAAAGTTCAAAAACCTTCACATATTTTCAACCATTTCCTATTTTCATGGTTAATGTGCTGAAAATATATTTATTAATTTTGTGCTCTGCATTGGAAAACTTCCAGCCTTAAGTTAACCTAAAATGAAGGGAAAGGAAAACTAATGTACCCAACAGACTACAGCCAATGCAAAAGCATTCTTGTGCCAATGAGAAAATGGAAGGTGAACAACAAGCCTTGCTTCATTGGTGCTGCACTTATATAATGTATATAAGAATCAATAAGATCAAGTCTGAATTACTGAAAGAAAACAATGAACCAAACCTGGGAACAAAAACTACAACATGGCACAAGTCACCCAAATATGTGCAACTTCTTTCATTGAGAGCAAATTGCATGCAACACTAAAAATTGGTTTTGGGCAGTATTAATCACACTTGCTGTACTCCACTGCTATTGATTTATTAAAGGGTCTGATAAAAGTTTTTAAGTGGACCAAGATGTTGTCAACCCTTTCACCCTTTTTATTTACATGTAGTTGCATCCAAATCCAATATTATATTACCAACAGATCTATTTTTTACTAATTTGTGACAATTGAAGTTGACTGTCCAAATTTAAAATAAATTGGATAGTTTTTGCTGGAACGTTTACTTCAGCTCTGCTGGGCAAACCGTCCAATTTGAGAAAACAAGGAAGGATTACATTTTTGCAAACATTGGCCGTGCAGCACCATATTTGAACAGACGTAACTGATTAGAGTGTAATGTGAAGTGCTTAAGGTTTCTATCCCATACGAACCATGTGAGCATTAGCCCTACTAATTGAAATGGGCCCACACAAGGACAGAGAAAAGCTCTGACCAGGGTCAGGGAATTGAACCCATGACTTTTGGGTAGATCACTGCTGCTCTACCAACTGAGCAACAAGGTCAGACGGGAACAGGCCGTGGGAACTGAAGAAGTAAAAAATCTGGACACTTTCAATCACCCAATCAAATGTCAAGATAAATAAAAGAACTGAGTATTGGCCAATCAGGTTGCAGCTATTAGGGACCTTAAGCATGCAACGTTGTTGAGCCACAGAACAGACACTGGAAGTGAACATTTTTCGCTCACCAGGACAGTGGTTCCTCTCAGATTTTTATTAAATAAACTTAAATCATCTCTAACAGTGAGAAGAAACCATTTTTGGAAGCTATATATTTATTATTAATAGGTAACTGAGGACTACAGTCTCGTCCAATTTGGAAATAATAATTGGATTAAAAAAATTCCTCAGACTGCCAAATTGGATGAGGCCGAAGTTCTCATCCATTTATTTCCAAATGGGACAGCGTGTAGGCAACAGGTTAGCAAACTGTTTAAGGTTAATGTGTTACCCTCGTTAAATAAAGTATTGTATTGTACTGTATTAAATTAATAATTATACATGTAGTCCTATTAGGTGGTACTATGGCCCTAGACAGAGTAAAATCTATAAAATCAGGTACATGAAGTCTGACTTGAGTTTTCTAGGGGTATTTTTGGGCTTAAAATTCAGGCCATTTAGTCCTCTCAAAACTTAATTAACAAAAAGTAACCAATTAAGGCTTTGAATGCATTCTCTATCTTTTTTAGTCTAGACTGTTGACCTCAGGAATTGGACTTTTGACTGTGGGTCAGTCACTGCTTTTTCATATGTATACTGTACATATTGTTCTCAGCTAGGCCAAGCATAATATTATTTCTGCTTGTTTGAGATGATTCTGTCTATCTTATAGCACACTCAACCTGTGGTCAGTTTTCCTACTTTTTTTACCAAGCTAGCTGTTTTGATGCATAAAGCTGATAGACAATTATTTTAGTTTTTCCCATTGGAATTGCTACTCAACCATTTATTAACAATTTTGTTGATGCATGAGGAAAGTAGAGAAAGAGAACGTCTGGATCATCAAGAACTAAGTTAGCTGTATTAAAAGAGTGTAATAGTTACTGTGTCAAGATTAAAAGGTAATATCGCAAGCAGTCCATGGATAAAAATACAGGGATCAATTTATAGCAGCCATTCATCAAAATGAATGAGCTGCTGACTGAATGGTAGTAGCCTGTGAACGCATATGATATGTCTGCCTTTGCAAGCTAGAATGTTAGTTCAGCTTCATGATAATATAATTATAAAGTTGAGTGATGTGACCTTTCTGCTGTTCTCCTACTGAAGTCACTAAATTAAGCACCTCCATAATCAAAAACATTTCAGGAGCTCAGAGAAACATCAGCTTACAGATCATCCACACTTACGGTGCGTTCGATTGACTGTATTTCGGAATGAGAATACATGGAATGTGAGTTTAAAATCCTTCGTTTTTACGGGGGTTCACATTAAAATTGTCAAACATCTGCTAAAATGCTATTTTAAACATATTTTTATTATCCTTGCTGCTTCAAAATGCGGCAAACATACCGTTTTAATCATCACTCCACATATTCTTATTCCAGAATAGGGTCAATCAAACCTGCCCTTAATTATGACCAGAAATGGACCTTTTATTATAGAGAATTAGATGTATGCCCAATTTTTGACTTCCAACGACATGAATTGTTCCTTTAAGTCTAGTATTAACCTTTTCTATCTATTTCCAACAAATTATAAGGTAAGGGTTAAGAGGTTAGCATTATTTTTAACTTAAGGAACTAGATGTAGCTGTTTATCCTTAGTTGAGAAGCAGCATTTGGGGGACACTTTAAATGTGCCGTTAATAATAATTGTTTGTATACATTTCTTCTATTAAAGATCAGTAAAATTGTTGGTTTAATAGCGAGGTTGTGGTTGTTCACAAAAACGCCTTTCAAATTTAACGAATTAGGAAATTTCTGCTTATTGTACTCGGAGTTGAGGATGCATGCTTATGTTGATGCCTACTCATTGATAACAAAACTGAATAATCAAAATTTACTATCGTACCCTATAATTCTGTTTTATTCTATTTATTTATTCACTTATTATTATTATTATTATTATTATTATTATTATTATTATTATCATTATTTTATTTTTATTATTATTATTATTTTTACATTCACTTATTTTAATAATATTGTAATAATTATGCAATATGTTTCTTCAGTCTGTCTATTGTGTAATGGCTCAATGTGTAATATTATTGTGAGGTTTTATTTTGTCGATCTTACTATTGTTTCTAGATTACACGTCGTACTGCAGCAGTGTTCATTGTAAAATTTATATGTAATTTTTGAAAATAAACTTGAAACTTGAAACTTGTATATGTATTCCACGACGTGGATGATGTTGAAGTTGGGAAAAAGAGCCAGGGCCAGGGACACTTGATCATGACAATTATGATTGAAATCTGTGTACATTTAATTAGGGGCACTTCTGGACATATCTCACAGATCAAATGCTCAATTAATTTTGACATTTTATAATAATCAATTTAAATAATCATAAAATTAATGTACCTTGGCTGTTCAATTGATGATTCTCCAGATTCACTGTCATGGTTGATGCTCTCCATAAAGTTCTTGAAAGTCAAAAGAATTTATTTAAAAACAGTTGATAATAATATTATTAAATAAATACATCTTATTAGATGCTTTGGTGTGTTGTATTTTGATGAGCCCGCTAGGGCGAGTGAAAAGACAAACAGTTGGATAATAATTAAGTATTACACAAAAGACAGCAACTTAAATTCATCGAGATCCAGTGATAGAAGTGCTTTTCATAAACTATGCATTTTGACTTCATCAGTTTACACTGAACAAATGCACAGCAACATGGAATCTAGTGGTAGCACTCGACTGAATGCTAAATTGATACGGAGACTACCATAATATATAAATTCATGTACCTGTAACCATATTTCAGAATCACTTTAAATTAAAGTGGCCCACTTCTACACATGCAAGTAACCTACAAACATCTGGGAAGGTTCTGCCAGCCAATTGGCTTGGGTGCATGCCACGCCAGCACAATATCATTGATTCTAAAGGGACTTTCAGAGGTTGAACTGATATTCGCATTATTATATTAAACTGATTATTACATAATTTTTATTTATCAATCGTTCTGCATGATTATTTACATTTTCAAACAAGAATTTCACAAGCCTCGGTGAATGCACTATTATACTTATAAAAATTATTATTAAATTTTCAACCTCGGTGAATGCATTTCTCGTGCTCTGATTGGTTCACTAAATCTCGGTTATCAGTTTGACCTAGGCCTATATTATGGCAAATAACTGCAAGCGCTATTCCGCTGCTAAGCTAAAATTTTTTTCGCCGGAAAGCGAAGTTTCTCTCTGAAGAAAGCAAAAAAGATCTTTTTGTGGAAAGTTTGGATCAATTCTGACGTTTAGAAGTACGTGAAAAGGTAAGAAATGTTTTTGTGATGTCGCCTGCATCTGTCTGACCACCAGGTATTGCGCAACGTGTCTTCATTAAGTTTTTTCCATTTCACTCGGATTTTCTCGCTTTTTTCGCACATACCGGTATATTTTCGAACTTACAAACTTTTGGAGTTTAAGGAATTTAATAACGCAATTAAACAATTCGCACTTGTTGGATATCATTAGCCAACTCAGCGCTACACGCCTCATTGGCTATTTACCATCTCAAATCCAACGTGTTCTCATCATGGAAATTATGATTGTTAAATATTCATTGTCAACATTAACATTACCCATAATTATGGTGCATAAAAGATTCAATTTTTTTTTTACTCCTGGCAAAATTCAATTTCAGTGAAACAACGAGAAATGAGTACTCAGTCATACATACATCATTTGTACCTAAGGCTAGAAATAAACATAAACTCAAGTGTTCCTTGTTTGAAACAGGATGTTTAATTAATCATCATTGAAGGTTTTCAAAGAAACATCTTTAAATGATCCTAAGAAGACTGAATGAGATCTAACAGTAATTTAATTCCTTGTTAAGATCTTGAGGCTTCTTAAATGCTTTAGAGAGGATCTACAGATCATTTAAGATCTTGGCAAGGATCTTTAGGGATTTTGGGCAAGAAAGTGGAAGATCTTCAAAGATCTTTAATAGCGCATCTTTGAAAGGATCCAGGAGCTCGTTTCTCGAAAGTCCCAAAACTTTATGGGCCATTTTTGGGTGTCACAATTCCCTTTGTATCTCATTAGAACGGAGATGATTTATTAAAATCGTCAAACTTCACAGTCATTTTTCTTTTTGTTACCTTGAAAACATGTTAAAAGATCGGCTTTCCAAAACAAGCGGTTGACAGTTTCACAAATGGCTTTTCGGGACTTTTGAGAAACGGGCCCCTGGAGGATCTCGGCTAGGATCTATCATGAGTAAGATCAATCCTTGAAATAATATCTTTATGGAGATCTTCAAAAGATCTCTAGAGATCTCCTAAAATGTTTTTGCTGGGGTTAATTTACTCCTCAATCAGGCATCACTTGGCAGGGAAAGGTTTCATTTTCACTCCAAATTCTTCCAACCTGTCTTAATCTTTGTCTCTCTTTTCGTCTGTAAAAGTAAAGGCCAATCAAACACATTGTCTCGCCTGATGAAAAAGCATCAAAGTAAAAAATTAAAGACAACTATTATAGGTGCACGCAGGTGCTGCGAGGGTTGAGGGTTGCTTTGTTTCTGACAAAACCTGGTAAATCAACTTCATGAGAGTCATTAGAAAGACTAACTCAATCACCATCTCATTGATTGCTTGATTGATTCAGGTCAGTCTATCCATCCATCAACTGTTCCAATGTTAATTATCTGTTAATGTTAGTCACTCACTCAATAGGGAGCTTAAGATCTACGACGATGACATGGACGGAAACGCCACGAAACAATGATAATCATTGGTTAAAAGAGCACAAATAATCGTGCTGCATGTGGGGCACAAATTTTAGCTCATACTTTTGCAGTTCTCTGCATGATGACAATGTGAAATCACGCACAATTTTAGGTATTGACAACAACATGAGCATGTAACAGAGAATCTTTCATTCTCTATTTTCAGTCTGAAACCGCTCGTACCAATTTATTTTTAGGATACTTCTCCCACAATGTATGACGTGAACGAGATGGAATAATCACGAATGACTTGTACCTAGGAGCAAAGTTCTACATTGAGGTGACGTTTTTCGTCGACGTCACCGTCTCAGATCTTAAGGTCCGTAATAAGTGATGCAGTCAATCAGAAATTAAAGAGGCTGCACACACATTGTAAATAAACCACAAAATGATACAAAATGCAAAGAAATAAACTTCAAAACAAACAAATGAATGCATCAAGCAGAGCTTACCAATAAACATAAGGCCTGTTTGAAACCATGGGTGGTCAAACTTGTGAACCTCATGCCCATGTTCATCCTTAAGTCCTTTGGATCTTGCAAAATTAACAATGTAAGTGCACAATTAGTTGGACCAGCTAGGGCAGTGTGCAATGGTGGTGGACAAAACACTGACCGTCACTCCATGGACTACCCGGCCAATGGACTACCCCAATGGACTACCCAAATGGACCAGTGCTATAGGCCCTTCGCATTGACCATGTCACGTGTTCTTGTCAATCATAAAAAAATGATCATGGTACAAAATAGACGCCAGAAATAGAAAGAGTGTGATGAAATTGGTAAGACTGTCAAATGTGTACTGACAAAATAATTCGCGTACCACGTTTTTAGTGGCTACAACCGAAGGGTTAACAGACCCCCGGGGGGGAGGGGGGGGGGGGGTACTCAATGTATCCCTGGTCGGAGAGGTGCAGCGCGGCCCCTCATACCCTGACCCTGTTTAAGACAAATATCGCTGATTTTCCTACCCATTTTAAGACAGAATTCCGATTTTTGATACCCAGTTTAAGACATTTAACCCACTTTAAGACAAAAATTGATAAATCGATACCCTGATTAAGACAAAAAATGATAAATTCGATACCCTGTTCAAGACAAAAATCCCGAAAAACATACCCTGGCTGGCCGCACGTCCCCATTAAGCCCTTATAGGGGAGTACCCCCCCCCCCCCCCCCCCCCCCCCCCGGGTAACAGACTGAGTTTCTCATTATTCAAAAGACCTTATCTTTAGTTTCTGTGCCAATGAGTAAGCTTCAACGAATGTCACTGTTTTTGTTTCTGTAACACAACATTCAAGCATGCCATGGCATTGTGTATTCTTTCCTGTAATTTCCACTCTTTACACATGGGGTCTTAGTTTCCATAGTACCAAAACTAAGATCCTAGTCTTAGTTTTCGTAGGATATTTAAGCACAAATCAACCCCTGGCACAATGTTGACTTTTCTTCCGAGGTATTCCTTGCACAATCTTCCCTTGGAAAGTCCCTGATATATTGCTACAACACCAGGTATGCTTTTTTGGTTAATATTTAACTGGAAAAAATATTTCAGCCTGAAAAGAGAAAGATGTCCGTTTTCCTAATTGTAGAGATAATCAGGGTAAAGGGGACTCCACCAGGACCAGTAAGACTGCAGTATAAAGTTGCTGCCCGGAAATTCTTGGCTGCAGTGTAATTCTCGGCTGCAGGAAATTTTTTTTGTCACTTCTTCTCTTCTGCACGATTTTCTTTTTCAGTCACCATCCCTTGTATGATTTTTTTTTGTATTTTCCCCACCCCACCCGCCATCACTTTTCTAATGGTCTGTCCCTTATCGGGATTCCCATACAAATCCTTTTATTTTTTAGGCCATGCTCACACTGAGCTTGGGGCACCTGACGTGATACATATAGAGCACATATGAAATAAAGAAAACAAAAAAGGAATTAATGTGCTTAACACTTATAATTAAATTAATGGGAAGAGATGTAGAATATATCAAAGCAAAATTTAAAAAAACATACAGAATATAGAAAATAAAAATCACGGCACGTTGTAATAGAGGCACTAGTTTATATTAAAAGCTGTTTGAATGGGTTTCGACAAAACACTGACCCCCGGTCAACTGACCCCCCTACTGACCCCCTATAAAATCAATGGGAAAATGAATACTGCTTACTTAAGCCTCAACAACCCTTTTTAAACAGCATTGTTCAACAATATTTTAAGTCTAAGCACCCATTTTAAAAAGGTTAGCTTACATGAAGTAATCGGCCATCACAACAATAATCGAAAACTAACCTTTTTAAAATGGGTGCTTAGACTTAAATATTGTTGAACAATGCCGTTTAAAAAGGGTTGTTGAGGCTTAAGTAAGCAGTACTCATTTTCCCATTGATTTTATACGGGGTCAGTAAGGGGGTTAGTTGACCGGGGGTCAGTGTTTTGTCGAAAGCCTGTTTGAATAGTGACAGGAAAGGCGCGCCATAGTGAAGGGTTCAAGTGACTGGTTTAGGGTTCAGTATTTTCTTCAAGTCATCATAGATGATATTTTGCGTTAGAGCAAAAGAGATCATAAACACTCAAGCTACTTGGAAGACAAGCATTAATTTCAGGATCGTCAATAAAATTTCAAGTTGTTGGCTGCTGGAGTGGAGTCAGATGACCTGTAGCCGTCGCGTGATTGCCACGCAAAAAAAGAAAAAACTCGCAAAAGGCGAAATGCATCCATCTACTCACGAACAGTCATTCTGTGCCTTCTTTGATAGTGTGTTTATGGATCCTGTAAAAAGCATTCCAATCGCTAGTAATATCTGCCTGCTGGTCAAGGTGGCCATCTTTATGAAGCAAGGAGCTGGAGCTGGAAAAGAGCTTAAAATAATGTCCTTACATACGGTGGGGTGGGGTTCCGTTATGATCAATCATCACGCAGCAGTATAAATCAGCCGGCCTAAGCTAATTTTACACGGCACGAGACATAAAAATTGTGGTTTTTATGTTTGAGGCGAATGGCTGCCCCCAGTAAAATGAGTGCAATGGCCACTAGACATACCCACTCATCCGTTGCAGCTATGACCAAGACCGTATATTCAACAAATAAATAAGATTCAACTCAATACCGTGCAGGAGCCCGGTTAGCTCAGTCGGTAGAGCATCAGACTTTTAATCTGAGGGCCATGGGTTCAAGTCCCATATCGGGCGACTGTCAATTTTGATCATACTTTTTTTTTCATTTTACTTTTTTCTTTAGTCTTCAACGGTGATTTAACGCAAACTCTTATTCTCTTAAAAAATATATTTTCTAACATTGCATACAACTTTTAAGTAGTAAAATCCCCCACTCAAATGCTTTATAACATTATTAATTTTTGGCATTCTTATTTGTGGACAAAAACCTATAACATTTCTGGGGTATTTCACTACAGTCACTACAAGGCAGCGCAAGTATGGTTCAAGGATCATCAACTATATTTTAGACTGCCAATTTCCTCTCATCCGGCAAACTCTTGGAACAGCTGATACAAGCAATTAGCAAAATGCGGACATGTGGAAGATTATTGGTTGTTCTTGGACCACTGACCAATCACAAACAGGCAAATTTGTCCCGCTGGTTATGGGAAAACATCGCCAACGCCGCCATTGATGAGAAGAACATCATGGCCTCTAGTCCTTCAACAAGAGACGCCGAGGAAGACGAATATATGAGGAAACTTGAGACAATTAGAGATATAAGGTACCGAAATAACTTTTGTTAAACGTTTCTGAATTGCACAACTGTGCGAATTTAAGCTTCAATTTATTTGGCTTTCGACGTTCTGCATGAAATTCATTGTTTGATACGCTTATACGTATCAAAAATTGCATTCATTTTTATGAAAAGAAGTGAACGAAGTTTTCATGATTGGCTTGGTATTGGAAATTCGAAAAAAAAATATTGCCCGATTTTTTATTCGTAAATAACTTATAAGTTTACTTTTGTATTCCCAATTTATGAATGAAGATCAGTGTGAATAACTAAAAGAAAAAAATTAAATTAAAAACTTTGGCTAGTGTTATCAGTAAATATTTCCAGCAACTACAAGCACTTAGTCTGTCTTATTCCTTAGCCATGCATATATACATAAAGATTCAAAACTGAGATCCTTGTAGCGATGTTCAATGCATTTTGTGAGCTGTATAAAAAGGAGACTGCCATATGCTCTTTTTTGTTGGGGGAATTATGCAAATTGTATTCGAAGGAAACAATGTACCTAATATTTTTAACGTCATTGATTACTATTCTATTAATTTCATGAAAAGGAGAAACGTCAAAAAATGAGTTAAAGATGCTAACTGCTCTTTTTTCCGTTTTGTTGATAAAAATTGGTATTATTCTTTTACTTTCCTGTGATGCAACGTTTTTGGCAATGATGTCATCAACAAAGGATAAGCATTTCAAAGGTATATCGCCAAAAAACAGAGTAATTTGCCGCTTTCATATCTGGATTTGCAGGTTCCTTTTGACTTCATTTCACCTTCTTTGTTCACTTCAGAATCACTCTCAATGTTTAGGAAAAAACCTCAAACGAATGATGTTTTCCTCAAACAATTGTAACTGCATGTATTTTATGTAAATAACTCGCCCTTCATATCTTTAATTTGTTTCAAATGTTGTAAATAGATTGTCTTTCATATGTTTAATATAATACTCCACATTTGCATTTAAACAAGATTTCTGCTCATTTACAATACATGGGTTAAATAAAGTTACCTAGTTTACTTAAACTATAGCTACTAGTTGACAAAGAAGAACTAACAGAAGATGACTGATAAAATGGTAGCAAGAGTTTCAAGAATAATGTTTGAACTTTTAATTAATTTTAATTAAGAACTTGCATTTCATTCAGATTGTAGATGCAACAGCTATCAATTCCTACAAGAAATTCAATACTATTGGTTAAATGGGAGAAAGTAATTATTTTGATGCATGTTTGCCATGCAATTTATTACATTTCCTTGCCTCACACAGCCAAACAAAATGTGAAATGAGCAAAATATAGAGTTTTGACAACAATGTGAGCAAACCACATTGAATCGCAAAATTATACTTGTGATTGCACCAAATTATATTTTGAAGAGTTATTTTCTTTGGCATTGCTGTTTTCATTGTGTAGCTCCTGATTTAAGAAGTATATATTCCTTTTGCAAGAGTCATAGCACAATAGTGCTTGCATACAACCAGTCAGTTTATGATTGCTCAACATCTACCTGTTCATGTACATGTAATGTAAATCCTCCTGCTTGAATCTTTATGTGAGGCCCTTATATTCATTTGCTAACTTGTTAGGGTCAAGACCTCTCAGTTAGACAAGTTGAAATCCCAGCTTATCCAAGAGTTAGATGTGGCAGAGAAGGAAGGCAAACTGTTAAAAGACTACAAAGCTGAAATGGAAGCCCTTCTTCATGAGAAAATGGCACATGTGGAAGAGTTAAGGCTCATTCATGCTGACATCAATTTAGTAAGTAGAATCACCTTTTTCGTTGAATAGCTGTAAATAGATTTGTTAGTAAACTCTATGCTTTTCTTTTAAAACAGTCAGTCTTAAAAGATATTTTCATTGTAATTGAAATAGATTACAAAACAGTTGGTTTTTATGTTCGTTTTTTTCAACTGAAGATACAAATTCTTGTGTGCGCTACATGCAAGCCTCACAATCAGTTGTCTTATTAAATCATGCCCATTGGCCGTGTGAGGCGAGTGAAAACACCGTAAAACAAAGCATCTCTCTCCTCTCTCGCTCTTCGTTTTTACCCTGGCTCTGGACCTTTCACTTGACAAGACACATACGGCTGTTTTACAGCATGATTGAAGTGAATGAGGTCTTAAAAATATTCAAGACAAGGAAAGAATATTTAAGTCTCAACAAGACTGTGTGCTATTAGGGCCTTAGTGTTTTGTTGCAAATTTGCCACACAGTTCTGCATGTGTTCTGGTTGATCAACGAATTTATCTTGTGTGCTTGCTAACGAAGTGATCACCCTTTTTACAATGCTCCTTTGTGTTTGACAATAACTGAAGAGCAGCTTTTACTTGAAATGACAAAAAATAGCCTCTAGCAAGCTTATTTTGCAGTATAAACTGATAGCAGGATTGCTCCTGGATAAATCAGTTGACAGCAAAGGTGATTTTTTTAAGAACTGATACCCAGTCAACCATATAAGAATGAAACGACCACTTGCACATTTTTGCCTGAAGACATCATTGAAGCTATTCTTTCTGGTAGCAATCATGAAAATTATAATCAAGAAAATCGATCATTCTGTATATACATGTAAGGCCTGGACATTTATTATTTCAAGCACAAAGCCTATCATTAGTCCTACTGAGTGTTTAGCCAAGGGCAACCATTTTACTTTTTTAAAATAAAGTGATTGAGATGCATGAAGGGCTTTATCTCACTAATGAAAAGCCAATTTCCATGATTGTATTCCTTCAGATGGAAAATACAATCAAGCAGTCTGAGGCTGAGAGAGAACGAGGCCTGGAGACACTTAGAAGGTTACATGATGAATATAAACCCCTAAAAAGGGATATTGACAAGATGAGAGGATCATTGGGTCTTGACAAGGTTGCCAATCTTGATGAAGAAACAAGTCTTGCCGAGTAAGTCTATAATGTTACAGTAGAAGGTAGCAATAGCTTTATCTGTTAAGACAGGCTGCCATTGACTTAATTATGCTACATGTACGATTAATAACTTATTGTTCTCTTAGTGGATGTGTGATATTCATGTTCCCACTTTCAATTTCATGGGTATGTTAATTGGTGCATTTACTGGAAGCCAGGTACCCTTTTATGTAAGCTGGTAAAACAAACTGTTTATTTTTTGTAGTCTGTTTTCCTAAACACCAGAGAATATGTTGGACAAGAGAACAGCTGGTTGAACAGTTGATGAAATAACTCTCACACGTACTCATTTTCGCTAAGTTTTATATTTGCGTGATTTAATTTCGCTTAACTTATAGAGGACTTATTCGTGCAGCTTTAAATTTACAGCAAAATGCAGGCATTTCTGGCAGAATATTACTTGGAGCCTGAAAGAATCCCGACAGAAATTGCTCAGGATGATGATGAAGAAGACATTTTTGTGCTTTTTAACGTTATAAGTACACTTTAACTAAAAACATCATATGTGTACGCATGAATAAAACGATTGGTTTGCATTTCTAACAACTAGTGTCTCATATTACACCACTAACCATTTCGCGCGGGTTATATTTGGCGCAGTACTAAATTTCGCGCACTTAGGCGTGCGCGAATTTTAATACAAGTAAGGAATTGAGATTCTGTGCTCCCACCACTGCACATACCTTTAATATACCAAATCCGTTGTTGTCCTTGTTCATGGTGGTTTTTGAATTTTGAACACAACGATTAGAAGTGTTCTATAGGATTCTCTAACCCACTGGTTTAGTCAAGCACATAGTGCAAAAAGCACAGCAACGAAAACGTTTCCTAAGCACCCACAAACCCGTAGGAGTCCCCTGTCAGTTATATTGTAACGATGGCACTCTTATGTGATCATGAAGGAGAAGAGTAAACTTCTCAGGTATCCATGAAGGGTTAATTAACCCGGGGTCCAGCCGAGCCTCAACTAGGCCTTTATAGATTACGCTAGCATAATTTTTGGCATAATTTGAGCAAACTGGCATAATTTCTGCCAAGTAGCAATGCTAGCATAATTCGCATTTTTTGATAATTATCGGATCATTTTTGATGCTACAATTTAATCATTGTTCATCTCTACTCCCAAGTCCCAAGCACTTGGTGACGTAAAAAATATTCGATGTTTTAAGTTTTAGTTCAAGTAGTAGCATTTGTAGTTCACTGTGAATCACTGAGCGGCGTCTGAAACGGTCTGAGCGCGGGTCTGGGGTGCCGCAGAAAGAGTTTTTAGCCTGCTTTCGGCGTCTTTCCATGAGCAGCAAGAGAGTGCACTTTCAGACTACTTGCAAGCAAGTGTAATGCTGCAATATAACAATCGCAGATAAGCTACATGAGAGTATAGTCTAGTACTAGTGTGCATGTTAACATGAACCACATGTTTATTTGAATTTCATTGTGGATTTGTTGCGCTTACTTTCTTGTAGACCAACGGCTTCTAATTAAAAAAATGTATTTTTTGGAGTTATTTGCAATTTTTTCACAGAGCATAATTTTAAAAAAAGGGGCATAATTTGGAAAAAAGAGCATAATTTTAGCATAAGTTCGCCAAAAAAAGCAATGCTACTAGCATAATCTATAAAGGCCTAGCTTCAACCCCCTAACCGACCACACCCTGAGGCTGTTTCTTTAGTTGCCAAGTGACTTTCTGCCGGATGGTAGCGTCGTGCAAGGTTTTTCTTCAAGAAATGGTTCTGTGGCTATCGGCACGCTAACGGTTTCTCTTATTTACAGGTTTCTTGAACGTGCTCCACCTGGTTGGAAGCCAGAGCCACAGGAGCCCCCTCCTCCCCCCGTAGCCTCGCAGTTAGCAGCAGCAGCAGCGGCAGCCCAACAGCTTGTCAACAAACGAGGTCCCCAGGGAGAGAGGCACTTTCGACAACAGCAACCACCACCCATGAAGGCATGTTTGTCATGTCATCAACAGATTCATCGGAATGCTCCTATTTGTCCACTGTGCAAGGCGAAAAGTCGTTCAAGGCACCCCAAGAAGACCAAAAGAAAGCACGAAGATTAACTTGGTTGTCAGCTTTTGTGGGTCACGATATCCCCTGCCTTGGAAAAAGAAAATGATAACTCCTTTTTTTCTTATTCTTCTTTCGGCTGTTTTGCCCAAAAAGCCCCGGCTTATATCCTTATATGATTCTCTTTGAATTAATAGTATGGGACGTTAAAGAACCCACTCACTGTTCGATAAGAATAGGGGACGTAGTCCCCGGTGTTGTGGTCTGACCTTATCTGGACAGGGGCATCTTTCACTTCCATAAAATTAATTGTAAACTGCGTAACAAGCAGTCTGGCTAAGGTCCCCCATGCACAAAGTATTGTAAATTAGTCCTGAAAGCCCCGTGGGGAGAGACTAATAGCCTAACTTCACTTCACTTCAACTGTAATCCTTCCCCCGCTCACGGCTCAAAGATTTTTTTGCTGTGGCGTCTTTTGCGTACCACGGCTAACGCCCATTTGGATTTCATTGGGATTTTTATAGAGCATTTTTAAAGTCATCCTTAATTTGTTATGTTAACTTGGTGTAGTAGCAGAATTTTAACCTATGGAAAAGTCGTACGTTAAGGTTTCGTTAACCGGCAGGCTCGCCGGCCAAGTAGTTGATAACGAGCGGGAAAAGCATGGCCATGGATAGGTGCTCGCTGCTTATTTCCCGGATTGAAAAGTCTATCAGTCGCGCAACGTTTTTGGCTGCTCTCCCGGCTTGAACCTTTTGATGTCACCTATTTAATGACAGTTCTAAATGTAGCAGAATGTGACGAAAGTGACTCACTTCCCAAAGAAGTTCTTTTTCCTTCAGTGGCTTATTCGATTCACCTGACCCAAATGACATGCTTTAACTGTTTCTCAATCGGTCCAGAAATTACTTACTGTGCCTTTCAATAACATGCTGACTCTAATTCAAAGGTCAACCGACAAATGCGTTTTTCGCTACCGTCAATCAAATGTTCGGCGGCTCCTCCGAGCTTCCGACTACTGTCGAGCGCGCAGTAATCAAATCACATCGTTGAGCCCATTTCAGTCAACATAGTCGGAAACTGGGAGGAGCCGCCGAACATTTGATTGACGGTAGCGAAAAACGCATTTGTCAGTTGACCTTTGAATTTAAAAGTCCGCATGTTATTGAAAGGCGCAGTAACTTTACATGATAGTTATCGATGCCTCGTATATTTATTATGAGATTTTCAAGGGTGAGACGATTGAAGAAGATTCGTTAGTAATGTAAAATCATGGTGCTTTGAGAGGTTGTCAAACCAGAAAATGAAAATAAATTGTTTGAAAAACAATCTGAACATCAAGTACTTCGTATCGGTAAAGAAGGCTGTCGGGTAATCTGTCTCCCTGTTGCCGAGACGGAACATACTGATGTTGTCTGCACATAGAGAATTTAAAAAGATATGTGAAGTTAGTTTTTGGTTATAGTTCATGTGCACGAATGGTGGCCAATTTATGGGCGTACCCATTTCCGATAACTACTCAATATTGTGTTCTTTGACGTACTGATGACTTTGGAAAGCATTTGCTACTGTGAGGCAACGGACGAGAGCAACTTCAGAACGAATGATGTCCTTATGAATACAGGTTAAGGGGGCAATCTCATGCTAAATTTCCTGTTGTGTACTTTTTCAGGTCAAAACTGGATAAAAATCTAATTAACTACTTTAGCTCACACATACAACATTTCTGATAACCCACTGACAAGATATGAATGATATTTTTGGCACAAGTAACCATTTGTGTTCAATTTTTGGTGAATTTCTGAAGCCACCGTCTCCAAACTTTTATCAATCCATTTCCATCCTCTCCATCCTTGGCTGCCAACAACAAACTGTAACATTATCTTTTGGTCTTAATTGATGCAAAGACGTCTTCTAGAGTTTTGAAGTCTGACTAAAATAGCGTGCGTGACACTACCCCTGCTTGCTGTGTTGTCATGGCAATGTGCTATTGGTATGACAACATGTTTTTCAGAAGCCCATCCGGATATACAAATCTTGTCCAGGTTTCATGGGGCTACCTGTGCACGTAAAAACTACCCGATGACATTGGCGCTGTCACTGAATTCAACAAAAATTGCGGTTTTAAATTCGGAAATTCTCGTATGCCCAACGATACATTCCGGTTGACAAACCCGACTGAGCGTTCACATAATTTTCGAGCCAATCAGAGAGTGTCACGTGAGCCTGCCACGAACATGAGCTGAATAGGAAGCAAGCTCGAACTTCTCCCATACTGGGCTTATCTTAAGCAATTTTCTTAGACCGCGCTATTTCACGCGATTTTTCAAAAACAAGCTTATGATCACGCTATTGTCCATTCTCTATCCCAGGGGGAATAATATAATATTTAAGGAAAGAGAACGCGAGTTAAGAGAGCAAATTTTTGTGCCCATGCTGCGAAGGATATTTCTATCTGTTGTTCCCATGACACGCGTTCCTTATGACCGACAAGGAGTCGCCCTTGACAACTACGCAACATGGCACATAAGTAATAATAGATTTCAAATGATTTTCATTGGAGCAGAGCCCTGTAAAGGGGATTCTTTCTCTTTCGTATTCTCTTGTTTAATCCTTATTATGTGCTGGAAAGGTCTAGTTTCGAGGAAAAACCCAAAGCTATGAAAACACTAGTGCAAAATATAAATGGATGTTGTACATGCACTCCAAGACATTGGTTCCTGCTGTGCTGATAGGTCTAAACATTTTAAGATACACTCCTTTTATAAGCAAGAACCTTTTATAAGAACGTTCGGGCAGAGATCAAACCGTCCGTACAAAAGGCAAACGTTTAAGAACATACCCAGACCTAGAGCCAGTTAAGAACGTCTTTCTATTGCTCTTGTTTTTGTGGGTCGTGTAAAATAAATGTAAAACTGTAGTCTAACAGGACGATAAACTTAAATACTTGGGGACGTTTCTTAATATTATATACTATGTGGTTTTCCTATTGCATGATACACTGAAGAAACTCAGTTGGTAGTCGAACTTATTATACTACGTAGATTAAGAACGTTTTCGGGATCAAATCTCCAAAAAATAAAAAGAACGTTCAGCCTCAGCTCCAAAATTACAAGTTCTTTTAAAAAACAATGAAGAGTGTAATTAAGTTGAGTTTAGTGAGCAGGTGATTTTGAAAAGCAACTCCACTTAACCCCACATCCTTCTTCGGCTTCCAGGACGTCGATAAATATTCACCGAATCAGTAATAAGCAACCAACAGCTAACATCTATCACGGTTGGAGATTTTTATTGGCTTGCTCGGCTATCAATGTAATCTTCTTATCCATTAACAAAAGGAAAAATGTTAGTTTATCCTCAACAAATCATTTTCACGGTCCATTGATTCAGAAGCTCTTGGCATTTTAATCCCCGTTCAGGCTTTCTATGGCAAATCAAACGTTTATATTGGATAAGTGAAGCTAGGGTACCAGAAGAACTGAACTAATTAACAGTTCCAGGGATTGTGAAAACAATTCTTGCTTCCTTTGCTGACTTTACAATGCAGTAGTTTTTCAATGAAGGGCCAGGGAAAAAGGTCACTATCGAAATTGATTACGCTGGGTTTTGTATTGTGTTAATACATGCAGTCGATAATGTATCCGGGCGAATGATTTCTCTAAACGCCTGTCGATAATTCTGTTGTCGATAGAAATAGATACAGGGATTCAGCGCAGAGTTAGCGAGGCTGAGAAACCCTGTCCAAAAGTGTAAATTCGTATAACGGTCCGGAAATATTGCAGTGGTGATCAAGATAGGAACCCAGCAAAGTGAAAAAAGAAAGACTACTAAAGCAATAGTCTTGGCGACTTGTTTGTCTCGTTTTGCCAGGCCAGCAGATACTTGGCTTTTCCTTTCACTTCCCTGTAGATTGCGTATCTTAGATGACTTATGTTTAACATTTATTACTGTGACAACTCCAGACATGAAAATAGCAAAAAGGCAAACGACAACTCCAGCGATTTTCACTCGCGTCAAGAACTCGCTATACCTAAAACCAAAAGCGTCCAGAATGGGAATTACTGGCGACACGATCCATATGAACACCAGGAGGTTTCTGAGCTTCGAGGAAGTCATTCTCAATTTGCGGCCTAAGGGACTAGCAATCGCCCAACAGCGATCCATGCTTAGTAGGGCCAAAATCAGAAGAGAGGCTGTGGTCGAATACCGCCCTATCGCTATCAAAACTGAACCAGACATAGTCGATGAACACTGTGGCACAGAACCTCGAACTAGAGACAAAATAATCATAGGCATCAGTATTGCTGTAACCAGTAAATCGGCCATTGCAAGATTGCAGATTAACGCACCACAGATCGTCTTCAGGCTCGGTGTTCTCCTTATGACAAGAACGACGACAACATTGCCAAAAGACCCACCAACAGTAACTACACTACAAATAACTAAAGCAAAAACAATGTCGGTTGTTTTCAGTGAAAAACTCTGGCAATATGTGACAACGTCTTTGCTGTTAGAAGTGTTCAAAGCGAGGTTTTCACTACCAAGAATCCCAGAGGTTGAGTTCATTTTGCAAAAAAAGACTTTGCTATTTCGCGATTACTATGGTAAAAACAGGATTTAGAAGACACAAAAAGTGATTTCAGTTCTAGTCTCTTGCTTAGTTTACACAAGCGGTTAAATTGAATCACCTGTCTTCATGCAATATTAGTACGCTCGTTCCGTCAGAAGTTGTTTATCTAAACTAAAGTGAATTTCCATTTTCATGTTAAAGTTCTTGGCCTTAACAAAGTTCCTTTTTCTGTAAAATATTGTTTAATTTAAATCGCTGCGGGAGTAAGAAAAATCATATTTCCATGTCCTCAACTTTGTGAAAAATACTTTGATTCGTCTGAGAAAACCATAAGCAATAGTCTAATCATATATTAAAATTCAACTTGAAATACGGAAACTTGACCGCAAAGCGATGTGATACCTGCTTTTATTGAATAGTGACTCAAATATATCTAAAGCCGGAGGGCTAATTTTGCACTTAAGAAGTTGAAGGCAATTTCAAATCCTACTTAGTAAATGGTCCACAGCTGTCAATTTATCACAAAAATCTTTGCATCAAAGAACTTTCTGGTAAATTGACAGCTGTGGACCACTTGGTTAGTAAAATTTAAAAGAACTTTTACCCACTGAGTACCATACAGTACTTACCATAAATCTAGTGTCAAAAAATACGAACGTTCTTAGGAAAAAAACTTTGATTGGTTCTCGCCGTGAGACATCCGAATGGTTTCGTGCAATACATCGGTTCTGCTTAACACTGACATGGTTTGGTGGTTAAACTAAACGGCCCGGCTGTAAAACACAACTACATGATCAGACAAAACATATGTAAATAGCTAATGTTGAATGTTTTCGCAAGTGAAGAGAGGTATTGCTGTCAAAAATTAATGCTCAAGTCTGTAAATGTTCCATATACGATGAGTAA
>OX421446.1:26617784-26627784 GCA_949126865.1 Montipora capitata
GAGTAAGAAAAACAAGAGGGCACGCTGTCATTTTATTTATTATTTACCATTACAGCCTACCCTTCTTTCGTGAAGATTAATGGCTGGGGTCAACGGTGTAGCAATAAAATGAATAAAATACAGAAAAACGAAATAACGGGGAAAGAAGAAAAAGAAAAAGAAGATAATTTACAGGACTGTGAGTGATAAGTGAGCCGGAATGTTTGAATGAGTTAAGGTCATCAGTATCAAAAATACACTGTGGTAAACTGTTCCATTGAGTGATAGTTCTGGGGTAGAAGGATAATTGGTGACACGAGGTACTGGTAGAGAGGGGGATGAAGCTATTATTGTGGGAATGCCGGGATCTACGTGTCATGGGTTGGAGGTATTTGGAGGCGTTAATTGGAACATGTCCTCTGTTGATCTTGTACAAGAGAAAAAGTCTTGCATCCGCTCTCCTTTGTTCTAGTGACCTCCAGCCAAGGTCCTGGAGCATGTTTGAGACGCTAGAGGTATTGTGATACCTCTTTAGAGTCCACCTAGCGGCCCGCCTTTGTACCATTTCGATCTTGTGGGCGCCGTTATTTTCTACACCTGATCTAGGGTCCCAAATTGCTGCACCGGGTTCGACCTGAGGGCGCACAAACCCCATGTACGCCTTCTCACGCAAACCACTTGAAGTAACTTTCAAATTACGCTTCAGGGACCCGAGAGCGCGATTGGCTTTGGCTGTTGTTACATCTATGTGTTTATTCCACTTAAGATCTTTTGAAATAAGGCTTCCGAGATATTTGATGCGGTCAGCCTCTTTAAGGGGAGTACCATTCAATACGTAGGTGAACAGGATCTTGGTGCGTGCACGCGAGACGCGGAGTACTTCATACTTCGAGGCATTAAATTGCATGAGCCATTCCTCTCCCCACATCTGAAGAAGTGTTAAGTCGTGCTGAAGCTGCTGACAGTCTTTGCTGTTATTGATAGCAAGGTACATGACAGTATCATCAGCGAAGAGCCTGACTTTGGATTTAATGCCATTTGGTAAGTCGTTGATATAAATAAGAAATAGTGCCGGGCCGATGACCGAGCCTTGTGGTACGCCCGATAGAACTGGGACGGGAGTCGAACGTTTACCGTCAACAACCACGCATTGCTGCCTGTTGTTCAAGAAGTTCTTAAGCCAGCCTAGGGTGTTGTTACTTAAGATTCATTAATAGCCTGTTATGAGGAACTTTATCGAAGGCCTTTGAGAAGTCCATTACAATGACGTCTGTTTACTTTATGTTCCGTGGGATGTTAATTAGGTCGGTGACAAATTCTAGGAGCTGAGTTTCACAGGACCTATTCTTGCGCAAACCATGTTGTAGAGGATAGAGGATGTCATTTGCCTCTAGATGTGCCATATGTCTAATGATATCGTAACCAAATTCGTTGAGAACTTTTGATAAACTATGGTCGTCTGAGAGTAGAAGTCAGGGGTATGGAACATGAGATAAAGGTTTGTTGTGACCGTTTTAATTAATGTTCATTACCTGTTGAGCCCGAGGCTTGGACGCCAGAAGGTCTAAGAAAAATTAACCAAAACCAGATAATCGATAGCCATTCACCGCCATCTGTTAAAAAAAAATAAAAAAAAAAAATAAAAATAAATTAATAATAATAATAATAATAATAATAATAATAATAATAATAATAATAATAATAATAATAATAATAATAATAATAATAATAATAAAAAGGAACGTAAATACGAATTCATAAAACAGTCGTTCCTAACCCTAACGGCCATGTAGTCAGTCAGTCAACAACGAAGATCGTTTGGACGCGTTTCTGTAAACTCTGTAAAATGACAATTTCAGATCCTTTGCTTTTTTTTACCTTTTAGCTGAAGACACTGGTATTTACTGGCTTTCGGTAAGTTCTTCGAAGTTTGAATGATTTCTTGACTTCTCTCCTAAAAGCAACAACGTCATCATGTAACTGAATTCTACATTTTTATGAGTGGGTTGCGTAATGGTTTCTTGCAATCTATGGTAACCTTTTGTTTTCCATTTTCCGAGTCTAATGCAAGTCTGATTTGCTGCTTGTACGTTAAAGTCAATTGCATTTTTTTAGGTATGATTTTTCTGAGACTTGACCTGATATCTGTTCATTGGAAATGAACAGTGCCTTGGGAATTAACAAAAATAGTATAATAAATCACTTGCAGGAGATGTTACGAGATTAGACATTGTACTGTCCTGTTAAGGTTTTGATTTTAACTGAGTGTAAAGCTTTTTTGACACCTTTTCTGTTTAAAGAGATAATTCTTATTTGATACGTGTTACGGAAGCTTCGTTGACATTGAACTCTGAACTGCAGATCAGTGGCAATATATAGGCTACCCATTTCCTCTCACTTTTATCTTAAACTATTGCATCATTTTCCTTTGTTGAAGGGCGATTCAAAGAGAGGAAGTGTCTCTAAAGTTCAGTAGGATATCATACCATTCAGTTGTCGGGAAAAAGGATTTAAATTTCAGACCGAGCTGTCTTTAAAATGAAATTCTCTTCGCGTGGCATTTTCTCCCTTGACTTTTACTGAAAACTAAGAATTTCATCTACTAACTCGTTTAAAATAGGTCACAATCTCTGATCTCGCAGTGTCGTTTTCATGAGATGCTGTGATTCCGCAGAAAAATGATTGCTTTGTTTTGTCCACGTGGATGATATCAAAATGGCAGCTTGGAAAATCGGTGGCGTTTTCTGGCGCATTCCAAGCATCACTTGCTTTGATGGTCTGAAAGCAATAAAACACATAAGAAATAATCGATATCTTTTAACTTTGGTATGTTAATGATCACCGCCGGCAAATGTAGCGACAACTCAAGATTTTCTTTTCTAAGGCCGCCCCGTTTACATCGACAAGTTTCCCTTGACAAGTATTTTTTCCTTGTAAAGGGAAACTTGTAAAAAATAATGTAAATTTGACAATTCTTCCTTGACAAATGTCAAGGAAGAATTGTCAATGGTAGAAATTTGTTCGTGTAAACGGACGAAAAGGAAAATGTGGCAGGGTATATTGATGAGATTAGTTCCCAGTATCACACTCAGGCTCTTTGCTGTCGCAAAGGAAGACGATGTAGAGTGCACGAGCTCCGACGAGCTATAGGTACTGGAACATTTTTATGTACTCGCTGACTTCGCAGACACAGGCTGAACTTGTTCATCGTCTATACGAGCAATTATTCCTTTTGAAGAAGAACTTGTCGAGGAAAAATCGTCGATCATATGCACGAGCAATGATAATTGTAAAGGAAACTTGTCAAGGACTGAAACTTGCCGGTATAAACGGGGCTTTAATTCCATCATGGAGGGCCGAGAACGCCGGGCCCTGATTTTTTAGGTTGTTTAAAAAAACCAGAGTCGGACAATTCGCCCATAAGACAATTAGCCCAAGCAGGACAATCTTTGACCATACATGGTAGCTAATCACTTGAAACCGCAGCCCTAAACCATGACTGAAATATATAAGTGCTTACATCTAAAGGCTACAGACTTAAGCACGAAATTCAATTCTGAATACCCACTTCAACGAAATCATTACGAGGATTAGAGGGCACAGGACATAAGGGATCGAATCCGGTTGGCCAACCCATCACCGAAAGCAAGGCACTAATCAATTAAGGGAACTACGCCTGCGCCTATGGGGTAACGAATTATCTCTTTTATCTGTTTCATTTTGTACATTAAAGAATGATTCGATCTGACGACGTGATTACCCTTATTTCATTTCCCCAAGACGGTTAATCTACAGTCAAACTCTGCGTTTAGAATTGAAGTATTATAATAGCAATTTTATCATCATACGTTTTTTGAGGACAATGCGACGGAAATGATTCCTCCAGGATCGTAAAATTTCGGGAAAAGTTAATGTGTCTCATGCCAGTTTCGACAATTTGGAGGGAATGTCTTTTTAGCAGGATTACTTTTACAACAGAACGGCAATCCGTGTTCTGGCACCAAATGAAACACCAATAATTGCTTAACAAGATGTACTCGTCAAGGTGACGTAATAGGTTAACATGACAACAAAAACGCCATCTAAAAGAACCCTATAGTCATTTGTCTTTAAACGCTTATAAATGAGAATTTTTTGTTGCAGGAAAGTGATCTCTCAGGCTAAGATAAAACCGACGTGTAACGCGCGTTCACAGCTTCCGAATATTCAGTGCTAAGTACCATATTTGGAATCCCCTCGCTCCAGTTAATTTCGCGCGAAAACATTGGTGGTATTGCGTCACGGTGTTCTTGCGAACTGATTAGTTAAATGTTTCTCTCTTGTTGTTCCAAATATGGTACTTAGCAAATTGAATATTCAGAGGCTTGTTTCCCAGCACACACTTGAAGGGGCCGTTACACGTTTCAACCCTTATGGGTTTCTGATAAAACTCAATGCAAAAATTAAAACATCGGCTTTGGAGTGGATTCAGAGCAGCCTAAACCAATTGCGAAAATGGTTTACTTATTCAAAACTTTATCACTTTTTGCTTACCTTCACTTTACTTCCTTTGATCTTCCATCCGTGTTCTAATGCATCGAGTTCAATTCTGATATCCTCATCACTGTTGGACACAAAGATCCCAGCCACCGGAACCAGAAGTTTGTGATGTCTTTCTTCTTCTTTCTGGCACACCTGCTGATTATTGCAACAAAACGTATTGATTCAGAATCAAGATGCGGCTGCATGTACTGACTTTAGGCCGACTACTTGAAAAATGTAATACAGATCTCGAATAGTCGCCGATAAAATAGTGCTCTGTGATTGCTACCACTTACTGTCCTTCAACTTAAGTGCCTTCGACCAGCCTCTCTCCCCCTCCCTCCCCCCCCCCCCCCCCCATTCTGAGAGTAGCGTAGAAGACATACAACCACTGTACATGGAGACTAGTACGTGCATTCAGTATAGTCAAACGCAAAATCAAGCGCACTGTAGAAGCTTGAGACAATGCCGGAAAACTCTATAGTATAAACATTGGTTACCGAAAAAAGCCGGTACTCAGGTCAATCCAGTCAACCCAAAGAGAGAACACTCCAATTTGTCTCAATTAGTGACTAATTGAGACAAATTGGAGTGAAGCCGTAGAGAAATAATATGAAGGAATGCAGAAGTACCTTACATGCTGTTGTCGTATCATCTACCAGATAGATCAAAATCTCCCAGTCTTGTCCTTGCCTTGGCTGTTCTGCAAAAATCACCATTTGCATTCGTTTCTTGTCGTTTTTTCCTGGTCGTCCAAAAGCAGCGATTTCAATGTCTTCCGGTAGCACTGGAAGGGTTACTTCGATGTCATTATGTTTGTGTTCTATTTTTGCATCAGGGTAAACCTCCTTTAGGCTTCTCCAGCTGTCTGATTGTACAGTTTGCGCTTTGACAAGACTTTGTTTCGGTCGGCATTTCACATCGATATTCCATGTGTTACCTGCGTTCACCAGACAGCTGTGCTCAATTGACACAGTGTCTTGTCCTTTCCTGAGTTCGTAACAGCAGCTAACTTGAACGTATTTTGAGCCCCGGTCGTTGTTGACCTGTTGTTGGTCAACTGAAACAAAACAAATGTGATACATTCTGAAAACTAACTTTTGTGGATTGAGTTTCCAAGTCCTTCGCAAGAACTGGCAAACATGCCTTTGCGAATAGACCTATCTCAGGCAACCGTTTTTCATAAAACACCAATTCCTTGGAAGCAATTTTTCTTTCAATACCCCGTCCCAAAATGAACAGATTGAAAGGCCGGATCTTTACCACAAAGCACAAATCTGCAGTGCTTGTATGTGGGTAGCCTGCGTAAGTGCCGGTATTAATTTGGTATTGTTGGCGCGAGAGGAACAATTAATTTCACAGCGCCCCTCAATACCGCCAGCTACGATAGACTGCGAGCAGTCTCTCTGGATTCGCTCTGACGAAGGGCTAACGCTCGAAACGTCAGCTTTTAGAATCTCTGTACGGTGGCCAATTTACATTATCAACTCCGTTGATAAAACCAAATTTTTGTATACTACTTCCCCACCGACGCAGCACCACAGTTTCTTTAGAAACTACCCCTTCAGTCTCTCTGTTACTCTGGACTTTTAATGGCTGAAACTGCGGGTCGCAAATACCGCGGGCGTTGGTTAGAAAGCGGTATTTGCGACCCGCAGTTTCAGCCATTTTGAAGTGTTCTTTCGTTTCAACGATTTAGAGCAAAAGAGAGAGTACTGCTCGCAGTCTACAGCTACGCAGGCGAGTATGAATAATGCCATCAATCGGATATCAGGTAAACCTGATCGTTACACACCGCCTTGAAGGATGTCAGGCTGTCCGAGTATTTCTCCTTTTTACGCTGCAAAAAGATAAGACTAAAACGTACAAAAGCTCTATAAAGCTTTATAAATAAACGTTAAAACATCTAAACTAGTCTAAACTCTAATCATTGTAAATTTGGCGCGATGTGACAAATGCTCGAACCGAATGCGTTACTTCTGTTCCACTGAATTTGAATCGAATAGTATATATACATAATTATAAATTCAGTTGTTGTCGTTTCCAGTAAATCAGACACAATAAAATTCTATCCTGTGAGAAGAAAAAACGGACTTAAACAAGAACATTTTTGTTGACAAGGCGAAAAAGAGCGGTTTGCTGTTGCTGGACACCCCACATAAAAAAGGAAAAAAATAACACGGAAAAGGATTTGTCTTCCTTAGGTGTTGTTTTTACGAAAACGTGATCGCCAAAAAAATTGAAATATTGTCTACTTCACGGATCTTCTAAGCTTACCCATAGCCAAATGTGTTGGTTTTTTAACTCCGCAGAGTGACAGTACTGTTTTTTGCGAGGCTGTGGCGCACTGCGTAGAACTTGTTATGCTGCTTTCGTTTATATCCATATCCAAAGGTCATAGCCAATTACACTTCAAGGAGATCGATAAACATTACCTCATACTATATTTTACGCCGGATTTTTCATTTTCCACACTCATTGTCATCTATTGTTATGAATCCAATCTTCCTTCCAGCGCAATCATTTGTTATTTTATCATATTACCAAGTAAGGGAAAGTCAACATCTTGGGGGTTTTCCCAAGCGTAAATTTTGCTGCGTTGCACATTCCAAAACCTCCAACACTCATTATTACTTTCACTTTGACCTTGTAGAACGTGATATGATAAAACGTCCTCGTGCAAGTTGAAACTTTAATGGTGATGTTTCTAACAAGACTTGCTAAACTTTTATTAACTCGTTGAACCTCCGTTGAATAGCACCGTTATGTTCGAAACCTTCATCCAAGTATTATAAGTTAAGTTAGCATTATTTGTGGTTTAAAAAATATAACGAAATATCTAATGACGTCAACAGGGCCTTTTCCCACCGAAACTAAAAACGCTTTCGAAAGCATTTATGCAAATTATTTAAGCCGCAAACACTCACTAGGGGAATCCCCAGATGAAGTACTCAAAAACACAGTCGCATATACTTTCGATGGATCTTGATAATTGCACAGGGTACTTTTCCGACAAGTTTTTGATTTACTGACAAGTATATTTTGACAGATGTAAATTAAAAATAGAGACCTCCTTTGGCAAAATCCAATAGAAAACTAGACTTGGATAAACCTTCTAAATGACAGCAGTTTTAAAATAGACTCTTTTACGTCATTAGGAAAAAAAAAACAAAGCGCTCTTACTTGAGCTCTCTTTATTTCCTAAAATACTTTCACCTGTGAAGTTATTTGGTTGGTGCGAATCCATTAGCAAGAATACCGATTTCATAACGGATCCAGCGCCAAACTACTCGTCGCATATTGAAGACACCATGTAGAAAGGGGTCGTCAGCCTGTTGACGTTTTGAGCTGCAGATCTAGACTTATACAGAGGTTTTTTAGAACATCTGGCACTATCCAAAATTATTCAAGAAGTAAGTACTATATCTTGAGTGCTCTCTTTTCTACTAGTGATTTATAGCTTCGGATTATTCCGGTGAATTCTGCAATGCATTAATTGATAAACAGAGTATATTTTTTAATACGAGGTTTTGTTTGTGGAATGTATTTTCCTTTAAAACATGTGTTGAGCCAGCCGGTTGCCTTTTTATCGCATTAAACACAGCTTAGCATAGAAAGCCGCAACATGCTCGTGCCTCGTAAATAAACAATACCGTGCGTGATCAAGCATCACAACTTCGTCAGATGCTCACGCGATTTTAACTTCTAACTAATGCACACGATATAACCATGACTGACAAATCTAATCAGCTTCATAACTCATATCGCGTAGGGGATTCCCCACGGCGTAAATGTCTGAATCCACGCTGTGATCACGAGACCGGTTAAAGATTAGCCGCACGTTTGATATAGGGGTTGTTTTCAAGCAAAGTAGTCAAACCGTATGCCATAGAATTGATCAGGTGTCATCGACTATTTTGGACAGGGTAGTCAGTCAAGGTTTGAGCTCCTGAAGACTACAAAGGATTGCAACAAGGTTTATATCTTCGTGTTTTTAACATTTAGGGCCTGTTCGATTGACCGTATTCCGGAATAGGAATACATGGAATAGAAGTTAGAAATCCTTCGTTTTTACGGAGCTTCACATTAAAATTATCAAACACTTGCTAAAATGCTATTTTAAACATATCTTTATTATCCTTGTTGCTTAAAAAACGCCACACATATAGTTTTAAATCATCACTCCACGTATTCTCATTCCGGAATAGGGTCTATCGAACGCACCCTTAATTTCATTAAGTCAGTGACGATACAGGAAAAGAAAGAAAAAAAGAAAGAAAGAAAGAAAAAGAAGTATTGCTGCATACTGAACACCGTAACCCGGCATTTTGCGGACAATTTCTTTGCGGTTGTCACTAAAGAACTTTATTACGGTTTATATAGTTGATGTAGAACTAGAAGTATCGAAAACAGCGCAAGCTATACGCATACATGTAAATTTCTTCGTATTAAAACTAATTTTTGGTTTGATTTTCTTTGCTAAAAAAAGTGGATTTTTGAGCTCCTCAATAGCTATCTAGTTTAAAAAACTAGCCTTGCTATCCTTTATTTTCTCCTGCGAATGCATTCCGGATTTGTTGACGGGTGGGTATTGATATCCTAGAGATGTTGACCGTAACGTAATACATTTTCCGTGGAAATTTAAGTTGATTAGCGATACTGAGTTTTTCTTCGAGAGAGTCAAATTTCAGCCCAAAATATAGAGCCACCAATGTTTAAAAAAAGAAGAGCACATGTTAATACTACATCCTTCAGCTATTTCGGCTCAAAAACGAATGTCATTGCACGTGCGATTGCCTTGCAGGAGTCAGTGGGCATGAGCGATGTTTTCTATCTAAAATTTCAAAATCGGATGATCAGTTTGAAACTTTTAATTTACCACTCGAGCCGATTTTGAAACGCAAATTTTCCCTCCTGTGATAAAATCCTTGGAATATTTCTTGAATTTTACGAGCTTAACGTAACTTTCTTTCGGGAAGAAGTTCTTTTTATTTCTATAGCAGTGGCGATCTTCTAATTATTTACGTTTAAAAACATTTCTAGGCCTAGTGACAGGTCAAAAGGCAGTCACTTTGATCACTCAGGCGGTGATCAGTACTGTTAGTTGTCTCTCGATTTAATTCAATGTCCACAGAATAGAATGTTTCATAAGAGGTGATGCACTCAAAATAAACTGGTAATAGTCTTTAAAATCCTAAAATCACTAAAGTGTGACGTGCAACAAAGTGATTGCTAGTGACGTTCCGATTCATCGTGAATCGATTGTGCACCGTTTCTAGAGCAAGATTCAAATACTCAACCTGTTTCCAGGACCATTAAGAATGCTGGATATAAGAAAAATAAATAAATAAATAAATAAATGAATGAATAAACAAACAAATAAAGGAATAAATAAATAGTGGTGTTAAACACTCCCCCACTGTGTTTATCGGCGTGTGTTCTGGGCACGAGACTTCACTGATTTAAGCCACCATGTTTTATTGGGGTTGATGCATTTAAG
>OX421446.1:26630284-26632784 GCA_949126865.1 Montipora capitata
ACATAACATACCTACCAAGAAAAGATGGCAGAGATCGATCAAAACAACCAAGCTTTAGTAATCTTTTTATTTTTCAAGTTTGGTAATTTAGGGTAGTCCATTTTGGTAGTCCATTTAGCAGTCCATTTAGGTAGTCCATTTCGGTAGTCCATTTAGCAGTCCATTTAGGTAGTCCATTTCGGTAGTCCATCGTGGTAGTCCATGGACTGGGGGTCAGCGAAATGTACCGACCCGTATGAAAACGCCATGTTGGTGCACATCTGTGGTGCACCAATATGGCGGCCGGAAAATAGTGTCAACATCTGTTACTTACTTTGGCTATCTAGGCGAGTGATCATCTGTACTGAACAAACAGCTATTTACCTAAGCACTTTTCCTAATGCTCTAAATTCTAAAAAGGCTCAAACCATGAGATAAATATATATTTCTCAATAAACTCGATCGTCGCCTCGTGTCACGCACCGCTATAACTCAGAAATTCAAAATGCTCTGGTTTCCAAACGATGCACGCTATTGAGCTTTAAAATTGCAAATGGATACAAATTTACCGCCTCTTATGCCTGATGAGGATAAAAACTTTCGTGGCTCTTTAGTTTTGGATTTTAGAAAATGATGACGTCACGTGAAAACGATCTGTTGCCTGAAGTAGAATGACCGTCATGTAGACGTAATGAAAGCTACAAAGCCTAGATTTTCTGGGAAACTGGGGCGAAATCACAGCGAAATCACAGCGATCGATGGAAATGGCGGCGTTCCACGAATGCGGAGACAGCTTGGGAAAAGGGGTTTAAGGACGTGCCTACTATTGTTATTGCGCATACGTTGGAAAAAGAGCGACTTGACGTGATCTACCGCAATTTCTTACGAAAAATGGTTTACAAAGGATATGCCAAAAAAGACCCACAAAATGGTGATTATAGTTTCATAATCTCTAATAAAAAGTTGTACGAGATAACCCGTACAGTTCCACTTCCAGACTTCATTGATAAACAATTCCTAAAGTTCCAAGTCCATGTTACCCGTCTTCAAAATAACAAGCTCCAAAAACAGCTTCAATTTATGATTCCCGAAGTTAAAACACGCAGAATCTTTGGAATAAATGTGGCAAATTACTAGGAGGTTACGACGCTATAAGACTCATGCAGTCAAGAGCAAAATTCAGACAAGCTATTGATTCTCGGTATGGAACCTGCAGAACAAAGCAAGCCAAGTGCATAAGACGCTTCTCCCGGCTAACTATCATAGTCATTGTTCTGCGCATCTGGAGATACTCGGGTTTCCTATCGGTGATGCTTACCAAGACAGTGATATTTTTGCGCAGTTTAAAACTATCCGGGGAAAGTTGATCTTAGTAAGTACTCTTGGTTTCCAAAAAGAAAATTGGGGGTAACCATGCATATGTATTTTTGAGAGATAATTATAATCTTCAATTTTGGAAAGAACGCCATACATTGCTTTGTATTTTAAAGCTTTTTACAAATATTTTTCATCAATCATCTTTGAAAAATGCGTGGTTACCCCCAATTTTCTTTTTGGATTTCAATAACACTTGCAGTTAATTAAGATCTACATTTCGTGCATAATCATAAACCGGGGCAAAAATACCTTGGAATTAGTGGGCACCATCCTTAAACCGCGCAAAAATATCACTATATTAGTAAGCATCACCGATAGGAAACCCGAGTATTTCGAGATGCGTAGAACGTATGCGCAATAACAATAGTAGGCACCGTCCTTAACCTGCTTGGGCTCTCCTACTGAATTTGTTCAAGCAGTTTGATATTGGTCTTCTGTCGATACAATTGATCTGAAACCCTCTGTTTTGTTGTTTTTTTTAATTTTGTGGATTGTCACGGTTGTTTTCCAAAATTAAGACCCTTTAAACAGACCTCGCAGTTAATTAAGACGAAGAGTAGCTGAAAAAGTATCACAACCAGTAACTTTCTTGTTGCCTATAATGATCTTAATGTAACATGACTTCAAGTCGCAAATAATATTCCCAATTATTTGTACTCTTTCATGTAGTTCATTCCATGATGTCAGACGAAGTTCCCCTGAGAAAGCAAAAAACTTGTGTGGAACTATGCAGTGAGGACGATACGTACTTACTGGACGTTTTCAGTTGCGTTCAGCCAACACATTGCCATGGACACAACCATCCCCGCAAGCAACTTTTCTTATACATTACAAGAGCTTCATCAAAAAACAGATCAAGCTTCCTTCAGGTATTCTTCGAATGAAAATATTTGCTTCCAAAGAAAAAGAAAGAACAAGAAGGTTATGGTTACATAACCTTGTATATTCAAAGGGTATATGTTAAAAGGCGTGTCAACTTTGCTCTTGTCTGGAAAACATGTTAATAAGAAAGGGGATCATGGCGTACAAGTGGGTTAAAAACAAAAGGATTTCAGGTTTCTATCTTTCATTTGTCCACTGACAGCTTTCACATGACTTTTTATATCTATTTTACAGGAAGAAAAATTACGTTTAGGATTGCGTC
>OX421446.1:26637784-26640284 GCA_949126865.1 Montipora capitata
GTAAAAATGATGAGGACTAAAGGCGAGAAATCGTTCTTATGTAAAATGATCCCATTCACAAAGAAGACTTTGTACACTTTCTTTTCATAGGGAGATTTTATTAGTATCGCCTTTAAGTGAAACAACAGGCTGTTGCTTGCAGTAAAACCACGAAAATTCTCTTATTTTAAATTTCCTTGAGAATTTACACATTAGGGCCTTTTAAAAGAGAGAAAATAAGCCGCGGCTCACATAAGACGCGAACACCCCATGGTACAAAATCTACGTTCACGGCTTTCTCAAGCCGCGGCTTATCCTGCCCTTGGAGTTTATACTCGTATAAATAGTTCCTTTCGCGTATTATGTACGCCGCGGCCAGAGTAAGCCGCGGCTTATTTTCTCTCGTATAAACGGCCCTATTATCGATAACAGGCAAAAAAGGAGCTCAGTAGAATAATAGAAAATTCTGGCAAAGTGCAAATTTCAGCCTGGCGTTTGCCATTTGCTGTAAATAGAGAGATTTACGTTTACGTGAAACGCGAACGGCAAAAGTTACCGCGTAACTATGATTCCTTAGCGAAATTTTCTTCATGAACACACGTTGACTCTCTGTTGATTCACAAAATAGCTTCATCGAGACTCGCAAAATTTGACAGGTAAGGATTTTCATTTTATAGTATAACGTCTTTTTTCTTCAAACAATATTTGAAAAGACTCCGAGTTTTTATTTCTGTTTTAACTAAATACTCGAGATTAACATTCAATTCCCATCCAGTTTCCGTGGGTCACGCGAAGCTTACGCGGTTGCCGTTTTACGTAACCGTGATGCAAAATCTCTCTAATCTCTCAAATATACTATGGAAATAATTTTTCCTACTTACCCAAGTTTCCTTTTTCAAGACTTTGCGTTAATATTCGTTAATTTCAGTTTACAGTGTCCCCAATTAGTGCTTCGGCGCTAACAAGCTGGTTGTGTTTCATTGTACTATTATTTCGCTCCCTGTACTATTTTGTGCTGTAATGTAGCTGTAATCATGGTTAGTATTGTAAGTGATGTATTTTAGCTTTGTAAGCAATATTTCTATCAGTCTATTAAGTAGCGTAAGTAAGATTAGTGTTTAAGGTATTGTTGTTATTGTAAGTAATAGTAGTTTTTGAAAGTAAATTCATATTGTAAGTATTGTAAGTATGTAAAAATGTCAGTTGTATTAGTGTTGTAAGTAAGGTTCGTTTTCTAAATAATGCATATGTTTAAATGAAAATTGAGAAAAAAAAAACCGACCTGCTGGAAACGTATGTTTTAAAGTGCACACTCAAGTTCTCAAGTCCTCCACTCTTACGTGAGAAGCCTTTTATCTCTTGTTAGAAATGCCATTTCAGTCGACTTGCTTAAATACGAGGTAAAATTTTTCTTTTCTGTATTCTCCTGTACATTCATCATGATCGTCATACTTCTTAATGTTTTGTAAAAGGGTTGTGAGGCGTTGCTTAATACCTGCTAGGAATTACTGATATTAAATTAAATATCGAGTTTGTAAACTTCTGTACTCGTTGTAAAAATCTTCCAAGCTGTGAAAAGTTAAAGTACTCATGCAGTCGACTGGCTTTATTATCTCGGGGATGAGGTTGAATAAACTTGAGCTCATGATCTTACGTTTTCCTGAGTATTTGTTCCCAATATGGCTAAGAGGTTCATCTATTCGAGAGCAGCTGGGTATTATTGCAATATGATTAATATTTTAATTTGTGGGTGTACTGATTGTAACAAAGAACGAAGGGCATTTTAATTTTCATATCTAATTTATACTAAGAATATTTCAAGATTGTTCCAGGAGAATAGAAAAAAGTCGTTGGTCATGTACCGACTATTCACGAATTAATTGGGTGTGGTCGGTGTGGGGCCGTTTGAAAATAAAATAGAAAAGGTGACACCGTCCTCTTTTTAACCACAACTTTAATTACCTCCCTCGTCGTTAGAACGAAAACGACAGACTGATGAACTGAAATGCAAAACGCACCAGGCGAGAACGCAGAAATACTTTTTCCTTTTTCAAGGTATTGTTTTTTGTTTCTCGTTTTCATCGAGGTCGTTGCTATTTTACTTTCCTAATGTCTCCGATAGAAAGTCAAGGCCCTGGAGTTTAACCTTAATTGACCACCCTTAATCAAAAGGATTGCACTCATCAACGAACTGGTTTTTGTATGGGTGTGTGTGTGTGTGTTTGTTCCCCTGGCTTGTGACAGGAATGAACCAATCTTAACAGGTGTCTTAAAAGGCAAGAAACACTTGATGTGTTTATTCCTGTTGTCCACAGGGTAAGTCAAGAAAAACGTGGCAAGAGGACTATCTTCGAAAGAGAAAGAGAAATGATCATTGCACCAGCCTCGCATGGGAAATGGGTTCGAATCCCGTTGGAGCCCTCTGAATTTTTCAGGTGTCTGGTGTCTGGTGTCATGAAGGTGTCTATAACACACAATTGCTTCGATTGTCCAGATAAGTGCGAGGATCATTTCTCTCTTT
>OX421446.1:26645284-26652784 GCA_949126865.1 Montipora capitata
AAACAAAGATCACAATCGCCCAAGTCTTGTTTATGCAAAGTCTAAATTTACTCTCTAAGACGCGCACGACGTTATTTATCACCAGGTAATTCCATCATTTTGGAAATAGCAGCTACTTTATTATTCAACTGCGTCACAATTCTTCACTGATTTTGGGGCTCATTTTGTTGAAACTCAAGCACGCTTCCAACAGGCCTGTGAACCCTTCCTGCTTACAGAGCAATACTAAAAAACTTCTCCCATATCACATTTCAACCTTAAGCTCGAAAATTCAATACACAACATGATATTATAATTCACAAAGGCAGAAAATACCACAGAATCCTTTTCCAGCGAAAAATTTATTGAAACAAACAACATATTTGCTCTTAGAGGCGAAAACCTCTTCCTATTTCATTGCGTGCGTGAAGACAAGAAACTCAATCGTGTCAAATTACCATGTACTTCAGGTAAATACAACTCACTTGATTTCGTCTCGACGGGCGATAGATTGTTGTCGAAGTCCAGTACTCGTCGCTTTTGAGATTCCTGACTAGTTTATCCAACTGACTTTCCATTATTGAGCTCCATAAGGGTATATTTTGTTTAAGGATCCACTAAAACGCCATTCGCGTTACATGACTTTCGACGCCATTGCAGGCTAAGTTAATGATTCTACTGTGTCCACCAGAGAAATCTACGCAGTTCCACTACCCTCTCGATCCTAAGAAAATACGCGCTGAAGGCTCTATGCACAAAGACACCACTTACCAGGGGAGTGACAGGCAAGACTTTTACCGACACGGAAAAAAAAAGAAAACTAAAAAAAAGAAAGAAAAGAAAAAAAAGAAAAAAAGGAAACAAACAAACAAAACGCAGACCTCGACTGGGAATTTTCCAAATTCAATGAGCATTCCAATCCAATTTCCAAATTTTGAATATTGTCAAGTTGCCTGATCTTGTTTTCCTTAATATTGCAGTTTTTATGTATAAATTTCATAGTAGATGTTTACCTTCTGTTTTTGATACTTTCTTTACAAAAGTCAACAAAAGACACAGCTACAGCACCAGAAGTGCTTGAAAAATGATTTATACTTTACCAAAAGTAAGAAAAAAACTATGGTTTAGTCAATATACGATTCAAAGGCCCTAAAATATGGAACTCTCTGGGAGAGTATTAAAAACCTTTCTCTTTCTAAATTAAAGGACTCGATTAAACTTGATATTATTTTAGACTACTAGGGATGGTTTTGTCTTTGTGTAGTTGTGTCTTTCCAAATCGTTAGTATTGCTAGCTTGTCATTTCATTCATCTCAATTCCTTGTAATCTAGTGTTATTTCTTTATAGCTACTATTTCTATGAACGTAACATGTGCTTTATTTTATCGATCTATAGGCTTCCACTGAAATATTTAATTCTAGGTTCTAGTCATCATATTAATTTATGCTTATCTTGTGTATTATACTTTAGTTCCGTTTTTTCTGTATGCAGTCGAAACCCACGTAAGCGGACCCCCACCGGGATCAAGGGTAAGTGTCCGCTTATGGGAGCTTGAAAAAGAAAGTGCAATAGACGGCATATAATACACCACATCAATTCTTTTAAAGCTTTTAATTAAGACAACTTGTAATTTTGTTTCAAGGTGTAGACAGGCCAAATACGACTCATATTGGTCAAGATAGGAAATTCAAAGACCTCAGAGCTTTACTCTAACAAGTACAAGTAACATTGTTCAATTACAGTTACAGCCCACCCCCGAGAAGATGATTACGTTGGAGCTATGGGACTCCGAAATGATAAGAATATTCAATCTGAATCGTTTCCGACACTTGATTTGGACGAACTATCGGTAAGATACTGTTTTGTTGTAATTTTTTTTCACTGCTCACTCCCATTGGATAACACTTGCCTCGATCTACATAATTCCTCAGATCTTATTCAGTAATTGTTAATTATTCTTTACGCGGTCTACAAGTTTCAATTTTGAATTTGTAACGATTTATTTGTTTACTATTATTAGCCTCACCTGTGATCTATTATGGGGATCTTCCTGTAAATTCGAATGTGATCCATTCACACAACAGAACGGACGCAGCAGCGGTAGTAGCCAAAACGCGGGGCCGGGGTCGGGGGCGGGGTCGGGGCCGGGGGCGGGGTCGGGGCCGGAGCCGGGGCCGGGGTCAGGGTGTCTTTTTCTTTTCCAATTTTTTTTGTTTCAATTTTTGTCCTTATTCTCCTGTAATGTTATATTCGAATGTTCGTCGGCATCTTTCCTTCATTTATGGTGGAAATTAATTAGTCAAAAAATATGGAACATACAGAAGCTACGAAAGGGACATCTTTGTTTGCTTTTCGAATTAAGAGAATTTCAGACTGAAATTGGAGTTTTTGTGGGGAATATACGCTAACTCCCAGAGACACTGAAGACTCGCTGAGCTCCACATTTTAAAACCACATTTTAATGTTTACTTCTTAAAAACCTTCTCCGCAATACAATTAAAACGAAACAGAACATAGCGTGACTGCGTGACGATCATCCCATTTTTTTTCCTCAAGAAGTAAACATTTGAGTGTGGAGCTCAGCGAGTCTCCCCGCATCAGTGTTTCTGGCAGTTGGCGAATATTTCATAAACTCCAATTTCAGCATTTTCGGAAATTATCTTAATTTCGAAAAACAAACTCCGATTTTCGGAAAGACTAAGTCAGATGCTCGCAAAAACCAACTTCGATTTTAAACACAAAAAAAACGAAGTCCGATCTCGAGAAAAAATAACTGAGATGTCCATTAATAATGTTTTATAGCTTCCGTAAGTTCCTTAATGTTTTTAACAAATTTCCACCATAAATGAAGGACAGATGCCGGTCATTCGAAAACAAGAGTACAGGAGAATAACGACAAAAATTGAACCAAGAAAAAAATTGGAAAAAAAAGGCACCCCGACACCGGCCCCGACCCCGACCCCGACTCCGGTCCCGGCCCTGCGTTTTGGCTACTACCCGCAGCAGCAGGTGTTTTACCAACCACAGGCCACACACACGCATCAAGCAGCTTGTTTTCCAATAGGCCTTTTACAACTAACGATCACATGGTACAAAATCCGCCATGCTGGAGGGCAAGCTCATTATTATTCTCCCACTGGGACATTAAAACAAAGAGACCTGAACCAGTCAAGCTTGACTTGCCTTTGTTTTAATGTTCCAGTGGGGGAATAATAATGAGCTTGCCCTCCAGCATGGCGGATTTTGTACCATGTGATCGTTAGTTGCAAAAGGCCTATTGTCATGTCAATAACGTTCAGGTTTTCTTGAGCAAAAGTCAACCGGATTTTACTGAAAAATTTGCTTTTCGATCACGAATTTAGACTAAACTAGACGCTCCACGAGCGTACACTGTGGTACGTGTTACACAGAAACAGAAGGCACTGAGTTGGGTGGTATTGAAATGCAGCATTGCAGTTATTTTTTTCAAGTGGGGGGTCATTAAGACCATTTGAGGGGTCACCCAGACGTCATGCCAGCAGAGGCCCTCTGGCTCACACGTTCACACGTTTAATTATTTGTAATGTCCTTTCCCATTTTGAGGTCTTTGAGTTTTTTAAGCTTTGTTAATAAATTCAGTTTAAAGATAACAAAACACGCTCTTGAGTAAAACTCATTCGTTTCTTCTTTAAATAGTCTGCGAAAAAACGAACTGCAAATTGCTGTGACGGACGTTTTCCTGTACGTCATGCATGTCTTGCAGTTGCACAAAGCAAACGTTTATTGCAGACATTAGGAAGGCTCCCGCTTCATAATTCCTCTTCTTTTTAGTCTACTGATGCCGGGAGTTAACAGTAAAAAACAAGCTAGCCAAAAGACAGATGAAAAAAGTACCAGTTTTTATATATAACTCTGAATCTAATTCTCACCGAAACGTTAATGACAATTGAGAGTAAAAACACTAAAACACTTCTATAAATCAAGGGGAAGGTCACGCTATTCTCTTTAAAAAAAGAAATTGATCACGTGCTAGGCAACCATAAAGGTACACGTGATCACCTAGTCTCCCTCGCAGCCCTTTTTTGGATGTCACGCAACGTTCCCCCAAAAGTAACTTTTGGGGGAACGTTGCGTGACATCCAAAAAACGGCTGCGAGGGAGACTAGTGATCACCTTGTGTCAACTAAATGAACTACGGGAAAGAATGTTAATCGTTCGTCGTTTTCAGAGTAAAACAACTTATTTTTTAGCCAAGAAACTTCCGTCTTTGGTTTTTTAATTTCGTCGTAATATTTAACTGAATATTTACATTCCATCTGTCGGGTCAGGAAGCCTTCTTTGTCGGGTTCCTGAGAAACTATGAAGCGGCCCTCTATCAAGTGGTCACCCTCTATTAAGCGGTCTCCTATCAATTTCCCGAAATTTGCTTCCCATATTTACTGTAAATTTGACCTCTATTAAACGGTCACCTCTATTAAGCGGACGCGGCCACTGTGTGGATCTCCCAAATGACTAATTTTATTGTAAATCATCTCAATTCATAGCGGTTACCTTGTTCTTCTTATCTCTTTTACCGTGCGGCCCACCTCCTTCACATAAGAAGATTCTCGTGAGCGTGCAGTATAAGAAATAAGAAGTGCAGGCATTAACATGCAAATGAATGTGAAAGCGTTAAATCAAGCAATGACTGTGCAAGTGAGAGTTTATAATTTTCAAAGAATTTGGCCAGCGTCTATCAAGAAGATAGTCCCACATCCGGTTCTTGAAGGTTTCTATACTTTGGGCCAGCGCAACAAAATCTGGTAGTTTATTCCAAACGCGAATCGTCCGCGGGAAGAAGAAGGTTTGGCACTACAACGCTGTATCAAGCATTAGCCATGTCATGGTACCGTAGGAAACACCAATTATTGGTGAACAATATGCGGTCATTATTGTGACAGAATAAGTGGCAACCGGAAAGCCCTGTAATAACACACTATATTTTGTCCTCAGTTACTCATATCTAAAAAACAAACTCGGTGACCCCCATTTTTTATTGCTTGAAACTGATCAGAAGGCCAAGATGGAACTTTCTGCAAAGTTAAAAAAAAATTGTACAGCGGATTCAGAACCACTTTAATCTGTAATTTTTTTAGGGTGGCTCTGATTCTGCAGTACAGAGTTTCTTTAAACTTTGCAGAAAGTTCCATCTTGACCCTCTGATCACTTTCCAGTAATAAAAAATGGGGATCACTCAGTTTGTTTTTGAGATATGAACAACTAAGTTTTGGCTTGGCTTTCCCGTTGCCAAGGTAATTTATTACGTCACAATAATGACCGCACCTTGTTTGGAAATAATCGGTGTTTCATATGCTATCATAACATTGCTGTTACGTGATACATTGTGTAGTGTCAATCCTTCTAAATAGAGTGTCTCTTCAAAGTGTTGAAACGGTTTGAGCCACCTTAAGCTGGGTTTTGTGTTGTGTTACTTCAGTGGATATTGTATCCAGGCGAATGATTTCTCTGAACGCCTGTCGATTCCTTTTAACTTTAAATAACATAATTGCCTTTAAATAAACTTTAATAAAATAGAAATTTATGTTGGCGATAGAAATAGATACAGGGATTCAGAGCAGAGTTAGCGAGGCTGAAAAAGCCTGTCCTAAGTGCAAATTCGTATAACGATCTGGAAATATTGCCGTGATGGTGAACATAGGAACCCAGCAAAGCGACAAGAGAAAGACCACTAAGTCTTGGTGACTTTCTTGCGAGTCTCGTTTTGCCAGGCCAGCAGATACTTGCGATTTTACTTGACTTTCCTGTATATTGCGTATCTTAGATGATTTATGTTTAACATTTATTTACCCTGACAACTCTAGACATTACAATAGCGGAAAGGCAAACGACAACTCCAGAAGGTTTCACTCGCATCAAGACCTTGCTTCGCCCAAAACCAAAAGCCTCTCTAGAACGGGAATTACTGGCGACACAATCCATACAAAGACCGGGAGGTTTTTGAGGTTCTAACCAATAGCGATCCATGCTTAGTAGGTCCAAAATCGGAAGAGAGGCTGTGGTCGAACACCGTCCTATTACAGCACAGCGCCGCGAAATAGACTCAAAATAATCATTTGCATCACTATCGGCTGTAACCAGTAAATCGGCCATTGCAAGATTGCAGATTAACGCACCAGAGAGCGTTTTCAGGCTCGGTGTTTGCCGACAAGAACGACGACACCAGGGCCGGATCTAGGGGGAGGGATCAAGGGTGCCCCTCCCTTAGTGGTGCACCCCCTCCTAAGAAAAATCCTAGATCCGCCCCTGCGACAATATTAGGGAGGTTTAGCATAAGAACGTTACAAATTTGCATATCCAGTGGGCAAAAACAACAGCTTTGCGCGCCCTGCACGTGCGTTTTTCATTTTTGTCCATTTCTTTGCCGTCGTCAGCAAAACAACAATGTGAAATAACCAAGTTTGAAGTGTTATGGAGAACGTCCGCACTTGGAGATAAAGTTTCATTTTTCTCCCCTAAATTAAGCGCCGCTCGTAACGGTTTCATTCCTGAGGGACTGCCGCCACAACTTTGTCATATTGAAAAGCTTGGAATAGTCGCGAAGTGATCGCAATGACGCGAATTTATGTTTTGAGATGACGTTCTCGTTGCCGTTCCCGTCGTCGTTGCTAAAGCTCCCCATTGCCGAACGACTCACCAACAGCGACTACACTGTAAATAACTAAAGCAAAACAATGTGGTTTTTTTTTTTTTTTTTTTTTTTGCATTTACTTGTTTAATTGTACTACTTACGATACATGTTACATGATTTACACTTGTACTTACTTCTTACACAATACTTGCACTACATTAACTTGCACTACATACGATACATATTACAATACCATAACACTAGTCAAATGGAATTATAGTTGATCTGTTTACAACGTAATTGTTTACATTTTAATTGTTCGAGTCTCTAATAAGAATTTTGTTTGTTACTTTCACTATGTAGGGTATTGGCTTTCTAGAATTTAATAGGTTGTTAAATAAATAGATAGCAAGAAAATCAAAATACAGAAGCTGAGAAGTAGAAGGACACAATGTAATTTTATAAGGACAGAAAAAATTTCCATTTGTTCCTAAATTCTTTCTTCTTATTACAAGTGGCTGCAATATATTTTTCTATATTAATTTTTTCGCGCACAAGTGAGGCAAAATCATCGAAATTGTACTTTATGGTATTTAAAGCGTTAACATACAAGAAATATTTACCTAAAATAATAAGATGGTTGAGGGCCAAACAGTAGTTGTGACAGCGAATAATTCCGAACATAATCTCCAGTTCTGACATAAGCAGTTTCGTATTACTAGAGGAAATAAACTTTGGCAATACATGACAACCTCTTTGCCGTTGGAAGTGTTCAAAGCGAGGTTTTCACTTTAAATATCCCAGACTTTGAGTTCATTTTGCCGAAAAAAGACTTTGCTGCGATCCTTCAAAACAACATTTCGCAATTATTACAGTAAAAACAGGATTTGAGAGAGACAAAAAGTGATTGTTT
>OX421446.1:26660284-26710284 GCA_949126865.1 Montipora capitata
CTTCTTATTATTATTAATTATACCCCCGTATAATTAACAAACAGTAGCGTAAATCGCGTGCAGGAGATGTTACGAGGGAAGCAATTGTACCGTGCGGTTATGGTTATTGATTTCAACTGAGTGCAAAGCCTTTTCGACACCTTCTTTCCTCTTTAAAGAGAGAATTCTTGTTTGTACGTGTTGAGGGAGCTCCGTTTGACAATGAACTTTGAACCGCAGATCAGTGGCAGTATAGGCTACCCACTGCCACTTACTCAGTTTAACTTCGAATATTGCATCATTTTTCTTTGTTGAAGAACGCCGAGTCAAACAGAGGAAGTGTCTATAAGGTTCAGAGGGATATTATACCATTTTTGTTGTCTCGTAAGACTCCAGTAAAAGGGATTGAGTCAAATTTCTCTTCATAGCATTTTCTCTCTTGGCTTTTGTTAAAAGCTAAGAATTCCTCTATACTAACTCGTTTAAAATAGGTCACAATCTCTGATCTCGCAGTGTCGTTTTCATGCGATGCTGTGATTCCGCAGAAAAATGATTGCTTTGTTTTGTCCACGTGGATGATATCAAAATGGCAACTGGGAAAATCTGTGGCGTTTTCTGGCGGATTCCAAGCAGCGCTTGCTTTGATGGTCTGAAAGCAATTAAACACAAGAAATAAATGATATTTTTTTTAAACTTTGGTATCTTAATGATGACCGGCAAATGTAGCAACAACTTTTTGGGAAGGCTGGCCGCTAAATTGGTCAGTTTAGCCCCGTTTAAACCAGGAAGGTTTCCTTGACAAGGAAAACTTGCTTGTGTAAATAGCGTAAAATTGACAAAATGTTTCCTTGACAAGGTACAGCTAGAATGCCAAGGAAAAAATTGTCAAGGACGAAATTTGTTCGTGTAAACCGCGACGAAAAGGAAAATGTAGGGAAGCAGGCTCGACGGACTACTATGCGCGGGAAATGATTCTTTCTAGGAATCGATCGTAGAAAATTCGGAAAAAGTTAACGTGGCTCATCGGCCAGTTTCGACAATTTGGAGGGAATGGCTTTTTAGCAGGATCAACTCAGTTGTAACATAACGGCAATGTTATTCCACCAAATGAAACACCAATAATTGCTTAAGTGAGGTACTCATTAATATGACGTAATACGCTACCATGACAACAAAAACACCATCTAAAAGCATCCTATATTTTGTCTTTAAACGTTTATATATCAAAAAGGCACCCGGGTACCCTCATCTTTTGTTGTCGGAAGTGATTATCAGGCTAATATAAAACTGAAAGCAAAATCAATTTGTAAAAAATCGACTTTGGAGCGGATTGAGAACCACCTTAACCAATTGTGAACACAGTTTACTTGTTTAAAACTAAAAAAAAAATCACTTTTTGCTTACCTTCACTTTACTTCCTTTGATCTTCCATCCGTGTTCTAATGCATCGAGTTCAATTCTGATATCCTCATCACTGTTGGACACAAAGATCCCAGCCACTGGAACCAGAAGTTTTCGATGTCCTTTTTCTTCTTTCTGGCACACCTGCTAATCATTGCAACGAAATGTATCGATTCAGAATCGTGGATCACCATAACTGATACAAAACAGACACGGCTGTACTGACTCGACTGGTTGACTATTTGAAAAATGCAATGCACTTCTCGAATTATAGTTGCAGATAAAGTAGTGCTCTGTGATCGGTACTAATTACTGGCCTTCAACTTATATAATTGCCTTCCTCCAAACTCCTCGTAAAGGTCCAGCGTAGAATACCTACAACCACAGTACATGGTGACTACATTCATTTACGGTCAAACCCAAAAGCAAGTGCACTGTAGTACCTAAAGACATAGAAAAACCCTATATCATAAGCTTTATTTGCCGAAGAAGCCGGCCCTAAGGTAATCCGATCAACCCAATGGGATAAGGATGCCGGAAACACTTCACACAAATTGGAGTGAAGCCGTAAAGAAATAATATGAGGGAATGCAGAAGTACCTTACATGCTGTTGTCGTATCATCTACCAGATAGATCAAAATCTTCCAGTTTTGTTCTTGCCTTGGCTGCTCTGCAAGAACCACCATTTGCATTCGTTTCTTGTCGTTTTTTCCTGGTCGTCCAAAAGCAGCGATTTCAATGTCTTCCGGTAGCACTGGAAGGGTTAGTTCGATGTCATTATGTTTGTGTTCTATTTTTGCATCAGGGTAAATCTCCTTTAGGCTTCTCCAGCGGTCTGATTGTCCAGATGGCGATTTGACGACCATTTGTTTCGGTCGACATTTCACATCGATACTCCATGTGTTACCTGCGTTCACCAGACAGCTGTGCTCAATTGATACAGTGTCTTGTCCTTTCTTGAGGTCGTAACAGCAGCTGACTTGAAGGTTTTTTGAGCCCCGGTCGTTGTTGACCTGTTGTTGGTCAACTGAAACAAAACAAATACGGTACATTCTGTAAACTAACTTTTGTGGATTGAGTTTCCCTAGTCCTTTGCTTAGCTCTTCCATATATTAATCAAATTATTACCTTTCTCCGAAAATTCTGTTCTCTCGAAACTCTTTCAAGTAGTGATCAACTTTCACACAAACACAAGTGTACATAGCAAGCATAAGAACTGGCAAACATGCCTTTGCCAATTAATGGACCTGCCTCAGGGAACCGTTTTTCATAAACCACCGTTCCTTGGAAGCAATTTTTTTTCTATACCCCGTCCCAAATTTAACCGATTGAAAGGTTTGATCTTTACCACAAAGGCACAAATCTGCAGTGCTTGTATGTGGGAATAATTATGCCATCACTTGGATATCAGGTAAACCCGACTGTTACACACTTTCCTGAAGAATATCAGCCTTCCTGAATAGTTCTCCTTTTTACTCTGCAAAAAGATGTGACTAAGACGCAAAATAAACGTGAAAACATGTAAACTAGTTTTAACTCTAATCTGGTTCTCAGACTTCAATGTTATTGTGCCGTTCACAGAAAATTTGATGTATTATTAGGTCACAAGTGCTCGTACGGAGTCCGTTACGTTCATTTCCACTTAACTTGTTTCCTAAAGTTTAAACCGAATTGTATAAAGTAAGTAACGTTATTTCAACTCGTGTTGATGAGGCTAGCAAATACATGCTAATATACCGAGAAAAGTGAAATACATAAATAAATGATTTTTGTATATGTATATATACATGATCAATTAATAACTAACATTTTAACTATATCAATAAATAAACAATCCTAACTCTTAAAATTATTACAATGAATTATAGAAATCTGTACATTACAGATGTAGTTCTCTCACAGCCTTCTTAAATTCCTTAAGAATTTTCGTTGAACGTAATTTATCCGTAATTTATCCGGTCGTTTCCAGTGAATCAGACAATAAAATTTTATCCTGTGCAAAGAGAAAACGTACTTAAACAAGAACATTTTTGGTGACACGGCGAAAAAAGCGGTTTGCTGTTGCTGGGACACCCTACCCAAGGAGATTAAACGTAGTGGTTGCTTTTGCGAAAACGCCATTGCAGACAAAATCAAAATGTTGTTTACATCACTGTTCCTGAGAGCTTACCAATAGTCAAACTTGTTGGTTTTTTAACTCCGTAGAGTGACAGTACCATTTTCTTGCGAGGCTGTGGCGTACTGTGCAGAACTTGTCTCGTTGCCTTTATTTATATCCACAGGTCATAGCCGCTTACACCTAAATAAGGTCAACAAAAATTACCTCATAGTATATTTCACGCCGGATTTTCGGTTTCCACACTCATTGTTTATTATGCATTGTTATGAATTAAAACTTCCTTGGAGCGCAATTTGGTATTTTATGTATTACTAAGTAACAATGAAAGTCAACATCTCGGGGTTCTTCCCAAGCGGAAGTTTTGCAGCATTGCACATCCTCCTATAATCATTAATATTTTCACTTTGACCTTGAAGAACGTGAGATAATCGAATGTTCTCATGAAAAGACGAAACTTTAATGGTGACATTCAACCTCGAATAACAACTCTAAAATTATGAGAACTTCCGTGACGTGCTCGGTAGCGATGGGTCACGTAACATTTGCACGATCGCGCTATGTTTGAAACCTTCATCCACATATTTTCTTCCAAGAATTATAAGGTAATTAGCTTATTTGCGGTTTAAGGAAATATAACGCAGTATCTACTGATGTCAACCGGGTCTTTCCCAACCGAAACTGAAAACGCTTTCGAAAGCATTTATGCAGATCATTCAAGCCACAAACGACTTGGGGAATCCCCTAATGTAGTGCCCTCAAAAATCTTACTTTCGATGGATCTTGATAATAGCAGAAGGGAAGTTTCGATAACAAATCTGTTGATTTACTGACAAGTACGTTTTAATAGACGTAAATCACAAACAAGGCCCTCCTTTGGTAAAATACAATGGAAAAACTATTGAACGAGGCATCCTAAACCGGACAGTCGTTTAAAATACATGTTTTTACGTCATTAGAGAAAAGACGCTCTTACTTTGACTCTATTATTCTCTCAAATGCTTTTATTTGTCAAGTAATTTGGTTCGCTGGTTGGTACGGATCCATTAGGCAGAATACAGTTGTGATAGCAGATCCAACATCAACCCACTCGACGGATTTCGAAGACACCATGCAGAAGCAGCAAGGGGTCATCATGTTGAAGTTCTGAGTCTCAGATGTGTATAGAGGCTTTTAAAACAATTAGCCCTGTCCAAAAATCATTCAAAATCTATGTACTATGTTTTGAGTGTTCTCTTTCTTTTTAGAAACCTATAGCTTCGTATGATTCCTTTTCGTCTTCTTCGCTTGAATTCTGCAATTCGTTAATTGATAAACAGGATATATTTTTTAAGAGGAGGTTTTATTTGTGGAATGTATTTTCCTTTAAAACATGTATATATGCTAAGCCGGCCGGCTGCCTTTTCATCGCATTTAAAATTAGCTCAGCATAGGAGCCGTGAAATGCTTTTGCCTTGAAAATAAGCAACACCTTGCATGATCTGGCACATTAAGTTCGTAATATGCTCTTGCGATTTGAACTTATACGCCATAACCTCGACTAACCAATTTAGCTTCTTAGCTCATATCGATTAGGGGATTCCCCACGCGATCAATTTTGCAGGAAGGTCATGGTACTGGTAAATAAAGATCGTCTCGAGCAAAGGCCAAAACTGTGGAGGATTTGATCAGGTGTTCTCGACTATTTTGGACGGTCTAGTCAGTTAAAATTTCACACTTCTGAGGACAACACAGGATTGCAACAAGGTTTATATCTTCGTGTTTTTCACATTTTACGTTATTAAGTTAATAACGACACAGGAAAGAAAGAACTCTTGCCATATATATATATATATAGAGAGAGAGAGAGAGGGCTGTGAGAATTAAAACATGGCTACACGGTAATTGCCCTACTGGCCTGTTTCGTAAGGCTTGAAGCCTCACTCTTCAGGAGTTTTATTCACGCTGCTGCGCACTTATTTTTATATCCCAAACACTACGTAAATTTACATACATGTTGGTCTTAGGGTGCTAAGCTAATTGTTCTGTTGTAGCGCCTTCGCTCGGTGCCTGCATGATGATACTAACTCGCTTCTTTTGTTCAATGTACATCGCTCCGGTTCACAGATAATGACAAATTTCTCGCTCAAGCATAAATTACAACGTTTAGTTGAACTGCTGTACGGTTTAGCGCGCAAACAATTTGCCATGTAATTTCGTGCTCTATGTTGTTATCTTTTAGCGACCATACGCACTTGCTGAGTTCAGTTGAATTTCTATAGCTCTTATGTTCGAAAGATGTTTTATGATTTCTGTAACGTGTCTTAAAGTCATCTGCCGTCAGGCCTACGTTTGTTTCAAATTTGTCATTGTCCTTTCTTCTAATCTTTGCCTGATAAACTACACCAGAAGTCAGACATTGACCGTTTAAGGGGCACTCGCCCTTTTTACGGCAGTTACAGAGCTTGGTTTTAGCGCTCTCCAGGGAGGGGCTATAGGCCGCCAATAGTCGCTTGTTGTGGCTGTCGATTAGTTGCTTTACATTGCTCATACAGCTATAACTGATTTTAATAGTATTCTGGTTGAAAATCTTGTTCAGGGTGTGGCCCTTTAAGACACGTTACAGAAATCATAAAACATCTTTCGAACATAAGAGCCATAGAAATTCAACTGAACTCAGCAAGCGCGTATGGTCGCTAAAAGATAACAACATAGAGCATGAAATTACATGGCAAATTGTTTGCCGCGCTAAACCGTACAGCAGTTCAACTAAACGTTGTAATTAATTATTTTATGCTTGAGCGAGAAATTTGTCATTATCTGTGAACCGGAGCGATGTACATTGAACAAAAGAAGCGAGTTAGTATCATCATGCAGGCACCGAGCGAAGGCGCTACAACAGAACAATTAGCTAAGCACCCTAAGACCAACATGTATGTAAATTTACGTAGTGTTTGGGATATAAAAATAAGTGCGCAGCAGCGTGAATAAAACTCCTGAAGAGTGAGGCTTCAAGCCTTACGAAACAGGCCAGTAGGGCAATTACCGTGTAGCCATGTTTTAATTCTCACAGCCCTCTATAGTTACGCTCTACCTTGTATTGAGCACTCTAACTGGCTCGATCACCACCGCTTTTTGATTATATATATATATATATCAAAAAGCGGTGGTGAAGCAGTGTAGCTCGGCATTGATTTATTTATTTGTATTTTATTTATTGACAAAATTCGCTCGGAGGCAGGTGAGCATACTATGGACCTAACCAACCCCCTAAGAAGAATTGATACCCTTTCCCTGGAACCCCACTAATAAAAGGAAACCCAAAAGAAAGAAGTATTCAGAACAAAGAAAGTTAACAAGAACAACGAATAACAGTATGGGCGCGGCGGCATTTCGGACAGACTAAATATAACTTGTATGAACGAATGTCATCTTGATTGAAAACTGAACTCAGTCTATTATAGAAAAACGATTTTAACTTTTTCTTTAAAGGTACTCAACCTCCGATCTTATAGCGATAGGTAATTAATGCATTCCACAGATTAGTTATTCGGCTAAAGAAAGAGTTGCGGAAAAGAGATGTATTAGCGGATTTGTTATTGAGAAAAAGCCCAGAAGATCCCCGACGGGAACGCCCACTACAACATTAAACAAGGTTATCTAGATTAATGTCAATAAGTCCATAAATACACTTAATTTATAGAAAAATAATAAATCAATATATTCCAGCCTGTAGTTAACAGATAGGAGGTTAAGGTTCAAAAGTCTGTCCTTGTATGAGAGTTCAGAGTTCATACAAATAAAACGTGTAGATTTCCTTTGGATATTCTCTACTTCCAGCATCATGTGGACCCAAAGCTGTGAAGCGCAGCACAGGTTAGAGCGCACAAGGGAAATATAACGCAGCTTCGGGGAATCCTTCTTGAGGTCATCCGAGCAGTTCTTTTTTAGAAATCCCAGCATGCTATTAGATTTTGCAACCATTTGAGCAATGTGTGCAGTCCGCTTCAAGTCCTTCGAGACATACACGCCAAGGTCTTTTGCGAAAGAGACAATTTTCATCCATTAACCTATATAACCTTTCGGAGCTTTGCTTTAAAATTTGCTGATAATTTGGTGTTGTCACTATTAAAGGAACTTCATGATTAGGGTTCATGTTGCTTTACAGGAATCGAAAACAGCGCAACCTATGCGCAAACTTCAGGAGTACCCAAAATTGTTCACATAATGTTGTAGCCACTATTAGAATGTTTCTACGTCAATCTTCGTTAATATATAACTCTCCTGGGAAAAAAAATACCCGCTCCTCACTGCCAGCGAGCAAGAGTTTCAGGAAATAAAACTCGCAGCCAGCCATCGTGTGAGACGGCTTTTAACTAGCCAGCATATTTTAAAATGCGAAACGGCACATATTGCCAGCCAGCGCATAAGGGACTTTGGAGTTTGCCAGAGAGAGGTGCCGTACGTTATGAGGCAGCCAGCAAGGTTTCAATAGATAATTGTCAAAGGTACTATAAACATCAATAGCAATAAATAATAATAATAATAATAATAATAAAAATAATAATAATAATAATAATAATAATAATAATAATAATTATTATTATTATTATTATTATTATTATTATTATTATTATTATTACTATAATAAGCTGTACTCACAGTTTCTCGAAATAGAGGTCGTCGCTGAAATGTGAACTTGGGAAGTAGTTGCAGGGCGATCAAAATGACACGTAAACGAATAACAACGCAATGAACAAATGTTCGTATGGTTCTTTTTTTCCCTCGGTGTTGCACTATAACAATACGGCATTTAACTGAAATACGAACTGCAAATTCAATGCATTAATCTTGCTTTTTCAATCAAATGGAAACCATTCCCTCTCTAGTTCCGCCTGGGCCTATACACGGTTAACGATGAGAAAACGCTGGGATAAATAAACTGGTGCAAAGTTTCACAGCAAAAGCCATGGTCGTGTGTCGTCCGACAATCACCGCAAAAGTTTCACACCAGAACCCGGTGCAAAGTTTCACAGCAAAAGCCATGGTCATGTGTCGTCAGACAATCACCTAGCCTGCGAGCAAGCTCTCCGTTGGGGTCTCGAGCGAGATTCTCGGGCGCAAGCGGTGAGGCGAGCCGCGAGAGGTTCTCGAAGGCTAACAATCACCGCAAACGTTTAACACCAGAACCTGGTGCAAAGTTTCACAGCAAAAGCCATGATCGTGTGTCGTCAGACAATCACCGCAAAAGTTTCACACCAGAACCTGGTGCAAAGTTTCACAGCAAAAGCCATGATCGTATGTCGTCAGATAATCACCGCAAAAGTTTCACACCAGAACCCGGTGCAAAGTTTCACAGCAAAAGCCATGGTCATGTGTCGTCAGACAATCACCTAGCCTGCGAGCAAGCTCTCCGTTGGGGTCTCGAGCGAGATTCTCGGGCGCAAGCGGTGAAGCGAGCCGCGAGAGGTTCTCGAAGGCTAACAATCACCGCAAACGTTTAACACCAGAACCTGGTGCAAAGTTTCACAGCAAAAGCCATGATCGTGTGTCGTCAGACAATCACCGCAAAAGTTTCACACCAGAACCTGGTGCAAAGTTTCACAGCAAAAGCCATGATCGTATGTCGTCAGATAATCACCGCAAAAGTTTCACACCAGAACCCGGTGCAAAGTTTCACAGCAAAAGCTATGGTCGTGTGTCGTCAGACAATCACCTAGCCTGCGAGCAAGCTCTCCGTTGGGGTCTCGAGCGAGATTCTCGGGCGCAAGCGGTGAAGCGAGCCGCGAGAGGTTCTCGAAGGCTAACAATCACCGCAAACGTTTAACACCAGAACCTGGTGCAAAGTTTTACAGCAAAAGCGATGGTCGTGTGTCGTCAGACAATCACCGCAAAAGTTTCACACCAGAACCTGGTGCAAAGTTTCACAGCAAAAGCCATGATCGTATATGTCGTCAGATAATCACCGCAAAAGTTTCACACCAGAACTGGTGCAAAGTTTCCCAGCGAAAGCCATGCATCGATTATCAGTCGACTCTCGATCGACAGTCGACCGACATATCAACTCTTCGTGACATACTTTCACTGGGAAGGTTCAAAAGTTAATCTTGAAAGGTTTTATAATCCTTTATTTTTTTCGACGAATGCATTGCGGAGTTGTTGACGTCTACAGGTGAGCATTATCCGCATTGATATCCTAGAGATGTTGACGAAGACGTCTGTGCCTTCGTGTATTTTATGTGACACCCAAACCCAAACTCTTTGAAACATATAAATAAATCTGATATATTTTCCATGGAAGGTTAAATTGAATAGCCCTACCGAGCTTTTCCTAGGAGAGACTAAATTTTCAACCCAGAAAATGAATGTCATTGAGCTCGAGTAAGTTTTCTTACATGTCACGCGTCACCCATAGTGCTCTTGTGTATTCAGGTTTTGTGATGACTCTCAGTTTGTCAGCCATCGTTGTTAGCTTTGAAGCTCATTACATGGAACGTATCGTACTTGCCACTGGTTTGGGGAAGCCGCATTGCAGGCCGGAGTCAGCGGTTACGAGCGATGTTTTCAATTTAAAATTCTCAAAATCGGATGAGCTCAATTTGAAACTTTCAGTACACCCACCCTGGCCGATAGTTTTGATATTTCTATAGTAGTGGCTATCGTCTAGTTATTTACGTGATTTGGAAACACTTCAAGGCGACTTGACGGGCGAAAGGCAGCCGACAGGTTTCCTTCATCACTCAGGCGGTGATCAGTCTTGTCTCTCGATTTAAATTCAATGTTCACAAAATAGAACGTTTTATCAAGGGTGAAACGCAAATTAAACTGGTAATAGGCTTTAAAGTCCTAAAGTCACCAGGATATTATATTAACATGCAAGAAAGTAATTGTTAGTGGCGTGGCCATGAATTCCTCCTGCTTCTTGCGCGCGTCCTGGGCACGAGACTGAACTGATTTTATGATGCATAAGTTAAGAAATCGACACAATCCACTGCATATCACGGTAAATACATGAGCAGCTTTGAAGTTATTATTTGGAGTGCAATTAGTACAATATATAAAGTATAAAGTTTGTGGCGAGTCTTCTGTTTTTCAGTACAAGTTTGACAAGCCGAGATCATCCTTGGCTGTGTTTAGCACGTTGACTCATGATCCGGCCACTGATAGCCATTGACATCCCAAGCCCTTTGCCTTGAGCCATGTGTCACCTCCCAGTGAGATGGTAGGAGACAATAACAGGCTCATACTGAAGTCGATATGATCTGTGCGTTTTCGTCTAGCTTATGTCATAGGGGCTTTCCAGCTGAATAATTGTTGCCGGTCTATAACACAAATCTTGCCTATTAGATCCGTCGAGATACGGGGCCTTTGCTGAAAAAATATTGTTCCCAATCGGTTGGCTTTCCAGCGTGTTGGTCTTCTTGCTTTGTTTCCTTCATTAACCAGCTTGGGTTCCCATGATCCTGATATTATCCTGAATCTGTTCAAGCAGTTTGACTTCTGGTCTTCAAAACTGTTCATGATCTGTTTCCATGATATAATTAATCAGACATCTTCTGTTCTTATTGCTCCAGTCTTTATTAATGTTTGCGGAGTATACTCATCTTTTTCAAAACCCTTTAAACAGACCTGTCGGATTATAATTAAGACGAAGATTACCTGAAAGAATATCACAGCCAACTTCCTTGTTGCCTATAATGATCTCAATGTAGCATGACTTCAAGTCGCACCTAATATTCCCAACACGGTTTTCTTTCATGCAGTTCTTCCCATGATGTCAGACGAAGTTCCCCCGAAAAAGCAAAAAACGTGTGTGGAACCATGCAGTAAGGACCACACGTACTTGGTAGACGTATTCAGCTGCGTCCAGCCAACAGAGTTCCATGGACAAAACCATCCCCGCCAGCAACTTTTCTTATACCTTTCAAGAGCTTCATCTAAAAACAGATCAAGATTTATTCAGGTATTCTTCGAATGAAAAGATTTGCTACCAGAGTAAAAGAAAGAACGAGAAAGCTGGTCAAGTCAGCCATAAATAAATTACATTTGCTTTTGTGGAAAGCTCCAAATTTTCCCTGGATAGTTCGGGATCCTTAACCTTGTATATTCAAAAGGCACACGTGGGTTAATATAAAGGCGTGTTAACTTTGCTCTTATCTGGAAAACGTGTTACATGGGAAGTTTTCAAAAAGAGTGGATATCATGGCTTACAAGGCACTGGATTAAAAAAAAAGGATAGCAGTTTTAAAGTTTTACGGATGTCTTTCGGCATCTGGCAAGTTTTCGGGACTGTACTGAAGAAGCGGGGCCCAGTTGAATTTCTTAAAATTTGTCGTCTTAATTCCTGATTAAACAGCCGGTTACGTGCTTCGTGATTTTGCTTCATTTAAGTGAGTTTTTTTCAGTTCTTTTCAATAATGTTATATGGCGTCTCATCAAAAATAGTCGTGCAACTGAATGCAATGGAAGGAAGCAAGTATGCATGATCATTTTAGAAAGATCATTCCAGTACTGGTTAGAAGACGGAGAAAATTTTAATGATGGCGAAATCACATTCATGGATAAGAAGGTGGCATGTCAGTATCCCCTTATGTCAGAGCGACGTTTTTCTGTCAAACTGATGTTCGGCAAATTCTTGCCAATTTAGCCTTTCGTCCTATTGTAGTAAGTTAACGTTAGTGGCACAGTTTTCCTGTCGTTTCAATCAACCGGTCTGCTAACAGCATTACGTAACTTTGTATATCTACTTTACAGGAAGAAAAACTTCGTTTAGGATTGCGTCGAGTGCATTCTGATAAGTTTTGCTGGAAGAAATCATCTTCTGCTGACAAAATTCTTGCAATTCTGAAAATGGAAGATCTGGAAGCTATAAAGAAGGTAATGACCAACATTTAGCCAATAGTACAATGTGTTTTTCCGTATCATGTTCCAATATGTCAGTTCCTCAACGGAAAATTACTTAAAACCTGGCCAAGTGGTCGCATCAATGAAATAAGCATTCGCATGCGGCAACCTAAACCTTGTTTGGATTGTATCATGATTATTGAAGACTGTTCAAAACTTGATGAAGTGATATCGTTCAGGTGACAGTAGTCCCGAGAAGGAGGCTGTTGCTGATGACATTGGTTGACTTTTCAGCCTTGACTCTGAGCATTACTTCCGCTCAGGTTGTCAAAACCGTCGTCTGTCGGTGTCACCAAAAACAGTCCTTCACAGGACCCTGATATGCCTGATTAGAAAAGGCAGGAGAAAACGCTCTCCTCTTCTGAAGTTTGATTTTTTATTTATTATTATTATTATTATTATTATTATTATTATTATTATTATTATTATTACTATTATTATTATTATTACTATTATTATTATTATTATTATTATTATTATTATTATTATTATTATTATTAAGTTAGACCATGTGTTTCCTTTGAGGAATTAAGATATTCACAAGTTGGGCTTCAAGCCTTTTCGTTGCAGTACCGCTCAAAAGTAGGTTACCATGGCACTTTGCGGGCGACGCGATTCGGGTCGCGCAGGAACCCTGTTTGAGCGAGTTAACGACGGCTAGATTGCTCATGCAATGAAAGTTAGGAAGATCATCGCAGTTAGCTAAGCAACTTAGGCAGTTGCAAGTGCTGAAGTCTGAATAATACAGGAGGGCTTAAAGGCGATTCCATTCTCGGACCGTGCTGACCTTTACTGTCGTTGTGGTACATGGTTGTCACATACACATGCGCAGAATACGAGGAGTGGTGGATATAAACGGGTCACAAAAGTAGTATATTTGCTTGTTTTACTGTTAAAGATTCTATATGTGAGGTTGCACCGCACTTGCTCTAATAACTTAGGTATCAGGCCAGCTGACAGATCGTAAATAATTTTCGTCTTTGGCTAACAAAGCTTGATTAGAAATAGAACGCAAGCTGCGGTGACGAACATGAGGCTATGTCAGTTATGCGCTTGTTTAGCCACATGTTTGTCACCGCAGTTTGCGTTCAATTTCTGATGAGAGCTGGTTAATGGCGAGTTTAATTTGCATCCCGCTGGAGGTGATGAATGAAATGAATATCCCTATATATATATTCTAAATTCATTTCACATTGCTCACGTGCGAGAGCAGAGTAAAGCGCAATCTCACAGTGTGAGTTCAAGTCTCGTTTAATCATGCCCTTTTTTAGGGTCCTCTACAATTTCTTAAAATGTTTCCTTATCTGCAATGATCATAACATTTCATATCTGAAAGTTCAAATATGTAATTCTTTACATATTCTCTACAAAGTTAATTTTTAATTCTATTGAAGGCCTATCTTGATAATGGAATTGAAGGCTGGAGTACAAGGAAAAGAGGAATCGCAAAACCTTCCGGGCTAATCGCGTTTTCCAGGAAAAAAACGTCTCTCCGACTTTTCAGTATCTCCTTTGTTTGGTTTAGTAAAGCATATATATGAACAAAAGGGTAAAAGTGATAATTCTTTAGCACTCACCACTTTTGAGTGCCTTCGGTCTACAGCGTAAGCAAATCTCATAAAACCGTTGATCATAGCGAAATACGGCTCCATATCTTTTTGAAAAGGTTCTTTCTTTTTTAATGCCTCTGTTTTGCCATCATGGCAAATTAAAACTGGCTGATCTGTAAACGGAAGCAGTGTAAGACTATTGAATCTGGTCAGTAGCAAAAACACCTTAAAGTGAAAAGTGTTCGAGCTATATGACATGAATTTTTTTTTATCCGTCTGTGAAAGCGACATTAGGGAGTTTTACCAACGACGACGACTACGGCAACGACAACGCCAAAAAGCAAGAACATCATTGGTTAAGGAAAGAAAAATAAATCGTGCTGTACGTGCGGCACGCATTTCTGTGCATTCTTTGCCGTAGTCCACAAAACAACAACGTGAAATCACCAAATTTCAGGTCTTGACGACAACCTGAGCATACAACAGGAAATCGTTCACTTACTATTTTCACTTAAAACCGTCCCTATAAATCCAGTTACTATATATATGATAGTTCGCCCCTATTGTTCAAGGTGAACAAGATGGAATAATCGCGAAATACTTACGATAGCGCCAATTTATATTTTGAAATGACGTTATTTATAGTTGACGTTGACATTATCCTTGCTAAAACTCCTTATTTGGTTTTGTATGCTGCAGGTTGAAAGGATTAAAGTGGACGAGATGCGTTTACCGGAGAAAGTCACCTTCACTCTTCCAAAAAGTGATGCATCCAGCATGCAAGCTGTAGTCACAGTTTTGAATGAAAATTTAGATGGTGAAACTCTATTGAAAACTGAACACTTGACATTAACAGTTTCCATGGTAAGCATTTTTGAAAATTACCTTTCTGCTGGCGCACTTTGCTCGAGGAGAGAGACTGCTTCAGACATGTTAGCGTGGTGCAATTTATTTGATGTCTGGGAGATTGATTGAGATAATGGCTTAATACATAGATTTAGCCAAGCCTAAACGCGGAGCTCCCAGATTATTTATTCTGACAATAAGTAAAGCTGACGTGAGCCTGCGATCCAAATCGAAATCCAGTACCTGGTCAGCGGTCAACTTAAAAAAAAGCTGACCTCAATGAGCTCTAAGCTGGAGCCCACGATATGCTCACGTGATACTGACCAGCGGATACCTTGTTTTGACAAGTATTGAGTATTATTATTTAGTATCACCCAACTAGTGGACTAATACAAATGCTGCCCTTGGGCTACGGGTCTAATTGTTAAATACATACCGAGACTTAGTCTCTTCGCGCTAGAGAAGCCAGCTGATTGGTCATACGATTTTTTTCACTGGTGGAAAACGACGTATTGACGCTCTGATTGGAGATATCATTATTTTCACTAGTGAACAAAACCGTATCGCTTGCTCGCCGCTCCTCTTGAGTGACAAATAGCACATTTCTGAGAGCTTAGGCGATCAGATAACCGTTTTCAGATCCTGGTTCCTCAGTAGAAGAGTTCATAGACGGAAATGAAAATGAAAAAACCAAGAAAAAGACCAAACACGATGTTGCTCTGTTCCACGAATTTTTTGTTACGAGACATGACAAATCTACGAAATGACTTCTCAAGAGGTGAACAAGTTTCTCAGCGAGTTCCTTATAACGGTTCGCAGAAAAGAAGACAACGAGGAATACGAGCCTAATTCCTTAAGGGCATTCTTCGCTAGCTTTGAGTGCCATTTAAAGAAAAAAACTATGCCTTTTAACAGCAGTTTTACTTGATAAGTTAGATGTAAAGTATTTTACAAGGAAGCCATTTCAGTGCAACTATCGAACTGTGAGGCGGCTTGACGGCGCGTTGTTTTCCTTTGAAAGAAAATAATGATATGTTTATCTTTGAGTTCTGTTCACTTATGAATCTCGGTATGTATATAATAAATAAGCTATTTCACGGTTAGTTCGCTTGTACGATTTTTATTCAATCGCTGTGTAAAACAAACTCACTCGCTGCGCTCGTTCGTTTGTTTTACACAACTTATGAATAAAAATCGTACGCGCTCATCAACCGTTAAATATTATTATTATTATTATTAAATTTGGTTTGTGTTTCGCTGTCTGCGTTTTGTCTAAACTGCAGTGTCAAACGCAGTCTGCCATACAACTTCCCGCCAAAAAACGCGGGTTTCACCACAGAGTTTCACGTTGGCATACATGGACGGGTGGACGAACGTACGGTTGTGCGATGACCAAAATCAAATTTTCTCGCAAAGATGGTTACCATATTTTCTCACCCATGGTGCTCCGCTATCAACGATAAAAATAGAAATTTTTAAATTAACCAAAAAAAAAAATGTTTCGACCCTATCTTAAATTCAGTCACTATCGAGCTCATTAATCAGTGGTGTCCGAAGATGCAATCAATACTTTATACTGGTTTTAATTTTTACGGTAATGGAAATAATCATAAAAATTACAATTTCCTCGATTTTGATTGGCTTAAAAAAATCCAATTTTCCACTAATTCACTTACCAAGTTGTTATCGGACAGTTGAATAAGCCAATCACATTGAAAGTTTAAATCAACCAATCACAACCTTGGTTTCAATCACCATAGAAACAGTGTACAGACTCCTTAAATGGGACTTTCTTTCTTTCTTTCTTTCTTTCTTTCTTTCTTTCTTTCTTTCTTTCTTTCTTTCTTTCAGAGCGACATGTAACAATTTACGCCTCCTTTGTCAGTCTTTTAATTCCAATTTTTCCTTTCTTTCATAACTTGGCTCTTCTTTTTTTCTCGGAAATTGTAACTCGTAGGAAATCGTATGAACTTGCTTGCGCATTTCGTGATTTACGGGCACGAGATGTTTTGAAAGTTCTCAAAATTGCACGATCCGTGGGCGAGTGCAACGTTTTGGTGAATAATTTAAAAACATAAAGTGCAAGGATAAAACGAAAATCTCATGTCTAAAATTTTATGTCCGACTTGTGAAACATGATAAATCGTTGCTGGAACTTTAAGGGCTTTCTGTCACAAATAATGTTTTTTGCTTGTAAGCACATGTCTTTTATTTTGAATCTTTTTCAGATTCCCTCCAAGGAACCAAGGCCTGGAGTTGAGCACGAGCACATAAGCACTGGGCTGGCAAGTGTATCCTCGTGACAGTCTGCTTCGTCAGAGCGGCCAAGGGCAAACGCTCGAAACCTCAGCTTCCAAATTTCTCTACGGTGGTCCATATCAACCCAGTTGCATTGGCAAACCCTTTTCTTTATTTCACTTCCCACTTCACTTCGACGCAGCACTAAACCCCTTTATCTATTTTTATACATACTGAAAAATCAGGAGAATCCGGACTTGTGTCAATTTTGCTAAATTGGAATATTTTAGGCGATTGAAATGAATGTGAATGTAAATGTTCGGTCCCCAGATTTTTTGTATATTTGTGAATATGAAATTCAGAAGTGTTTGTGTTGTCTGAGTGCTTGTTCTTTGCTTGCAAATATAACGTCATGTACAAAATGTGACTACTGTGCAGTAAGTTACATATGAGAAATGTGTCTTATGTGAAAAATGCCCCCAGGCGACTTCAACAGTTCACAAAGAAGCCTGACAAAAAATCCAGACTTTGCACACTTTCTTTCCATAGAGAGATTTAGTATAGCGTCTTAGTGAAACAGCAGGCTGCTGGTTGCCATAAAAGCATGAGAATTCTTTTATCCTAACTTCTCGCTCCCTCTCTCTTTGTCTTGAGAAGTTACACGATATGTGCAGATAACAGAGAGGAGTGCAGTGTTGAATCAAACGGTTAGAACACTCGCCTGCAACTAATGTGGCTTGGGATCGATTGGCGTCATATGTGGGTGTGAATTTATTTCTGTTCTCTGCTCCGAGAGGTTTCCCCCGGGTACTTCAGTTTACCCTTCACCTCAAAAACCAAAATTTGACTAGATTTGATTTGAGTTTATTTCTATGAACTGTGTTCCCAATTAGTGCCCCAACGCCAAAGAACTTGACACTTAAATAAAGCTCATAATAATAATAATAATAATAATAAATAATAATAATAATAATAATAATAATAATAATAATAATAATAATAATAATAATAATAATAATAATAATAATAATAATAATAATAGGGATGTACCAGTGTATGCCGAACAAAGCTATGTCAAGGCCAACAGAGTGGACGTCAGATTTGTGGATCACAGGAGGAAACGAGTCTGGGCAGTTGAAATGAGTTAGAGGGAGAAGACGGAAAAGTATGCTCCACTGCGCTGGGAGTTAAGGAAGCAGTACCCTGGCTATGTCGTGGAACGGTGCAACGTAGTGATTGATGTGCTAGGCGGTTGGTCTAAGGATTTAGAGAAAACAATAAAGAAACTTGTGGGCGCTAGAGGAAAGGAGGTTCTGAGAAGGATGCAGAAAGCTATTATCTCAAGTTCACTTAACATAGCGCGAGCCTTCAAGGCCACCGTCAAATAATTTTACGAACTTTAGGAATTAGAGAGTATGAGAAAATTTTAACGATTTTTTTAAGGTTTTTTAAAAAAAAAAAAAAAAATTTATTTATTTTAATTTTTTTTATAGGATTTTAGGATTTAGGATTTAGGATTTAGGATTTTAAGGACTTTTTTTTTAAAAAATGTATTTTATCATTTTAAAACGCTCCTTTATATAGAGACTTACGTTTCGTAAGAGGACATGGCTACGCTTTGCGCCCTACGTACTTTTAATATTGGAGAACCCATACGTGTATACTGCAGATAATAGTAATAATAACAAAGAAAGCTTACTGCTCTGTGGACTACGGCTGGCTGAAAGAGATGATGATCCTCCGACATAGGTTTCCAAACAGGTTGCGTGAGGCCATCGGCAAGTTATGTAGGAGTTGGAATGCAAGGGAAATGGTGACCACAAGGCAAGAGCGGGATACCTCTGAGCCAATAAGATTCAACATGGATTTACCACAGGGGAACGCGTTATGTCCCAGGCTGTTCACGGTTTGATTGAATCCGATAGCTTGGAAGAGAAGTGCCGCTGAAGGATACAAGCTTTCGAAGCCTGTTGACGCAAAGGTCACCAATCTCTTGTATATTGACGATCTTAAACTTTTTGCAGCTTCAGAGACCAGACAAAACCGTGTTATGCAAACAAGAGGCTCTAAGTAGCCTATACTCATGCGCTGCCAGGTTATTTGTATTTTTGTTGACAGTTTAATAATAATAATAATAATAATAATAATAATAATAATAATAATAATAATAATAATAATAACTTTATTGTACACCACAAAAAGGTATATAGGTGTTACAAGAATCTATTTGAGAGAAGTTGCTCTTTATCGTGTGAGTTCATTGACCTATACTTTTCATCTTTATTTGAAAGAGTCTGTTTTTTTTTATGGGTCCTTAGACCTGTACTTTTCAAAACAATATGAAGGAAGTTCTTATTTTTTATCTGGGTCCATTAGGCTGTAAATTTCTCTCCTCTTTCTTCCAGTTTGCTGCAATTTCTGAAGTAGATTTATGCTTTCTTATTATTTGTTTCCTTTCAATATTTGATACCTCATAGCTTGTTTCAAAACAATTAAATTTACTTTGAATAATAGAACAAAAGAGATCAATAACAGAATCTACATTTGAAAATACTTTTGTTACATGATTCCAAGTTCGAGTGAGGCCTAACACTACTGTGAAGTTTCAGTACCCAATTATTCCATCAGAGATCAACCCTAGTATTGGAATTGGGGCCCACACAAGGACAGAGAAAAACTCTGACCAGGGTGGGATTTGAACCCACGACCTTCGGATTAGATCACCGCCGCTCTACCGACTGAGCTACAAGGCCAGAACGGGAGCAGGTCGTGGGTATGTGGGATGTTATTCACAAGGACCTTGTGTGGGCCCCAATTCCAATACTAGGGTTGATCTCTGATGGAATAATTGGGAACTGAAACGTCACAGTAGTGTTAGGCCTCAATCGAACTTGGAATCATTAACCTCAATATGCTACTGAAGGACAACAACTAATGACTTTTGTTACATTTTTTGGTTCAGAACCATTGTATACAAAAACGTGGTAACTCATCTTTTGCTTTGCATACCACTGGAAAACACAACTAATGCAGTAGCTAGAACTCCACATCAGCCTGAGCTGCTTTCCTTATTATCCAAAATGGCAGTTCTAAGCTGTTGTTTACTGGGAACCACATTACCAGATAAATTTCCCTGACATCTTGCTCTATGAATAACTTTTACATGGCCAGTGGCCTACGTCTAATTTCTTTAGAAAATCAGAAATAAAAACATATTTTGCTGGAGTAACATTTCTGATAAGTTGCTCTTCCATTCTCAATGATACTATCAACTGTTTGAGAGGTGCAATAGTTACAATACTTTTGAGGTGGAAAAACAAATAGAATAAAATGACACAGCAGAACATTCTTTGCAAGAACAAAGATAAACAGCTAGGGTCTAACATTTTGTTTTTGAACATATAATGAATGAACAATGCTTCCACTGTTGCTTTACATTTTAATAATGTTAACACATTTTAATCTCATAAGTAACAGATGTTTGTGCACATATATTCTGAAAATGTTGTACCAAATTCATTAATGAATCTATTTCAATTGAAGTACATGTTGCAAATGGGTCCCATACCTAATAAATCTCTGCCATGAGAGTAAAAAAAATTTACACTTCCCATTAGGCAGACAGTATATTGCCACTGTGTAAAGTTCAAGTGTTAACATATATGCATGATAATTATCCATGAGCAAAGAATCAAAGGCAGCTAACATTGATATAACATAAGGAAAGTCTGAAATTATAGGAAGTGCACTATTTAGCAAACCACTCTAACTATCACTGTATGTCAACTGATAATGTAGCTTAAGGTGGCTGGAACCAGTTTCACTACTTTTAAGGACCTTTTTATTAGAAGGGTTGTCACTACAAAACTGTATCACGTAAAAGAAATGTTATGGTACAATATCAAACACCAATTATTACTTATCAAAATGCGCTCACTATTTTGACGTAATAGGTTACCATGGCAACATGAAAGCTCTCCAAAAACACCCTATATCTCGTCTTTACTTGCTTATACCTTAAAAATGAACTAGGTGACCCCCATTTTTTATTGTAGAATAGTAATTAGCAATTTGACATAGGACTATCTGCAAAGTTAAAAAAAATATTGGGAGCCAATTCAGAGCTACCTTAAATTTTCGAAAAATTAAGGTAGCTCTGAATTGGCTCCCAAGAATTTTTTTAAACTTTGCTGATAGTTCTATCTCAAGATGCTAATTACTATTCTACGCTTCGCTCGCCAAACATTTTCTCCCGGGATTCTCGTGAGGTGGAATTGTGGCAAGTCTACTTAAGGGCTTGAAACATGAGAGGGATGGTTGATTTATTCAAACACGCACTGTTTATTTTGTCATGCAAAATGGACTGATATTCCAAGCATACATACATTTTAAGCCTCTAATACTTCTTTTCAAGTCTTTCTATTAATTTTTCTGACGCAACAATGCATTTTTCAGCAGCTATTAATTGTTTTGAATAATCCCCTACCCTCCGCCCCACGTAAAGCTACAGTCATGTATGTAGATGTATGCAAGCATAAATTTCCATGCACTAATATCTCACGGAAAACAAGAAACGGAGGGCATTTTATACCTCATGCGCTTACTGCGCATGAGTAACAAGATCAGCTGTCGAAAACGTAGGTCACCAGCTTGTGCATGGAACCCTTTGAAATGTTCGGTTGTCCATGTAAGGAGAGGAGTGCAGGTACATGATGTGGCAGGAGAGAGGCCTGATGCGTCCGTTAGGATACCCACCCTGGAAGTTGAAAAGCAGTATACGAGGAGCGGTTGGCTTTAGAGTGTGCGTCTAAAGCCGGAATATCTGCGTAGGATGTCAGTCATCTGGTCCAGCCCGTTATCCGACTACAACCGAGTACTTGCATCCAACCAGTTTGCTCTATCCGAGTTAGGGTATTCGGTGAGGGCTCCAACACTGGCCATTGACGGAGCTAAGAAAAGTGGATACGAAAGCGAGAAAGCTTGTGGTCGAGAATTGTGGGAAACACCGGTGTGGTTCAACAACTCTCTGTACTTACCGCGATGCAAAGGAGGAAGAGGACTGAGATCGGTTGAAATGGAGACCAGGCGACGAAAATGAAGGCAGCGGTGAAACGTTACAAGAACGAAGAGCCCGTTTTGGAGATGGTGCGAGAGTTTAAGGAGAGAGAGCTATAGATCTAGGACACAGCTTACTTGTTAAAGAAGCAGCGAAGCATAGTGAAGAGTTCGGATTACAAATGCAGCTAAAACACCCTAACCCGTCTTGCAGGACCAACACATGAACCATAATAGAAGGAAGCAGATCAAGACAGAGTTGAGGTTAAGTGTGGAGGATAGACGCGAGAGTGAAGTTCAAAATCAGCAATGGCAGGGAAAGTTTACTAGTGTGAGGCAGATGGATGAGACACTGAGTAAGGAGGAATGTTATAGGTGGCTTAGTGGATGGAGATCTTGGCCAACACATACTATAGCTAGTATGTCTGAACTGTATGAGCAACTGTTACCGGCATGGCTCTCTACAGCCCAGAAGGCGCAAACAACCTCTTCCAGTGGTGTCATGTGTAGGTTATGCGCCTTGAAAGCACCAGAAAACGTTCCTAATATTTTATCCGGGTGCTCAGCATTGGCGCAGAATCAGTACCTATCCCGCGGTAATAGGGCTCTGAAGATCCTATTTTTTGAGATCATCCATGGGCTAGATCTTATAGACAGTGTACCACCTTGGCATTCAGCCCGTGTGCGAGTCGGACGATGCCCAGGTATTCTGGGACATACCAGTGAGGCAGATGGATGATACACTGAGTAAGGAGAAATACTTTAGGTGGCTTAGTGGATGGAGATCTTGACCAACGCATAGAGTTGAGGGCGAAGAGGATAGACGGAAGGATCATCGATTGGAAGAAGACTTCAGGACAGAAACGGCAAGTCATCGTGCTCGAGATGAGCTGTCCTTGGATTGAAAGAAGGCCTAAGAAGGAGGAGGAGAAGACACTGAAGTATAGTCCACTACGACGGGAGCTTAGCCCCTGGAATCGCTTCCAAACACATCAACTAGAGGCTTGGGGTACGAACTCTATTGTCTTTGACCAGCATGCATGGCCGCCGGGTGACAAAGGTTCATTTATCATAAGCCATCATACAACTATTACCTGTTGAAACCCTATGTTTCAAAGCGCACGCTCAAATTCTCAAGTCTAGCTCCACTCTGGCTAAAATGGATACAGGTAGCGTAGGGAGGAGGATATGCAAATTATATGCTAATAGTACCGGCGTTAGCTCGATAATTTGATTACATATTTTGTTGAGCCCATCATTGCGGACCAGATACTATCGGAGCACGTGTTGGATTGATAAGTCATGGTACATTCTTATTATTTAAAACGAAGCTTTTGTTAGAGTCTGCTGGGCCACGTTATGGAACAACTTGCTCCAGCGTTTAAAAAATGTCGGCTCTGTTAAACAATTTAAGCGAACTTAGGTAACGGACACATCGGATTCCCACACAGCATTGTAAAGAGTTATTAGTTTTTATCATGTAGAATCTAACTGATGATTTCCCTTCATAGATAAAGTTACACATACATATTATACACACATTCAAATTTCTGCTGAAAAGCTTGGGTTCGCGCAAGTTCTCACTGGTAGGTTATGATCTTACTAGGAGCCAACTCGCACAACATCTTTGAAATTAAGTAAGGGGACAACTCCTTCGGTACCGTTAGTTCACGTTCGTTACCTAAAGTATCTTGTTCAGTTAAGGTAATTCCCTTGAAATTGTTCTACTATCAAACTTTTTTGGAAACTTGGCATAATTAACATTCATGATATGAACATTAAAAAAATGCAATTAAAAAATGGGGTCACCGTGCTTGTTTACGCGTCCGCAGGCTCTTAAAATGGGGTATTTTTACTGTTTTCCCGTTAAAAATTCGAATCACCTTCATACAGAATTAAGTCTTGGTTACTTCAAAGACACAAAATTTAATATTCTGAGAATAAAGCTTCTTTTATTTACATAAGCAGTATTGCTTCATTTACGCTGTCTTTGATTCCCTGGTAGTGGGAATAGTGCACTTTTTGGGAAAGTTCCGTGGTTAGCTTGAAGTCCTCGCCTTGGGTAAAATACACCCAGTACGGAACTGTTTTCCAAAAAAAATTCATGTTCTACTATCAAACTTTTTAAATCAGGAGAGGATGACCGCCAGTTTACCTTGGTTAAATTAGGTATGATGTCAAATATGTCATTTTCTTTTTTCGGTTAACAAGGTTGTTTTGGTTCCGCACTTTTCAAATTCTTTGCGTAGACTTTGATAATCATGAATATTCAACCGAACTTTCGTATGACAAACTTACCACATCCTAAACATTGCTTTAAAGCTTTTGCATCATTTCAAGAAAAGAATACTTCAGACACATCGTGATTCCATTTTAAAAGCAGAAATAAGCACTACTCTTCGTTACAGTTTGTGCATTGACATTTTTTAAAATTATCTATTCAAGGGCCAATTACATGTCAAATTTCTTTCTACTCTTCGGACTCAGTGCGAGGTTTTTTCCAGGTACTCCGGTTTCCCCTCTCCTCAAAAACCAACATTTGACTTGATTTGCGTTAATTGCTAATATCAGTTTACAAAATCCCCAATTAGTGCTTCAGCGCTAGAACGACTAGACACTTTCTAGTTCCTTTCCATTCCTTTCCTTTCCTTTAATAGCCTAGACGCTAATTGAAATCTTGGGAGGGAAAATTTGCTAAATCAATGAGCATACCCAACTTGAACATCCACAATCCCAACAAGCTGCACTAAATGATTCCCATTACTTGCCAAGACATATCAAAGGAATTAATTCCAACAATCCCTGGCATCAGGGCAGTTGGAGGCACGAGGACGAAGCTGGAAATAGATTCTTTCAGCAGCTGGGAAAATGCCATACTGGTTAACAGCCTCCCTAAAGATGTTACGATTGAGATACTTAATTCACCACTTACCATAGGTGCTTTTCAGGGCCAATGGAACAAACAGTGGTTTCACAGAGCAGACTATTTTGGTTTCCAGTGAGAAAAATATTCAATAAGGGGAGGAGGAATGCTCGGAGTTCATTTATCTAGAACTTAGTCATTTCTCTGTCCCTTGAGGGGGTGGTAAAGGAGGAGGGGAGGAGGGGTGGGGGGAATCTTCATCACGTTTCACGGAAAATAAAATGGCCGTTTCACATTTCACAGACAGTAAAATGGCCAGTGCACGTTTCACGAAAAAAATAGAACTTTTTCACTCAAACTAATTTTCTTACGTTTGTTAACAGCGAGAGCCGTCATCAGAACGCTTACATTGTGAAGAGTCTCGCGACCTTGTGAGACGATTTCAGAGCTAGTTTTCGCTTTGTTGATTGACCAGCAAAGCTGTCAAGGCTAGCGAGCGAAGGGTCACGATTTAGTGAATCACGCAATTCGGATGTAGCTGTTGTACCTTGTTCTGTTATCCTTAAAACCTATTGTTATAATTTTTCGGGCTGCTACTCCTGCAAAATAAAAATAAAAACCCAAACAAACAAAACATGAAGAAAAATCACGTCACAGTTCACGGTGAATTAAACACCCGATTCTCATTTCACGTATAAGTATTCTCAAAAATCACGGCTCACGGTAGTTTGACGAAGGAAAAAAAGCCATTTCACATTTCACGGAAAATTTACGGTTCAAGATAATACCAATAGCCCTATTCACGGTTAGTTTTTCTCATTTGCATTACAATGCAATGTAGCATGTATGTGAGGCAATTTCGGGCTATTTTGTAGTTTTAAAGTGCCCCTGTGACCAAAAAATCAATTCATATTTTTCTTTGGATTTCAAAAAACTTTGTTAACAAAACACTAAGTGACCCACGTTTTAAGCCTTGATTTCAAAAAGACACCACTTTATTTTAACTGTAATTTTCCTATTTAATGGTCCGCCATTACTAACATTCTGTTCTTGAGAGAGCTGGATCGAGGAGAAAATGACGTCAAAGGCTAACTAGTTTAAGAATGCAATACGTGTGTACGCCGCAGAATTAATATGCAGCACGGGGGTTTTGGGCTTTCAGACTTTAACTCACGCTTTGCATATATAATAAGCTGCGTTCACACGCTGAACTTTTAAGCTAGTGAGCCTTTGACGTCACTTTTCCCTGGATCCAACCGTCTGAGGTCCAATCGGTCAGTTTTGAACGTGAGTAATGGCGGACCGTGAAATCCAAAACTTACACTCAAAGTAAACGGCCTTTGGATAAAAATCAAAACTCAAAATTTTGCCAGTCAGGCGTTAAGCAAACACACTTACAAAATCTGAAGGAAAAAAGAAAGTGGTTTTTTTTATCACAGGGGCACTTTAACCCGAAATTGGCTCGCATGCACGTTAGATTACATTGTAATGCAAATGAGAAAAACTAACGTGAAAAGGGCTATTACCGTCCTCTTGAGACGTTTTTTGTTTTACAAGAAGTTGTCCTTACCGGACAGGATGAGACAGGTATTCACGCCCAACTATATGATTCCATACAATCACAATTTTATTGAATCCGTAGAGATTCTTTGCAAGCGATTTCTGTGTTCTTCTTTCGTTCATTCAGCCTGCTTCACATAAATTAATTTAACTTGTCTTGAGATTACGTTCAGAAGAAGAATGGCCGGTGCCTTTTGGGCAAAATACATCAACTTCTCATTAATTGGATTATTGAAAAGCGCCATCGGGATAGTGTCCAGAGCCCTCCAACAAATCAACGTGGTTTTCTAAAATTGGTTGCCAATCATTCCTGTTTCAAGACTGGGCAGAAAGTCACGATTGACAGACTTCCTGCTTTGTTACCAGCCAGGGTGGGGTTGTTATTTTCAGTCCTCCCCTAAGGAATAGCGGCATTAGCGCAACATCAGCAACCAGTAAAAGCAAATGGGAAGTAAAATAAATACATCTTATTCGATGGTTTAACATATAATACGCGCGGATATTTTGCGAGTTGCGTAGTATTTTTCCGAGCCCCGCAGGGGCTCAATAATGCTCAATAATGAACACATTTTGATTGTTTCTCGCCCATGACCTATTAGAGGACAGACGCATGGCTGATGTCATCAACAAAAACTTTTAATTCTTTCCTACACTGTACACCTGCATATAAAACAAATTCCATGTTGCAGTCCGACTTCAGTAGTAGATAATAGAAGGCATTAAAATGTGGTAAGAACATCGGTGACACACTAAGGTATAGCCTCGTGTGCCAGTTTTTTGTTCTTACCACATTTTGACTTGTATCACTGAACAGCTACGCGGAAACAGGAATCTATAATTTGTTACGTTGCACTTTTCTAATACTCCTTTCGACCACATTGCAACAACGATATTTGTGTGCACTTTTGTGAGAATAGCCATAAAAGGAATACCATCTGTTTCACATCTCTCCGCACTGTGATATTACAACTGGTAGAGTAGGTCGATTGTTTGGTCCAACAGGAACATTCTAAACAGGAAAGGAAAAAAAAAAAGGTTTGTACTGAGTTGCTAAGTTTTCATCAGAGCAGACTGCAAGCATTGCAATTTGTGATTTCTTTTTGTCTTCACTTTATCGATTGACTGAAAAGTGGCCAAAATGCACAAACAAAGCTTCCCTCTTGGCTTCTCCAGGCGGGAATTAACTAGTTTTCTTTATTCCAGACCTGCATACTGGCTAGTTTCATCACATTCAGAAACAAAAAGGTCAATAAAAAAGGTGAAGCATACACATTGTCCGGCTTGCACTTACGGTACAAGATGCCAAGGATGCATTGACGTTCTGTTGCCATGTTAAAAGCTACATTAATTTTTTATTCTCACCTCGATTTTTCTCATAACTAGTAGCCCATCAACAACTTTCCCTGAAACAAAAAACAAAGCAAAACACACCTTAATAAAACAGGACTAATCAGAGGGAGCACAGTATGAGCTCATGGCATGTCTTTGCACGGGTGAGTAGCCACTTATTAAAACGTGCAAGATCTTAACAGCCTCCTTGGCAAGCAGGATTAAAGCACATAGCAAGCAAGTTACATTGTAGCCATGTGAGAAGCAAAGTGACACGGAGGAAGCAGCAAAAGTCACAAGTAAAAAAAATAAATGGTTTTGAGCTAAGCCTCGATCTGGCTGTAAACAAGGATCAGGCCACTCTGAGGATAAGAATCACTGGATCTCAAAACAACTCTTCCCGCAGCTCCACAGCCAAAAAATCTGACTCTTCCGGATACTCTTGCTTGTGTTTCAATCCAGCTATCATACAGACTGCAGAAGCTTTAAAGTATACATATTAATGGCATACTTCAAATAACTCAGCTATTTGAAATCTGCGTAACTGGATTGATATGTAAGCGAAAGTGAAAGGAAAATGAGGTGTCAGCGGAAAAATAAAGTTGTTGCGTCGCTATTTTTTGTATATGGTCAAACTATATCATATTAAAGCTAGTAGATTGAATTATTTGAATAAAGTTTTAGTTCTTTGATATTTAATATTGCCTTTTAGTTTTGAGGTCTCAAACTCAGACTGACCGAGTGTGCTGCAGAAGCTCCTGCCCCAGTTCTCTTTATTGCGAAAATAACCGCACTTTGTTGCATCATAGTCACAGATGAATGCACTCCAATACCGTGAGGAATTTTTGATATGTTAAGAATTAAACGAAATATCACGCACCAAAGTCGAAACTCTCATCTCTGTCTCATACTTAATTTGGGCAGGAAAAAAGCCATAAAATCAGTCTCCGAAGACAAACGAAAAATTCCTCACAATGTATTTGGGGTAGTACAATCATCTATTAGAACTGAAAATTTGGAAGCGATATCTTAAAACCCGCCGGGACAGGAGGTCCGAGAAGTTGTAATTTTGGCGTCAAAATAAACCCCTAGAAAATCGAGCTTGAAGTTCCGCGTGCAGTTCACGGTCTACTGAACAACTCCGCTGAACAACTCCGGCCCCTACTTGAAAGACAATAATGCTGAGCCAATCAACGTTCGGGCACGTGCAAACTTAGCAGATGGTGCGCGAAGGCTGTTGTCGCGTCGCCTGCCCGCCTGGGTGGCTACACTTGTGACAAATTTTGGCGACGAATTGAAGGACGCGCGAATCGCATACTTCGAGAGACCTGGGCACTATAAAATACGTCAATCATTTTTTGCGCGCAGATTTTGGCGGGAAACAAAGAAAAGCGATATTAGCGGTTTTAAAATTAATTCTTCAGAATCTTTTTTTTCGGGAGAATAGCCCAATAGCTCACAGCTCACCGACTCAAGATTTGCAAAAACAAAAAATTTGAGCGAGACGCCCAAATTTACCTTTACCGAGACCTTAATCCAGAAGTCTTATTTTTGGCATTTACACGGCACAAAATTGCCTTCAGAATCTAAGGAATTTTCAAACTACGCTTATCTACCAAAAGACAAAAAAGAATCAAGTGGAACTTTTAACTGACGAAAAATCTACAAACTGACAAGTTTAATCACTTACCAAACACTACATGTTTTCCATCTAAAAAGTCACATTTTGCACATGTTACGAAAAACTAAAAAAATCAAGAAAACGGTGGTGACATTACGTAACTCCGCTAAAACGTGATAGAGAATAACTGTCTACAATGACACTGAATTGGGTCTCAATATACATGTCATAATTGAAAGGGTAAAAATCTTTTTAAGTTTAAAGAAACAGGAAAAACAAAAAACAAAGGAAGAACAAACAGACATCATGAATGGCAAAGGATGAGAGCGTAATGGTTGATAAAAAAGAACCCTTACAGTATAACTCATAAATTCAAGAATGAAAGTATAACGTCAACGATATGATGAGCGGTATAAATGAATTGCATGAAAGCCATGAATTAATTTGAACTGTGGAGAGAATCAAGTTAAGATGCAGATGCTGATCATTGCAGTTATAAATGTTACTCATTAAGCAGTAATAAAAGGAAAGTCTGAATTTTTCAGGCTTCCCTTTCGATGATCTACTTAATCTTGATACTGTAAAAAGAGATGTTTACATGTAATCAACATATGTGACAATTTCCTGAACATTAATGTGCAGTTTGTGAGAACCAAGGAGTTATGAAAAGAGCAAACTAACGAACAAAACAAATCGGAAATACACCTGTACAGGTCAAGATTCCTTGATCTTGGCCAAGTTGACTATTCCTGTTCATTATAAAGTTATTGTCATCATGATATTACCATGATTATAAAAACAGGACACTAACTTACTTGGCATCCATTGGAGTTTGGGCCACTATTTGCCTGTAGGAAGTTCAAAACAATCATTATGATTAAAGTTGCACTTTCCTTGAGAGATCGAATGTCCAAGATACAGTACATGTACATGTCCAATTGTTCACTTTTACTTTCTGAAATACATGTGTGAGGGTGGTAACTTACCGGTACTGTAGTTGAGCATTACAATATAAAACGTAACTTCAACCACTCTTGTTGAGGAAATACAAAAAACTACACAACCAAAAAAACAAAACAAAAACAAAAACAAAAACAAAAAAAAACAAAAACAAAAAAACAAAAACAAAGACAAAACAAAAAAAACAAAACAAAACAAAAAAAACAAACAAAAACAAAAACAAAAAAAGCAAACAAAAACAACAAAAAAAAAACAAAAAAACAAAGAGAGTATTATTTTCTAACCATAGAAAGAAGACCAGATGTATCATGCTTCATTTTAAAGTTTTCATCAGCAAAAGCAACATCTCCATAGATACTGGCGACACCGGTACCATCACCCTGAGAAAGGAAAATAATATATAGAGTAAAAAATAATATAAAATTTATAACAGCTTTACCATTTTATGATTATCATAACAAAATCAATCAAAAGCGACAACTGAAGGTGTTTCACACCAGTTACGATCTGATGCTCACTACCAAAAATTAATGCCTTGAACATTTTCAAGCCCAAAAGTAATTTTTATATTAGTTCTTTGTCAAACTATCATTGATTCTCTTTAAGTGCTTATGCAGCACTACCCTACGAGCAAAGTCTCCTTCGATCTTCCTAGATAAGTCGGAAAGAGGAAGGAATTAAGACTCTGTCATTCATCCAAATAAATGGATGAGTCAGTCCAGTTTCGACCTGTCAAACCTGTTTTTTAAAATGTTTGCGCATGATCAATCGCCACGCGTCATCAAATCACAACTTTCCTTGGATCAATTTTTCCTTACGAAAACTGAATAAAGCTGAAAGAGTGTGGCTCTTGTCCGAACTTTAAATAATTTGAATTATTTAACAGAAGAAAGTGCAATGCAAGAATGATTTGTTTTGAGGGCTGTGCAACCCCTAGTAGAAATTAAAACTATTAAAAAAGCCTTCAGGCTGCATGGAAACTTTAACCTATTCTCCCCAAAGTGGCACCCTCAGATGTTAAATTGCTCTGGCTAACAATTTGCCAGACCAGTACTTTACTCAAAACTAGGACTTCTATAGAACTTTATAGATACAATTAAATAAGTACTGTCTTTCACCACGAATATTACATGTATTCTCGAATCATGATACATGGCTGTACATCACAGATGATGACTGTGCTTTGCGAATATAATACTCACATTGACAAAATCACCTCCTTGAATCATAAAATCTTTGATAACTCTGGAAAATATAGTTAAGATATAGATTAGCAGAGCTCCCATTTCTAACCCCAGGAAGCAATGTCAATAGTGTATATGGAAATAATAATGCTAATTCTGAATAAAGTACAAAATTAATCATCATTAGTGTATTTATAAGCTTACAGTTTACAGTCACTGTGATCAAATACCTCTGAGCTGACAGCAGTAAACAAACAAGCCTTGCAAACTATAACCAACAATTTTAATCAACAACTAAAACTGATTCAGAAATTACATGCACAGTAATCTCTTTTGCAATTCCCTTTGACTGATAATCTTTTCACCCTCTCTCTTCAATATGAGTAGAATTTCTCCATTTAATTTTTTTTTCTGTGTCAGAAAATGGAAAAGTTGTCTCTCCCCTGCTAAGTACTGTCTTTGTGCATAGAGTCTTCTGGACACATATTTGGTAGGTTTCAGGGGGCAGTAGAAATGCACAGATTCAGGTAGAGTTTATCTGGTGGACACAGTACAAGCAAACATTCGCAAAGCTGATGTACACTTAACACGAGGGATTTTTTATTGGATATTTAAACAAAATATACCCTTATAGAGGTCAAGAATGGAGCTACATGTAAATTTGATAAACAACACAAGCGGTAAAAAATGCATATCTGGAATCTTAAAAGCGACGAAAAATGGACTACAACAAAAGTTGCATCTTTCGCCGTCGGTCAAAGTGAGCTGTATTTCTAGTATGTTACTAACTGTAGTGTTATGTACAGCACTGATTCCAAATGGCAAATTCTCTGGTAACTTTTTCTGGTTGGATATGGGTTTTACAAAATCAGAGAAGGAATCAAACACCTTGAGTGGATAGTCGGATCTCTGTTGTCTGGCGCTGCTATTTATAATTTTGTTCATTGTTACTCAACTCTGCACAGTTTTCAGGTAAAAAAAAAAACAATTGGAAATTTAAATACATTGTAATTCTTGTTAGTCAAGAAGTATTTGAAAGAAAGCTTGTTGTCCATTCTTGCTTCATTATCCAAGGGAAAGGTTCTTCAGAAAAGTGTTTGATCCTGAACTCCAGTGAGAAATTTATTTAGTTGCGTAATGTTGTTGAAAGATGTATGCTGTAAATTAGCGTGATACTGGTCGCATTGGCATACACGGAAGGGTAGATGTACGTACGGAACGACGATGTCATCATGGCTATAAAACCAAATTTCTTGAATCGATGGGTTACCTTATTAATTTTTCTTAATTATGGTGCTCTGCGCACGTTTGGCCCGATCACAGTCGGACTGCATTTGGATTCAACTCGCCCTCGCTTGGAAGAACCAACGTTCCAATCCCCCCAAATACCATCCTCATCCTCAGCTTCTCCTGTATCACCTTCTGCTGTGGCAAGTTCCATTGCAGCGAGCTCAGGTGGAAAGGAGATTCTGCAAACTGTACCAGCTATTTTGGGTGGTTTGAATGGATGCTCAAAAGTTGTGAGATGTTTCTTGGAACCTGATTCACAAACATCCTTTGCTTATATATAGGCACAGTGTAGTTGATGAGCTTGGTCTTAATGGAAAGCGGGGTTTGCCTAAAACCAAGAATCCGGAATCCAGAATCCGGAATCCGATATAAGATCTTGAACCAAAGTCACTTGGCTTACACTAATTTGCGAAATGAAACGAAACGAAACGAAATGATACAGTCAGATACAATCCTAAATATTCATTAAAGCTAACCTTAGGCCTAATTAGGCCTAAACAAAGCGTTTACCAATGCTATCATTAGGCCTAAAAACTTTTCTTTAGGCCTAAGCTTAGCTTTAATGAAGAATGTTTAGGATTCTTTCGTTTCGTTTCGCAAATTAGTGTAAGCCTTTGGTTGAAGTTCTTATATCCGATACCGGATTCCGTTTCCTACAAAGCATTCTCTTTACAAAGTTGCTCTTGATAGCTATTGTAGGTACATGTATTCATCTACTGTATTATTCATACATGGCTGTGTTTCGATGCTTGTGCACTCAATTACTATTTCAACTAGGGTGGGAAGAATCACCAGCCTGTATCTGTGGCTTTAACAAGGCTAGTAGCAGTAAAGCATTTTTTCAAGAGTCCTTTGTTTGCTGTCTCACACCTTAAAAGTTGCTCTCCTCTGCTGCTCAAATATAATTATGCAGACAGATGGGCTAATATGTCTGACTCAGCATTAGTATCGGCTTTGGTCCTCGTGTCTTTCTCATGACGAAAATAGGGCCTTATTTTTGCTTGCTCAGAGCTTCATTTCAGATTCTAACCGATTTCATACAACAATAAATGCGCATCTATGCAGGGCTTGAAATTGCGAATCACTGGTCGCCAATGCGACCAAAAATTGAGTGCTGGCGATTAGATTTTTGGAACTGGTCGCCAGCTGGCGAATCACATTTCGTCTGATAACCCAGGATAAACAGTAGACAACTTCTGTATTTGAATGTTTATATGATGAAATCATTCGGAACTGGTAGCTACAATAGAACACGACTCACTTTTGTTTCCCACTAAAATATTGTCTTAATACTACAAGATTAATTAATAGCTCAAAATGTACTTTGATGCCTCGATCACCGCATTTAACAGGTGCCATATTGTTTCAGAGGTTTCATGGGATCGTGGTCACACTTAAACACCATGTGCTTCTTGCCGGTTGCGTGAGATTTTGCGGCCGGAAGACGGAGATTCAGCAAGAAGGTTATTAATTAAATCCATCGTCAGTTGTGAATGCTGAAAACGTAGATTTAGCCAAATTACGTTGATATTGATAATACATTGTTAATGAACCTGGACATCGCATAATGAGTTTGAAATTTGTATGGAACCTTCAAAAAGCAACCTGTACCCTATACGTAAAGTAGGTTGGAGAACTTTTCCCCTCTGTTAGAAAGCGGACACCTGCAAAATTGACTACCCAAGGCGAGTAATAAATGGAGATAAATATCGGTAGAAAAGTACTTTAAGAAACCAAGTTCCTCCGATTCTAGAGGCTACTGAAACCGTAGCAGCTCCTTTTATTTTATCCCGGTCGGAGGCTGGTACGAGCATTGTGGTTGTGTGTGCAAATGTAGTATTGCGTTTACTCGCGATAAGGGTAAGTTGCTATCCACACAAGCTGTAGGAGAATAAAGAACTACGTTTTGAAGAGGTGAAAAGCAAGCTTAGGATAAAGAACCTATGTTTTCCTTGTTATAGAAAACACGGACTTAAAACGTTCTGTGCTTCGCTTTATTTCAAATAACCGTAAAGAACACCACCACGAAACTAAAGACAAAAGGCGAGAACAACATTGGCTTTAGAGCTCTTTCTAGTGCTGTTTTTATCTTGCTGTTTAATAATTATGACTTTCCTTGCATGCAAAGTAACATTTAAAATCATATTTACTTAAGTCATACAGTATATTAAATAAGTTGGCGACCAAAATTTATGATCTGGCGACCAAATTTTTTCCCATTAATCACCAGCTGGATCCTGAGCAAAAAAATTAATTTCGAGCCCTGCTATGCTACCAGTCAGCATCTTGTTTACATGTAAATGTTTATAAATGTTAACAGCAAGTATTGTATTTCTCCCCATAAAAAAAACGCATGTAAGCCCTGGTTATTTGTTTTTAAACACAAAGTTTGCCTTAAGAGTTACATACATTAGACTCAGCGAGGCCTCGCTGAGTCTAATGTAACTATGCAACTCTTAAGGCAAAATTTGTTTAAATAATTTATTGTTTAAATAAAAAAAATAAAAAAGTAGCAAGTAGTCTTGAAATTAAGATAAAAGAAGCTGCTTCAAGAACCAGTCAAAGCCAGGTCCTATCAAGAGGCAATCAATAAGTACGTCGAGGACAGCGTTGCAGAGGAAGCACCTCGTGATAAAATTACAACCACCAGATGGGCGCCCTGTGCTCTATCTTCTACATCACACAGTCATATGAGAAGAAAGAAGATGAAGCATCACGAAATCTTGAGGAACACTTATGTCAACTTGATGACTTTGCTTCAGGGAGAGATGGAGTGTATGGAACATTGAAATTACAGTAAAGTATGGCTGAGCTTATGCGGCAAGTAGCTTTCAATTTGACGAAATGGTCTAGCAATTCGCCTGAGCTTATGCAAGCGATACCTGAAAAGGAGCATCAGATGATCTGATTGAGCTAGAGAGTGATCTACCAGAAGTCTGTCCAATCACATCAAAGCTTTGGGTTTAAAGTGGAATAGTTTATGTGAACTGTAGTAAGTCGAGATCAGACAGCTGGGGAGTGCATACCAGTACTTTATCGCCCCATTACCGAACAAAGCTATTTGGACAGTGAATGGCACCTCTTCCCGAAGACAGAATCTAGCCTCTGCCATCGTTCGCCAATGTACATGAAGGTCTGGATTTTGCCGGTCCTTTGTATTTAACTGTAAAAGACAGTGGTGACAAAGTCTACATCTATTTATTTACACGTACTTGTGCATTAACCCTTGCGGTACATGTAGAGTTGGTGTGCAACATGACTGTGGACTGATTTCTCCTTGCTTAGCGACGCATGATTGCAATAATTTTTTACAAGAAGAGGGATGTGTACCATTACATGTATTTGGTCTGATAATGCAAAAACATTCAAAGCTGCTAACAAAGAGCTACAGCAATGCTGGAGAATACTAGAATCTGACCAAACTCAAGTTGCATTCATTCAATTTGTGTGAAAGGAAGATTCAGTGGAAGTTCATCAAGGAAAGAGACCCATGTTGGGGTGGATTTTATGAACGCCTTGAAAAGAGTGTTAAAACACAGCTGAACAGTCGTCCCCTTACTTACATTGGTGCAGACCTTGATAACTATGTACCGCGTGATTACCCCTGCACAAATTCTGATTGACAGAAATCTAAGCATCTATGACTTTTTAAATTAATTTAAAGACACTGAGTCTCATGTTTCAGAACAGACATCTAGAGCCATCACTAAAAGTTTCCAGTATCACCAGAGAAATTGTCAATGGATTTTGGAGGTGCTGGTATGGCGACTGATCTGATTCTCTGACACCCCTGAAGAAATGGTACAAAATAATTGGTCGCGAAATCCATAAAGGTGGTTTGGTCCTTCAGGACCTTGTGAATGAAGATCACATAGCTTGTGGTCAGTGCACGGTCACATGCACGTGTGGAAGCCATCCATCGAGGTTGTAATAGTATTGTCCGGTCTGTTACCCTGCAGACGGCATCTGGAAGTCTTACCTGTTGTCCTGCAATGCTGATTTAGCTGCTGAACTTATTATAACTGAAAGTCAGTATGGAAACATTGTTGGGCACTTTGCAGTGGAACTTAAAAATTGTTTATACACGTGTTGATGCACTCCCTGCATCAGGATGTTCTAAACTGAAAAAATGTGTTCTTATTGGACGCATGGACACTGGGCACCAGTGGAGCAGGGGTTTGGGACACTCCACATTTTAGTTCCATGTGCCTGAGTTGTTTTGAGATTGTTGTATCATGTATTAGCTTTTGTGTATTAAATGTTATTGTTGAATGGATGGTTTGATTTCAATTAATGTCCACAAAACATGACCACCTACTGTATTTTCACTAGTGAAATGAGACTCCCTTTTTTCTATTTACATGTACTACCCTCTGTTACATTAATTCGTAAACAAAATCAATAACTGGTCAATATCAAATGTGCAGACAGTGACAAACCTGTGGAAAGATGCTCCCTTATATCCTTGAGGAATCCCATCCTTTCTGTATGGTAAATAGAGAATTAAAGCCAGTTGTAAACATTCTTTTGTAACTTACAGTAAAGAACATGGAAATGCCATTAGTAAATGCTAGAACACATGATTGTGTACACTGCACTTTGAATTGTAATTATTATTAAAATTACTGCCTGATTTGGCATCTTAGTTTGAGGCCTTTCTCAAGTAGCCACTTTAACAAAAATCAAAATGAATTTTAAATTTAGCAAAAATGTACCCTGTAACCTTTTTTCTTTAAAAGCTGTATCAAAGGTGAACATACTGTAGAAGGACGTACACTGCACTATGTAAATAAATAACGTAACATGCACATGAACTATAGGTTGACTTTTGGCCTGACTTGCTTTTTTGCTCATAAGAGCCACTCCCACTGTTGTTCAAGATTCTTTTTTCCCCCTTACTACATAGAAAAAGGCAAAATACAGTTAGGGCCCAAAAAAAATTCAAAAATACTTCAAATAAAAGCTAAAAATACATAATGCTCTGGTATCAAATTGTACAGTGTATGTAATATTCAAGAGGTGTTCAGAAGTCCTTGATGTATGTAAATCAACCACGAAAGGCACAGAAAAACGCCAAATAAAAAAAGAAAAATGACTTTTAAGTGCTGCTATGACCAAAAACTTTTATTTTTCTTTGGATTTCAAAACTATGTTACTGGTAACTAAACAGTAAGTCACCCATTTTAAGCCTTGATTTCAAGCCTTGATACCCCGATATGGCGTCATAATTATGTGGGTTGACTTTGTTGGTTCTCTACTCTTCACTGAGAGGTTTTTCTCCGGGTACTCCAGTTGTCTTATCTCCTCAAAAAGCAACATTTGACTTGATTTGTGTCAATAATTTTGTTGATTTCAGTTTGCACATTGTACAGTATTATTTACATAGTTGTACAGTATTATTTACATAGTGCAGTGTACGTCCTTCTACACATTGTACAGCACATTGTACAGCGGCGGAGATCTAACCCGAAGGTCGTGGGTTGACAATTCCCACCCTGGTCAGAGTTTTTCTCTGTCCTTGTGTGGGCCCATTTCCATCAGTAGGGCTTATAAATGCTCACATGGTTCATACGGGGTTGAAATCTAGCACTGCACATTACACTCTATTCAGTATCCCCAATTAGTTCTCCAGCACTAGAACAACTCGACCCTTAAATAAAGTTCCTTTCCTTTCCTTTCACTCGTCCATGGTAAAGTCTGCTACGAGCCTAGAAGGCCCATCAGGCCAGTGCTTATCTCCGGTTTCTGTAGCATGAAGCGACTTGGAGTATTTCTACTCCCCCCTGGATAGGATGCCAGTCCATCGTAGGGTTACCCCCAGCATTAGATTCGCCAGTACCCATTTATACACCTACGTGGAGAGAGGCACGGTAAGAGTAAGTGTCTTGCCCAAGAACACAACACAATGTCCCCGGCCAGGACCTGAACCTCGACCATTCGATCCAGAGTCGAGCGCACTAACCATGAGGCCACCACGCCTCCCATGAGGGCCACTAAAAGATCTTTACTCCATGTATGTCTACACCCTGAGAATATCAATTAATAACACTCTTACTAAGCAATGGGGAACCCCTTATATGCAAAACCTAAAATGAAAAAGAATGACTTCAAGTTGTCATTATTGCTAAAATACAGTTGCTGTGAAACCTCTCACCTGTATTCACCAGTGCACAGTTGTCTACAACGGAAAGACAATACTATTATTCAGTTTTATACTGTTTTTATTTTAATTTTTACAAGACTACCATATTGGACATTATCATACGGCCCGTACGGCCCTGCGCATGCTTTCATTGCAAAACTATTGGGGAAATCCCCGTATGAGGGTCATACGCATTAGCGTGAGCAGGGCCGGAAAAAGGCATACGGCCCTACTAGGAACACGTACTGCTCCGTGCGGTGCAACTTAGGGGATTTCGTTGCTTTTAAACATCCAAGTAATTTACAGCCAGAAAAGCAGATGCAAACAACATTTCAGATAAATTTTGTGTGCAGATTTTTGTTTTTATTTTTGTCCTAACTTCATCTTTTGACTGCTCATAAATAGACTGTAAAGAGCCATATGATAAAATGCTTATTGACTGAGTTTAGGTCGGGCCGGACGGGAAAATATTTGGCCCTCGGTCATGCGCATGTACGCCATGACCTCGGGCCAAATATTTTCCTGTCCGGCCCTCCCACTCAGTCAATAAGTACATATTACAGCATTTAAGAAATAATGCCATTTACTTGTCCCACAGTCCACTCCTGGCCAATAGTCCCTTCAATGGTGAACCGATCTGTAACTTAAGTGACTTAATAGCACTTTATAGCATCTAAATCGATTCTACTCTAGTTAGATTGTTTCCTGTAGATTACTTGAAAAGTGCGTAGTGCAACATTGCTGGGGATACATATTGTAAGCTGAAAAATTACATGTAAGCATGAAAGAACTACTGTAACTTACAGTAAGGTGGACAGGTATATTTACAATTGAGACCAGGACATTAACTCAGACCGGTATGAAATTTTTGCAGTTGTTTACATGAAATCCGCACGAAATGCTTGGTTCCTGGTTTCGAGACGAAATGAATATATCTTTTGTGTAATAAATATCTGGCTGACCCAAAAGCATACAAGCTTTGTTATCATTTACATGAAAAAAGTACGAACTCAGACCGGTGCAAGAATTTCTTGTCTCAGTCCAGCAACTGAAACGAAGTCAGACCGGCCTGAGTTCATGTCACGCTAGTCTTATTTACATGTACATGCATAAAAAGAAATGTATGAAGGCTGATATGAAGTCTTGCCAGTGTGAGTTCTTCCTGGTCTCATTTACATGTAAATATTCCCTTCTATCGCCTTTGATTCTTCTTTTCTCATAGCAATCAACAACGTACAGTAAGAACTAGACATCATTCAGTCGTTAATTGATGAAACCCTGATTTGATTGGTTGTACATTATCATTAAACAAATAATAAAAGCTTATCGCCTAAAATGACACCTAGCACAAAAGATCATTCTCGCCACCTTGAAGTCAAACAGAAACATGGTATGGTTACATTCACAGATGTAATTTAAAAGCTAGCTTGACTTGTCAGTCAATTTTAGCCGAATGCCGATTAAAAAGAAAATCACAAATAACATAAAATTACAACAGGTTGCAAAATTTCATTTAAAAAACACCTTTTCTAGCTTCCAATACCTGCCGTATCTACAATTCAAACCTTTCCCACTTCCCTTCCCCTCTCCCCCTTTCAATGTTGACTGTTTAAAATTGCAACAATTTTTTCATCTTGCTAGCAACACTGATAAGGGGGTAGGGGGGCTGCAGTGTGAGAGGTAATAGGTAAATCTATAACGCCCCAAGGTGAAGTGTCTCCACTATTTTTGCAACTTGTTGTAGCGTCACACAACCATATTCAACTTTCACGACAAGAAAACCATAGATGGTTTTCACAGTGACATCATCAAATTGTAAAATCACAATAGCAAGGTATTCTGAATTTTTATCTAAAAGAGGTTGAAGTTTCCTGTTCTGTGAAGTCTGTGCAGCATTTGTCACCTTGCGTGACACCATTTGAAAAAGTCTATCCTTATGAATCTCAGCAGTTTGAGCAGCTTTGATCAAGTACATTAGGAGATCTGTTCATACACATGTATTTTTTCAGACGTACAATGATGTATGCAAAACATGGACCCCACGTCCATGGACCACCCCTGTGGACCCGGTCCATGGACCTGGGGTCCATGTTTTGTATACGTCCTAATTTTTCTTATAAGCGAGCAGTAAGCACTTTCATCGCAAAGTGAACTTCAGATGTTTTTGTTGATTACCAGCCACCATATTAATTGGTGGACTACATGGCGTCTCCATACAAAACTCTGAAAAGTTGCGTGAAATGCTTCGACAAATAACTCCGAGACAATGTATCGCACATATCTGAGAATTGAAGAGGTGGTTAAGAGATTTGTTTCCTACTTTGTACATGTACAACATTCCAAGTTCCTGATATTTTTCATTGAACGATTTCGACTTTATTTTTTTGTTTTGTAACAGTGCACCCATTTATCTAGTTTGAGAATACAAAATAACTCCTCCATTCGCGCATAACTACAATTCCTTGGTGTACTCTGAGCTGCCTCGTTCGCTCACTTCAGACGCACTCACTGAGGCAGCAACAACGGTGAATAAAACCCTCCACTTAATTCGTCTCGGTTTTTATTAAACGATATTCACCTCGCCTTTGGCGAATAATTGTAAAGTACAGTAAAGTATTACATATTAATCTATTTATCTATCTTGAATGTTTTATAAAATGGAAAAAATGCTTTAACTTGGTACAGTAACTAGCAACAAAGGTATAAGCTAACCTCATATTCTCTGCCGTTTTCGGAACAACATCTGCGAAGAGTTCCATCTTCATTCTTCCAACGTCCTGAACATAGAACAAAGTATGTTGAATACAAACTGTTCAAGAGATCAAATTTACAATACCATCTTTTGCAAGACAAGATTAAGTTCACAAACCTGTCCTCCGATGGAGATATCGAAAAATACAATGGGATTTTGAGAATTTGAAACACTTATACTACTTGAAGCTTCCGCCATTTTTAAGAACTAGAACCCAGACTTTCGTCCGCGCAAATATTATTCCTGTTGTGTGGGGTTGTTAATCGAACTGACAACTTTAATTCATTTCAATGGAAATGTAACTGCTGCAAGAAAAAAGAAAAGCATTTTTTTTATAGCATACCAAGAGAAATTAAGTCAGTTAAGATGGAAAAAAAGGGTTTTTTTTGAAAACAACTTTCACCTATGTGGGAGGGAGAAGGGGAACACGTGTATTTACTTAGTAACCACTTCTCTTATCCTGTTCGGCCTCGTCCATGTGAGTAGAATTTTCTTTTAACTTTAACTTTTTCAATAATATATGATAACAATTATGATACATTTCGAATGATCGATGTGATCTTCAGTATTCTGGTTATAAAATACGGATTTTAGCCTGGACAGTGGAAAGTATCAGCACGGGCGTGCGACTACCGATTAGATGTTCCAATACAATGCGTGAAGAACTTAATAAGCTTATTTAAAATTTCTTTATATTTATTAATTTAATGGTCGAAACAGGGAATTTTAATTTCTTTTTTGTGTCACTAGTAGACTTAATTTTCATTTTTTATTCACTTTGTTTAGATTTGTAATTTAATTTCAAATTAAAATGAATAACATTCAAAATGGTTGGTTTTCGGAAATGAGTGACCAGTGGCCCGGACAGGCATTTTCTCTTGAGGTGGAAGAGATTTTGTTTGAAGGAAAATCAAAATATCAAGATATTCTAGTGTTCAAAAGGTAAGTTTGGTATGTCTCAATAAACATATGGACTACATGATTTTTGGTTTCATAATTTGGGTTGGGGCAGTGGACCAGCCTAAGGACTTATTCAGATGCCTTCCTTTTCATGAGCTGAACTTAATTTGAGTTTCGACCGACACAGATTAAGAAAAGGACGCCTGTTGATTCAGATGTTGAACTTAATTGGCCGATCCACAGCCGTTCCTTATCCATTTCGAAGAAAACCAATTCATTTTGTCAGCGCTTTTTAAGTAGAGGGCAAAATATGGTTTATGCATTAAGTTCAGCACATGAAAAGTTGATGTCCGAATCAAACCATGCTAAAGCCAAAATTCCCAGCTAGACCGCAGGTGAAAAGAATGGCTGAGCCATTCCAAATTAAAATAGCCGTTCTTAATTGAGAATCAGACGGCAAATTTCTCGTGTACTAATCTACCACTGAATGTATCCCATAATCCTGTGTCATCATGAATGCTGAGTGAATTTGTTGGGTTTTTACCTATTTGCTCTGAGAGGATTTTCTTCACCTAAAATTAGCTTTATAGGTTCAGAAAACCAGTGTCTCATTTTATTTGATTTTTAGTCTTAGAAGCTTGAGACTTATTAAAAAAGTGATTGTAATAGTAATTGTTATTACACCTTTGGTCCCAAGCCCTAACAGAGACAGCGATAAGGTTAGGGCTGCCTTTTTGAGAACACATTTTGGGATTTCTCGTAAAAGACATTTGATCCGTGATACTGTTGTTTAAATAGATTATGTTATGGGTGTTGTTTTTTGGGTTCTGGTATCTGTATTTGCAACACTGAAGCACTGTCAGCAAATTAATTTCTTCCCACATCTGAAGGAATTTGGCAATTAAATTGTTGATGTGTATGCATTATTCATCTTGCAGCAAATTCCATGGGAGAGTTCTTGTTCTTGATGGAGTGATTCAATGTACTGAGAGTGATGAATTCTCTTATCAAGAGATGATCACATTCCTCCCTCTTAATTCACATCCATGTCCAAAAAAGGTGAGGTGATTAATGATCAACCACTTTGCTATCCAGTTCCTTTAAATGCAGTTATTGAAGCAGTTTAACAAAGTTGACAACAAAGAGCTAGTGTTAGTGGTCTGGGCCCATCGATCATCTAAGAACAATCAGCAGTGTTTGGCAAAGGTGCATGCTCATTCAGTCGCTTAACCACCTGGCCATTTTGCCACCCACTTTGTACTGTCCTAAATTTGTTCAGTTGGGTTTTTGCTTTCCCTCCTCCCCTCCCTACTTCTACTGTTTATCAGTGTGGTGGATGCTTGGATGCCTGGCATGGGGGCTCATGGCAAGGCTGTGGGTGCTGCTGGTTATGGGAGTGCTACTCATTTGAGGGGCTGGCTGACTGACTGGCCTCTAGTGGAAGGTCCTGGACATATTCCATGCACCCAACCTCCATTTAGCAATGCAGGAACTGTGGTTGATTGATATTTGCTGGTCAGTTGAGGTCAGAGCAAGTGTCAGGTACATTCCTTGGATGCAGATTTTGAAAATGCATTTGGGTTTTTTATGTTCAAAAATGAATGATTTCTGCATTGACACGATCCCTGCTCTATTTCATAAAATTGAACAAACCTGCCACTTTGAGTGATGGTTGAATCAGCATTTTAGTGATGCATTGACTCCTGGGACTTGCGACATGCATATAACAGATTTTACTCTGTCTAATGTCAGACAATTTTACTCAATTCCCATGGCAGCAGGTTCAGGAGTCAATGGTTTAACTCATCCTGACTACATCCACTCAAAAACTGTGTCCTTTGATAAAGATTTTGCACGTGGTAATGTAAGATTTACTTCTTTTTGCATGTTAGGTTCTAATTGTTGGTGGTGGTGACGGAGGGGTGATAAGAGAGGTTTCAAAACATCATGCTGTTGAAGCTATTGTTCAATGCGAAATAGATGAGGTAAGTAAAAAAAAGGGTCAGGGAAAAGAGGCTTAGACATGCAGATACATTCTGAAAAAAGGTTATGGATAAACATAGTTGTATGCTGTTGATGAACTGTTTTTTGCTTTTTTCCGTGATATTACGGATATTAAGGTTTTCGACAGTCTTGTAACATAGCAGACATACTGTATTTCTGAATGCACCAGAAGAAATTTTTGGCACCACAAGGTGCATTTCAAACGTGAGCTACACGTACCTAGGGGGGGTCTGGAGTCATGCCTCCCCACCCCCCCTCTCAGGCAAGGCTGGAGTTCACTTGATTTCTCTTTAAAAAGTAACTAAAAAAATTACAAAAAGAAATTTAAAGCCCCTCACATATTGGCATATTTATTTTGTTTGAATTTCCATGTCTGTAATGCACATTCCTATCAATGTTAAGCCCCAGGGAGGATGTTAAGCCCCCCCCCCCCCCTCCCTGGGGCTTAGCATTGATAGGTGCATTGATAGTAGTGCATTTAACTTTTAAAAATGCTTTTCATTTTTGTGGGGAAAAACGTGACCTCAATAGTTTTTTTCCTGAAGCATTCTTGGAAATATCACTTTTTTTGTTTCTATATATCTTGAGATTTTCTAAATAATTTTATCTCAAAAAAAATATCTGGATATTGGTGTCTAGGCCTATCTAGACTCTTATCGACAACGGCAATTTATCCAATCAGATTGTGAGATTACAACCAATTGTCGTAAAAGTTAAATTTTAATGTAACAGTTTTCACTTTGCAGAAAGTCATTGAAGTGAGTAAGAAGTATTTGCCAAGCATGGCGTCTGGTTTTAGTTCACCAAAGCTGACCCAATATATTGGTGATGGCTTTGATTACATGAAGGAACATGAAAATGAATTTGATATTGTCATTACCGATTCATCAGACCCTGTAGGTATGTTTCCTTACAAGAAAAGCTACTTTTCTTTCTATACTTGTGTAAAAGAATTATTTTCATATTAGATGAATTCGGGTCGTATCTGGGCTGAGATTAATTAAACCCCTCGAAAACCAAAGCCTTGTGGGTGGGGCCAAGGAGATGAAGTGGAGAGAAATGTCCCTTTGGATTTATACCGCCAGAAGGATGACAATTCAAGTCCTGGGGGCATTCGTCTCCTATGATGGGCAACAAAGTGAAAATAAAATACACTAGACACCCTTCTTGCCACTTGGAGTGTTGGAAGCTCTTTCACTGTTTGGTAGAGCTCACATTTATTTAATACCTTTTATTATATGGCAAGCAATTCTCAGCCTAAATGAAGCACTCAGATTGGCTGGTTTCGGTCAGGATTTTACAGTTATACAGACCGATTTCATGGAAATGGTCAGTTTCTGTATTTTTTCTCTCTCCTGGGAAATTCAAGTTGCGTGAAACACAAAAACTTTCTTATATAAAAAGTGGAATTTAATTTTCTCATCACAACAGTACAATTATAGCAAGCGGAATTTTATTAGTTTTGAATGAAGGTTGCCATTCAAAGTTCGCTGATGGAAGACAAAGATTACAAACTTTCACAAACCAGTGAAGTGTCCGATCGCTCAAAGAAACGATGCCATATAATGAACAACTTACTAACCTCACTTGCTCTGGACAAGATTGGGCGTCGTTTTTGTACGGACCTTGCTACGCACAGACAGTACTGCCATGACCACAGGCCAATATTCCCCAGTACGGCCCTTGCGCTCTTTTAATATTTTTATAGCCTGCAAACAGGCTTTTCCATTGAAAATGGCACACAGTCAAAATATAGGGGCTTGCTTACTAGTTTCAAAACTAGTGACCAAACCCCTACATGTACATTTTGACTGTGTGTCATTTTCAATGGAGGAGCCTGTTAGCAGGCTAGTATTTTTCTATCATGTGTGATCTTACATGCTCACATTTTTCTGCCGAGACAAATAGGTATTTGGTTTTATAACAGCTAGCCTTAAGAGTGTTTTTCTCCTTTTTCAACTTGAAATAACTTGTACAAAACACTTTCTTTAAGGTTGTACTTTTAGAATTGTAGTGAAATATTAAGATCTAGCATTGTATAATGGAATAAGCAAAGTTGAATGATGCAATTTGTTCCATTGTGAAGATGAAGTTTCAAGAATATTGTTGATTAAACTGATGCCTGATATATGATAAAGCCTGTTTGAATGGGGTTAATTAAAATGTCGATTGGGCACCTTTGCCACCCAGATTTAGAAATGTTTGGAAAGCACGTAAAGATAAAATTCCTCATTTGCAGAAAAGCTTCTTACACTTCGTTGGAAACTGACATTTCACTGTCTTTGAATTCAGCATGGTGTTAGCATATGGTTTACTGCCTCAACTTTCTGACGACACATTCGGCAATAAGAGTCATGCTGTGTTCTGTCTGTATTTATAATAGCACTGATTGCATTTATTTCTTTGCACCGCCACCAACAGCCCCCCTGTCTCCTCCTTCAGTCAATCAGATACCCTTGTTGGAGCCACATCCAGGTCTAAATCTATTTGTCTAAAGAATTGCCCATGACCTCTCTTTTCCTCGTAACTCCTTTAATCTGTTGTCCATCTTTCTTTTCTTAAAAGCGATAGTACTTTCCAGATCTGTACACTCTTTGCCTTTTGCTGCCTTCTCGACTCTTGGAAATATGGAAGAGACCCAATCATGCCAGATCCATGTATTAATTCCTTGTATCGTACGGTATTGCCACCATTGAGTTTTGATTTCAGCAGACCTGTGTGAGTACTTTTTTTGTCAGGCATATTGGCTTCCAATATCTTCAGTGAACACCCGCACTGTGTGGACAAGTGACTGTAGGCCCTTTTCACTCTTAGCATAAAGTTTAAAGTGCCCCTGTGATAAAAAAAAAAAATCACTTCCTTTTTTTCTTCAGATTTTGAAAGTGTTTTTGCTTAACACCTGACTGGCAAAATTTGGAGCTTTGATTTTTATCCAAGGTCATTTACTTTGAGTGTAAGTTTTCGATTTGTCTACTTATTACTCACGGTTCAAAACCGACCGACTGGACCTCAGAGGGTTGGATCCAGGGAAAAGTGACGTCATTTACTCACTAGCCTAAAATTTCAGTGTGTGAATGCAGCTTATTGCATATATATATATGCAAGATACAAGTTTAAAAGTCTGAAAGCCCAAAGCTCATGTGCTACATATTAATTCTGCAGCGTACACACATTGTATTCTTAAACTAATGAGCCTTTGACATCATTTTCTCCTCGATCCAGCTCTCTCAAGATCTTCAAGTTACATGTTCATGGCGGACAGGTGTCTTTTAGAAATCAAGACTTAAAACTTTGGTCGCTTAGTGTTTAGTTACCGTAACATAGTTTTGAAATCCAAAGAAAAATAAGAATTGATTTTTTTGTGTCAGAGGAGCACTTAAAGGTCGTCTGTGAACATTAAATTCGTATGCAAATCTCTACTTTCTATAAAGTAGAAGGGTCAATGCAATCATTGCAATAACAAAGAAGATGGCTGAAAGGGCCTCTTCCTAACATACAATATTCCTCTTTGGATGTGCACTCCTTCAAGAATACTTGAGCCTGACGTTAGTTCTGCTCTCCATGCAGCCGTTTCATGCTTTCACTCAGTATAGCTTCTTCATATTCTCTGCAATTCCAAAGATGTTCAAACATTCTTCTAACCACAAATAAGGCCCAATATCATTGGCCTTTCTTTAATCAGTCGATGTCATTGTCACATTTTTTGGTTAGTCCTTGCATGCCCTAAGACCATCCTGTTGTTGTTGTTATTCTAATAACTCTGTTCTAATTGTTATTGTCATTGTCATTGTCATTGTCATTGTCATTATTATTATTATTATTATTATTATTATTATTATTATTATTATTATTTTATTATTATTGTATTAACAATCATTGATGATTAATAATTACAAATTATTGCTGCTGCTACTACTACTTAACACACTTTTTCATTATAATAATTTTATTCTTTTAGGTCCCGCAGAATCATTGTTCCAACAACCATATTATGAACTCATGAGGAAAGCTTTAAAACCTGATGGCATTTTGTGTTGTCAAGGTACAAAGGGAACTGAACTGCTCACTGACTTTCCTGATTCTCGCACCTTTCAGTCTTTGAGGGGAAAAAGACGACTGTTGACTTAAAAACGTGTCTTTCTTTTCTTTCTTCAGGTGAATGTGTATGGTTAGAGCTTCCTCTTATCAAGTCCATCTTAGATTTCAGCAAAAAGCTGTTTCCAGTTGTTAATTATGGCTTTACTACGGTACCTACCTACCCCTCTGGACAGATAGGATTTATACTCTGTAGCAAAAACAAGGTTTCTTATCTTTAAATTGCTTACTTGTTGGTTGTTCAAAATATCGTTGAGTGTTCAAAATATGACGATGCAAAATAGAGAGTTTTAGCACCAATGACGAGTACGACTACGAGTACGAGATCTGAAAGCAAGTTCCAAGGAGCATACGCAAAGTCTCAAATCTCGTACTGCGGACTCGCGGTACGACGAATTTGAAGTGAAAAGTCGTAGTGGGAAAACGAGTTAGACCGTCGGCCGTAAATTCGATTTAATTTTATACTTTGCTGGTTTTAAATGCGCTTTAGACTATTTCGTCTAGTCCCAACGAGTCCGGATAATCGAGCTAGGTTCTACTGTACAGACATTAGGGAGCTTTAGCAACGAAAACGGCGACGGCAACGAGAACGTTACAAATTTGCATATTTAGTGGACAAAAACAATAGCTTTGCACGCTCTGCACGTGCGTTTTTCATTTTTGTCCATTTCTTTGCCGTCGTCAGCAAAGCAACAACGTGAAATTATCAAGTTTGAGGTGTTATGGAGTTCTAACGTCAGCACTTGGAGAAAAATTTTCATTTTTCTCCCCTAAATTAAGCGCCGCTCGTAACGGTTTCATTCCTGAGGGACTGAAACACCTTTGTCATATTAAAAAGCTTGGAATAGTCGCGAAGTGATCGCAATAACTTTTTACATGACGTTCTCGATGCCGTTCCCGTCGTCGTTGCTAAAGCTCCCTATTAACATACATATTCATTCAAGTTTTGTGGGGAAAATAGGATATTGGCTCGGATTTTGCATATGGGCACCGTTATAACTGCTTTCAGAACTGTAGCCCGTGTTTGCGCTCGCCATGAAGTAAACAAACGAAGGAAGGAAAATATCTATTTTTTTTACGACAGCTAATTTTTTTAGCAGATTTATCCTGACAGGAACTCGATAGACTGATTATTGGTGGTTTGCTTTCATTTGCTTTTCACTCGGTAGCCGCAGCTTTACTCAGAAAAGCCGAAATAAAAGGTTGGAAAACCGACTTCTGATCGAAATTC
>OX421446.1:26715284-26725284 GCA_949126865.1 Montipora capitata
CCTTTTGGTGCAGAGTAGAGAACAAACAAACTCAACCCACGTATGACGCCGGATCTGGAATCGAATCCGGGCCACATTGGTGGGAGGCGAGTACTCTCACCACTGCGCCATTCCTCTCACAACTGCACCCCTGAGCTACCGTCAAAAAATGTCATTACCAGGTTGACATTTCAGTCACTGCCATTACAACAGGCCATTTTCGAAATATCAAATATTCATCTTGATAGTGAGGACAAAACAATAGAAGCACGTTGAAATGAATGTGAAAAATAGTTCCATATCATCCACTTTCCTTTGTGTTTGTCCTCAGAACGTACCTCTCTTTCAAGCTGAATTTTAATATATCTAAAAAGGCCTTTGCGAAACATGTATCTTTCCACAATTTCAGTCTTACATGATGATGGCCTAGCTCCCACGAGTCTCCCATAGAGTGTTTTCACTCACGTGATCACTAACCTTGTTTTTCCATGGAAACAAAGGAAAACGTTTCATGATAATGAAGCTCAATCCCCAGAGGATTAGTTGGGTACACCAACATAGCCACCGTTCTATTGTTTAGGTATACCAACATGGACACCGAGATGTCGCATGAAAACACACTATAGCTCAGTGGCAGAGCATCCGAACTAGTAATCGGAAGGTCGAAGGTTCGACTTCCTGCAAAGGAGCGCTCGGATTTTTTCCGACTATTCCCGAGTTTGTCACCATTGAGAAAAATATCTCAACATTTCATCCACCGGGGCAATCTCGTTCCCAGAGGCCCTCGTTACCGGCCCTAGACCAGCGGTCGGGAAAGGGCCTCTGGGAACGAGATTGGTACCGGGGTTAACACTTTCCATCATTTCACTTGCGAGAACTCACCGTTTCGATAATTTCAGACCTAACTGTGTCACTCGAACTTCAGTTAATGGTCCAGATCCGAGGGATTTTTTTTTTTTTTTGTTGATACATCTAATAGTAATAAGTGTACCTTGTATAAATACTTTAAGTTGCAAGTGCCGATATCTGAACGAACCTCGCATAACTTCAGTTACTATCAGAAACCCATAAGAGTTGAAACGTGTAACGCACGTTCACAGCTTCCGAATATTCAGTGCGAACTGATTGGTTCAATGTTTCAGTGCTAAGTACCATATTTGGAAACCCCTCGCTCTTGTTGTTCCAAATATGGTACTTAGCAAATTGAATATTCAGAAGCTTGTTTCGCAGCACACAAGGGGCCGTTACACGTTTCAACCCTTATGGGTTTCTGTTACTATATAATAGTAATACACTAGATCTCTATAGGAACGCCGCAGCTACTATGTTCAACGTGTAGGGACTATTTTCTTTGATGTCCGGACGGAGTGTTTAGTTTTGTATACAGTTGAACCCCGCTATTTCGAAATCGCAAGGAAAAGAGAAAATAGCTCGATTTAGCGAGGGTTCGAAATAACCAGTTTAGAAGAAAATATTATCCACCGAATATATCATTTTGCTGGAAGGCCTCGACCCCAGATCTCTTCTCTTTTGCGTACGACTGAGGGAGAGACGAGTTCTGGGGAACCCTGAAACAAACTATCGTCTCATTGATTTTCGTGAAGAACAATGAAAAGCGTCTCTGATTGGTGCATTTATGTTGGCACGAGGAGTGAGCAGGCGTCATAAGTTCAAATAGCCAATTTTTGACTATAAGAACCAGAGCCTCGGGTTCATGCGCAGTCATAAGATCTGAGGCTCTGGTGACGAGAATGCTTTCATGCGCTAAAAAGTTCACAATAATATAGTTGGGGTTAGATAATTTCAATTAGAACAAATATTGTGACTTTCGAGAGGTTAAGCATGATTTTTACGGCCAACGGGAAACGGCAGGTTCTTGCTAATTTCACTCCGACGTTTGCCTAACCTCTCTTTTATCTGCGAGGCTTTCCCTCCAGAAAGTTTTATTTGAGAACACTTTATACTCGTGCATGGTTTACTTACAATATAATAGCCCATTTCCGAGTTGCTGCATGCCTCAGTTTCAAAGCGAGTCCTGGTACACAAACATTCCAATGGAAATGAGTTGCGTATTCTTATGCAAATCAAACTCATTTCCCTTACAATAGTTGAGCACCAAGACTCACTTCGAAACCGAGACAAACAGCAACTCGGAAATGGCCCATTGTGACAGTGTGTTTTGACAGCGTCTGAAGTTAGTCACCCCCTTTTTGAACTCCGAAATAAAGAAGTAGAGTGAAGTCCATAGCAAACGTGTATTAGTTCGAATAAGCATGGATTTCGGAGTAACTGAGTTCGAATTAAGCGTAGTATTAAGACTCAAAAAAAGGGAAAAACCAAAGGAAATGAACGTTAGTTCAAGGAAATTTGAAATTTCTGAGCTCGAAATAACGGAGTTCAGCAGTAAGTCGATAATTCTTCCTGCGACGCAGATTACGTAGTGGACTCACTTATCTCGTAGACAGCGTTTCTCCAAAGTCCGCCGCATTTTTCTTCTTCAGATTCGGCAGCAGGACACCGCGTGAGACAGTCGTTTTGGTCCTCTGCCAATCCGTAAGCCCTTTTATGTTGCCTTGAACACATGCAGAACTTGGCATCTTGAATAGCTGCATAAGCGTAGCCCCTTGATTGACACTCCCCAGCGCATGACAGCACTCCAAGCTCGTTGCGTTTGATTGGAATCATCTTTTCGAAATCGCTTTCAAGTCCGTCCCGGTAACATCCTTTGTAACGCACATCAATGACTGTGCGCTTCTCATCTACAAAGAACATGATGTGGTCATGATATGAATGGGCGACTTATTCGCAATCGAGGCAACAAATAATGAAAATGATTAACTTGATATTCAAACCTCAAAAAAAAGGGTTCTAGCTTCGAACTCTGGTAATGGCATAAAGGTGATCATCATCGTAATCTGTGTTCACTTTGCTTTTATCTACTCTCTCTGAAAATCCCTACAACGTGATCATATGTTATTTCCAAAAAAGTGCGTGAGCAGCTTAAGGTAAAGACTGTTGGGTCTTTTGCCTCTGTATGTGATTGGCCTTCGAAACATCGTAGTGCGCAAAGAAAATTGTGGATAGTTTTGCATGATCGTTATAATTTGAAGATTAGAATCATCTTTGTTACTATTTTCATCGCCCTACTTCTCCTTTATCTCCTTCTCCTTTATCAACTTAATATGGATAGAGGCTCGACGAAAACCTACTGGTTTATTTAGTTCCAAGGCTCAAAGATTTAATCAATTAAAATTGCAATTATGATTATCAGTTTATCTATTTATTTGCTTGTTTCCTACTTTAAATTGTACATTAACTATGAAATGAGCAAATGGAATTCTATTCTATTCTTTTCTATTCTTTTCTATTCGATCGTTCTCATGCAGTACTAACCTCTTTTGCTGTATCCACACGTTTCCTGGCAGAGAAGCTCCGCGAATTCTGTTTCACATTTCTCGGCTTTTCTCAAGTTAAGGCAAATGCCACACTCACCAATCAATAGATCGCCGAAGAACCCTACAAGAAAGTTGCAAACGTGAGCTTGTCGATGTGTAGTTGTGTCGGGAGACATTCTACGTAGCTAGTGGGATTTAACCCCCAAGATTTATACTTTTGGCTGTGTAGCCGTGAGAGTGCTCAAGAGTATTGGTGAGAGTTAAATCCCTAACGGCCTTCGCCTCTCGCATATCTTGTCGTAGGCATGTCAGTAAGAAAAAGAAGGCTATCTCTTTGACAGAACATCTATGCCTTGCTATTTTAGCGTTCTGAGCCACGAATGACAGAGGGCGAAGATGAGAGTCTGCATGCGTTTAGCGTGGACTTTAACAGAGGGATGAATTTGCTTTCGTTCGCGCCCTCAGCTTGGGAATACATTTTGTTTTGTGGCGATTAGAGTTGTTTTCCTAATTTTGTACCATCGTTTTCGCTTTAGCCTCGAGAAGGACTTTTGACTTTAAGTAGGTCTGGCTATTGTGATCTTCTTCGTCATTAACATTCTCAAAACTTTTATAAGGCGCTTATAACTTTTGTTAAACTTAACTCATTAAATAGAAGTTGGGACAAAGACTATTCATAATTAATTTTACGGCAATGTTTTTTTAGTTGCATTCAGGGAAAAATGTCCAATTTTAGCCTTAATCACGATTTGGAATCGGCTTTCTACCTTTCTTACTTGCATAATCTATTATGTTCATTTTAAGTTTATTTCCGGGAGCGTAACAACCTTTATGCCAGGAAGCCCGGGCATAATTGCGTACCGAGATGATCCTCATTTATGGATACATTGCTACAGCATGTCGCACAAAAACAGCAATCCTGATTTTATCAGTTTCATAGAGAAAACAAAGATAGGCCAAGATACAATTTAAGTATCAATGGACATGTCTAACTAGCTTGTACACAAATATACCACAATTAAGAAGAGGGAACGAACATAGAAGGCAAGGCATACGGAGTGTTCCACAATTATAACGCACCGATCCCAACACGCTTCGTAAGGCAAATACTTGGTTTAATCCTAAACGAAAACTCGTCCCAGTTCAAATACATGAAACTCCAATGGGGACAAAAACGGCAGTCTCGTTTTCCAATATTTTCATGGTGAAAATTGAAAGAAAGCTAAATGATACAACAAAATGATACTAAGCAAAAATAGGCACGCATGGCGTACGTGTTGTAATGTAGTAACACGGCGCTCTCTTCCATAATTGTCAACTGAGCTGCGTTTTGTCTTCCAGGAGATTCAAGTTATCTTTGCGTAACATGTAGCTCAAATAGTACACGATATTGTTTGGGTACCGTATATCATTATAGTGCCATGGCAGATGTCTTAGGTAAATAGCCCCCTGAGGATACATGTGTTTTCTAGTAAAATGCTAAACTCAGAAAGATCGAAGAAAATATAAGGGAATCGAAAAACATTGGCTTCGAGGCTGACATGTTGATCAATTTCAAGTTCCCTTACAACTTCTTTTTCACCGAAAGTTTAAGCAAGCACTCGGAGCGTCTGACAGCTTTCTAAGACAAAAGTTTACTGAAGTTTACTCCTGTCCGGCGGGGTTAGTACTTGGTGAGAAACGTCAAGATATACGACTTGCGGTCAGAAAGATAGGACCGAAAGTTCTATTTTAACGCTCAAAAATGCGAGCTAAGCAAGGTACAGATTTTGTTAGCCCGCTTTATGCAAAACAAATATTGATGCAAAAGTAAATAAATATTGATACACAGTTTTTAGAAAGAGCAGAAGGAAGTTTTTAGGAAGTGTCGATCGAGAATAAAATATCAGCAACAAAAATTGCGACATGAAAGCAACTTAAATTTTGAACCGAGAATGTAAACGGTTATCATCAGCGAAAAACATTTTCGGAGATTTTTGCTACGGTCAATTTTTCGAGTGTAGTTTAGGCTGCACAAGCGTAAATCGCAAAATCAAAAGTGACATGGAATTCAGCGGGCGCCGTGATCAAGTTAACTTGCATGTTTACTCACCAAACAAAGGATACATCTGTGTCAAAATGATGGCCAGACACCGGGTATTTTTTTTTTTTTTTGTTGGTTTCTTTTTTTTCTTTCAAGTGTTATAGAAATTGGCAAGAAATGTGCGAATTCAACACAAAGACCACAATCGCCGAACTCGTAGGGCTGACCATTGTTTCTGCAAAGTCAAAAATTTACACTCCAAGACGAGGTTATTTATCACCAGGTAATTCCATAGTTTTGGAAATAGCAGCTGCTTTATTATTCATAGGCATCGCAAATTCTTGCCGACGTTGGGGCTCATTTTGTTGAAACTCAAGCACGCTTCCAAAAGACCGGTTTATTTTCGTGATTTATACACGCGCTGCGGACCTATTGGCAGCTGACACTATTACACTCTTACAACTACAGGCGACATAGTGTGTAGTGCACTACGGTGCACTACCACAAACATGGAAAAGATATATTGATGATATTTTCTCCCTTTAGGACAAAGATAAAACAGAAGTGGACCATTTTATAAAACAAGGTAACAAAAATTCCACCCTTCCGGTGTTTAAAGGGGAACGATTCAAAAACGAATCCATCCTAAACTTTAAAACTCATTACAAGCCGACTGAAACCTTTCAAAATACAGACATTTCATGCCACACTCTTGGCGTAAAAAATAGTTTCATTAAAGGTAAAGTAATGAGACTGCTTGGGACAAATTTTCGAAAACAACATTTGAAGAGAGCCATAATGTACCAGTGGTTTTCTTAGTGTTTTACAGACATTCAGCGTTGCATTGACTTCACGAAAAACGTTCTTTTGTAATGGAAATCGTGTTGATATTAAACAAAGAGTCACTGATACGTGATGACATAAAAAATATGGTTCCTTGTCTGAAAAATCACTTAGCAGCTGTTTAATAAGACTCTTTCTTACTCCTCTGACTTCCACGAAATCTCAAAGTTTGGAACGGGCTTTCAAACAAAAAATGGCTGGCTACGCCGCTGATTTCAAAACTAAAGCACTTGCCATACATACTAAGTTAAGATATGCATATGTCTAAAGAATGAAAACCCATTCACTCTGGTACTTTTTTACTAAGAGTCTCTATTTTCATCACGGTGAGAACATAACTTCTGGAATTGTTTTCTTTATGCTGTACAAAATGAAACGTTCGAAAACGATCAGTATTTGAAATTGCACGTCTCAACCCCCACGCTTTTTACTGAAAATCCTTTCGGCTGTCTCCCTGTTTATCTGCTATCCGCGCTAAAACGTTTTCAAAGCAACGTGTTAACGTTTTTCAAAAGTTCGAGCCTTTGGTGTCCCTGGCAAAAGCCACGATTTCGCGGTTTGCGTTTTTGGGCGTGTTAGTGTGGATCGTGAACAAAAACTCTTCATGAAGTGTCTCGCTCCAATCAAAGGCCCCAGTATCTCTCATCTGAGGACGGCGGTGACAGAAGAAGTAGTTTGTTTCAGTTCCTCATACGACCGGCAGGTTACAGGTTTAATTCAACTCCTGATAGACATCGCAGAAACAGTAAAACACTAGACTATCATTGATTGCTGGCAAGTTTTAGACATATAAGAATATTTGTGACAAACCAGAAATGTTTAACGCCAGAAACGTGATTATTCGTAAAATGTAAAAGGAGAAAGACCATCGGTTTCAGCATTGCTACTTTTTTCTGCCCAAGTGATCTTTTCCTTATTTTATATTTTCGTCACGCAAAAAGTTACTTAACCGAGAGAACAGAGCGTATACTGATAAAACCAATAAACTAAAAGTTGAAAGAAGGCTTTTGACAAGCAGAGTACTTTTTTGCGCATTGACCGACGTTTGAACTCAGTCAAGATTATCTAGATAGTCGGTCCGAAGTCACTGTTTTGATGCCTCAGGGAAAAAAGGTCCATAAAATCGTGTTACAAACATATTACCAAAACCCAATATTTAACTTACTTTCTTCTTCCACTGACAGCGTGAAAACCAAAAGGCCCAAGAAATGAAATAAAAAAGAAAACATTCCTTGCTGTTTTCAGGAGTTGTACAAAGAGCTCCAAAGACAACTTTACATTCAACAAATTCTTCGCTTTGCTTGTTGGTGGCTGCGGTGCTCTTAAAAACAAAACACGACGCACTATTGACTGCAAAGAAAAAAAGTAACCTTTAACGTAGATTGCTGTTTGATGCCAGGCAACAAAGTAATTTTTCAAAGAATTTAAAATAAAGTGTATTTGTAGAAAGACTGACACCATCTTTGTTGCTATAACACTCTCCTGTTAATGCAATTTGTAGACACGATGCTTTTAGGGTGAAGTAAATCAATTTAAAAGCATTTTAAATTCTATACGAGCCCTTTTGCGAGCACAAAAACTATCAAACTTGAAGTGAGAAACTAGAATTTTTTCTGCAAGATTCAAACGACTGTTTCATTGAGTCTTTGTTCATGTGCTGTCCCAAATGCAATATTTTATTATTTGTTCTTTCTTTCTTCTTTTCTTGTTCATTAATTAAGAAAGCTTAAAATCATGAAGTATAATGAAGTGTCTGATGAAATCTTGCTCATGGCCAAACCGATGCGAACAAAGAGCCCTCTGGACATTGAAACGGGGTTTCGTCATTTTGCGATTTCGCGCAGTAAACGAGGTTTGGCTCTGTCATAGGATAAAAGGCTCTTACAGTTTACCCCGGAAACTTACGACGGTCAGTGTAGATGCAAATGTAAACTAGCCGTAAATTTCAACGTTTATTTCGGCACGAGGCAATTCCAGTTACACCGATGGGCCTTCATAAAAGTCAACTTAACTGCCGTACAAACCGTGAAAACCGATTAACCTTAAGGCACGTTCGATTGACCGTATTCCGGAATAAGAATACGTGGAATAGAAGTTAGAAATCCTTCGTTTTTACGGAGATTCACATTAAATCAAGTGAAGCTATGATCTTCGCAGTTATAAACGCAATTTTTACAATTGCGTAGAGAAGCCTGAAAAATTCAGGACTTCAACGTGGTTTGAAGCCGTGACCTCGCGATTCGAGTGCGACGCTCTAACCAACTGAGCTATGAAGCCACTGACGTTGGGAGCTGGTCATTTGTGGGTTCCAATGATCCCGTGAGGAATGAATCAATGATGAAATGGTATATGAAATGAATCATATATGAACTGCGGATATGAAATCAAGTGAAGCTATTATCATATAGCTATTTTAAGCATATATTATTATCCTTGTTGCTTCAAAAGCGCCAGACATACCGTTTTAAATCACCACTCCGCTTATTCTTATTCCAGAATACGGTCAATCGAACGCACCCTTAGCCCTCGTGGTTTTACATTAAAGGCCACCTATGCGCATGCCCGAAACTAAAATGTCCGCGCAGGGAACCCAGCTGGGAAACGCGAAGCCCAGCAGCAACAGTCAGGTTAGTTGACCCGTTTGCTATGAAATCGAAAGGACTTGTGAGCTGCGATCGTAGCAAACCAGGCCATCCCGGTAATCTGACCAATTAAAGTACTACTATGACGAAATTCGCATCTTTCCTGTTTAAGCCATTTAAAGACATAAACATATAGTCTGTACGTGAAGAAGAATGCTGTTTACTATTTTCAAATATATTTTTTTGTTCCAGAGATATTGAAGTTTCAATAAATGCAAATTAGCCAAGTGCATGATGACTTCATAAACTAAACCGAATTGTGATCAAGTATGATGGAAAAAGATATCCCAGCCAATTTGACTCATAAATGCTTGACTTTTCGCAGTAAGATTCTACAAGTGCTCCACAATATGAGCGTACCAGTTTTGTTACCATGGCAACAAGCTGGGTTCTGGCCACCTTTGCCTTCTATTTTGATATTTGCCAATGGTGCCTCATCTGCATGATCCTGCATGCATATAAATACTTTAGGTCGAGTTTTTTGCCTTGCTAAATGTTTTTTTTAGATTATGATCACCTAAAATATTGAATCGGGTTGACGGGACCGGAAAAGAGTGAGTTGCCATGGGAACCAATTTCTTCACAGGCGGAGGTGTGTTGCCTGTATAACTATTAGCCTACCCAGTTTCAATAGTCTCCGCTGCAAATTGACCGAGACAGCTCTATTTATATACTTGATTTTTTATTGCTTTGAATAAATGACGTCATCAGTAATCTCAATTGCATATTTTACACATTTTTCAAACTTAAATATCTCTGGAACCAATGCAGATATTTCCAAACGGTAAACGGCATTTTTTATCTTCCCCGGAATTCTCGAATAGTACATCAATTTGTGCATGAGCAAGTTCTGTTTCGAAAGAGAGTTACATCACACTGTCTGATGATGGGTTTTGTATTGAGTACGAGGTTCCTCAGATATCATTAAATTTCTTCCTATTGTGCAAAGTCAAAGCCGCAGATCAATCGAAAATTTTAAAATGCTATGGCCAAATTTGGCAATTTACAGCAGTGATCGACTTTCCGAATGGTGCCAAAAATGACCCACAAAAAAAGGTTTACACTGAGGAGACGTTTCATTTCAAAATGAGTTGGGTTGTTCCAGAATGAAGTTCGTA
>OX421446.1:26735284-26737784 GCA_949126865.1 Montipora capitata
TTGCGGATCGTGTGGAAGCGATATAAAGTTCATGATCGCAACATCGATACAAACATTGGACCGCCCAGTAGAGTGGGAATGAGCTAATTTCTTACGTACCTTATCCTTTATTGATATGTTAATGAAAAGTCTCACTTTCTTTGGTATAGGCCGCTCAAGGACCCCGCTCAAGACACAAATTTACAGAAATAACACCTTAGCTAGCCGTCACAGTTTTTTCTGTGAGGTTCGACAAGGACTTTTAAACAATTCAGTTTTAAAGCTTACATATGAATCGTAGGCGAACTGACATATTGGACGTAGGCGAACTGACATTATACGTAGGCGAACAGACAGTAGGCGAAACGAACAGTAGGCGAAACGACCCGTAGGCGAAACGACCGGTTACCATCGAAGGTATTCGCAGTGATATTCCATTCACATGTTTCAACGAACTTTACCAACCTCTCAGCAAGTCAAGGGCTTCTTGCGGCACATTTCTCCTTTTAAAAGTGAAAGAAGCTGTTCCGTAGTTGAATTTTTCAGGTCCATTACTGTCTTGAAGTTGATATTTGCGTTGGAACGAGAAGAAAACCACACCGAGATTTGAAATGTCGCGCGTTTGCTCGTCTGAGGACACGAAGGGACGCCACGCTGATTCTTCCCTACAATTGGTTAAGAAGTATCATGTGACCATTTGAGGATGAGATAATCTGGGATTGAGTATTCAGTAACCAGTTTCAAAATTGCTTCCGACCGGCCATGACTATAGTGCGAATACTGTAACTACAGTTGTCGTGAAAATGAAAGCGATTATTTTTTTAAACACTTGATCAAGTTCCACTCCAACGAGCCTAACTTTGTAAGATAGTGGTTTGACACTGACTAGTTTGTTTGATGTTTCTTGCAAGACGTTTCGGCTGGTGCTGACTACCACTACTCTATTTTTAAACGAACCTAACTTTCTGGTTTATTATTCAAATTGTGGAAGGTCGTTTTCGAAAGTGAATAGCCTGCAAAGACACTACAACCGAGAACATAAGGAAACGGATGATGCTGATGAAGTCGAACCTGGTATTGATTATGACGAAGACGTAGAGCCAGACTTTGGTTGTATACAGTGTAGGTCATACAATGTACATGCCAGAGCTTTTAGGAAGAGCATGCAGGTCCTACTCAAAGCTTCATGTAATTGTTTTACATGCATTATGATCACAATAATTATGATGTTTTGATATCATAGTATAATTTTGAAAGGTATGCATGTGTAACAGGAATAGGCTATTATTGAAAGATTTATAGGTGATTTAGGTTGAGTTGTTAAAACAGACCTGAAAATGTGTTAGGTTCACCCCTGTGAAAATATTGGTAATAATGCATGAATTAAAAATGTCCTCAAACAGTAAAGGTGTGTTTTCATTAGAGGTGTGTTAGGATGACTCTGGCAGATTTGTCCAGTCAAAGAACATTTGCATCTCATTAATTATATGGTGTGTTGCAAACTGATCTAAGGGTGTTTTATTAATAAACACAAAGGTGTGTAATTCTTACACACCTTAAGTGTTTCCTTACACACGATGGTGTGTTTTCTTGAACTGTGCATGAAATAAACAGTGAAAAGGTGTGTCACCACTACACACCTTGGTGTGTCAAGGAATTCACAAGGTGTGTTATGAAAACACACCTTATTTAAGAGTGTATACGTACGTACCACTAATGAAGCAGACAACAACTCGAAGCCTTTGCCAAAACAATACTCTATTCTTTTAGATCAGCGCATTTTCCCTTTTATCGTTTTTACAATTTTTCACACTTCCATTTTGTATATATTTCCATCTCGCGCATTTACATCTTAGTTTTTAAAGGCTTTTAATTAGTCTGGAATCCGAAAGCTTAGTACGTTTAACATTTTTTCTTAACCAGAGAACGCTTTTTACATGAATTAGCAATGTTACTTGTTCGTTTCCTCCTCACTCTTTTTTGTCCTCTGAAAAGCAGAAAAAGCCAACTTCTTTCTAATAACCGGCTTCTCGAGTTTAAGCAATTACCACAGACGCATGCACACGAGTTCTGAGTCACCTTAGGCGGGTCTAAAATAGAGAAATGGCGGCCAAGAAATTGGTCTTTTGTCCTTAGTGTAATCTTCCTCACTAGCCTCGTTAGCACGGACAAAGTTCAAAAGAACTTTTGCTCTAAAGTGAGGCTAGTGGAGATGATTAGCAGAAAGACAAAAGAATAATTCGTTGGGCGCCATTTATGAATACGGTCTTTTCCACAGGTCAAGACTAGAACTCCCTGCTCCACAAATGAACAACTTTTTCCAAGCCAAAAGTTTCCCTAAGGCCTGAAACAATATTTTTTTATCAGTGATTAGTGCTAGGAGAAACTTCTGGTGTTGTTTATTTGTCTGTAGCACAGTGGCATGTACAATGCATTACCTGCAGAATGTGACCTGTATTTTATACCCGCCGAGGTGGAATAATCCGCGGCTTTAAAATCCAATTTTTTTGTGTGTAAAATG
>OX421446.1:26742784-26755284 GCA_949126865.1 Montipora capitata
GACCAAACAATTTTGAAGAAGATATAGAGTATTAACGTTTAATACTAGAATTAAAATACTGCTAAATAAGGAAACAATTAACAGAGATATCCTGACACACACAAGGGCTCACAAGAGCTCACGACTCCAATTTTTCTTTAGCGTTTTCGCAAACTGAATTTACAGTGTACATGCATGAAGATATTTTGAATAGTATCTAAAGAGGGACCTAATGTGCTGTGTGGTTCTTTTTAATCTCAGTTGATCATGTCCTGACCCAAACAAGAATATGTTAAGCCGATAAATCACTCGTCTTTTACTTTTTACTCACCACGGTGTGTAAAACCAAAACATTCACTGTTTACACTAAGTCGGATTGAGCTATTGATATATCAGTACCTTGCGGAAGTTACTCGAACTGTATCAAGGCAAGAGATGTAAAAACTTGCTGAGTATGAATACGCAAACACGTGCTGTGATTAACGGCCTTTTTCACGTGGCGACCATTTTGAGTCCCTTCGACTCGCTTCCAAACCCATCAACTAGAGGATCGGGGTACAAACTCTATAGTCTTTGACCAGCATTGCCGCCGAGTGACAAAGGTCCATCATGGTGATATTGTACGTAACAAATGTCATCAAGTTCATCCACAGATGACAATGATGATGATGAGAGCAAAAAAAAAAAAAGCACCATTCCGTCGTAATCATCCTATGAGAGATAGCCATGACCATGGAATGTAGTATGACTGAATCGATCTAACGTAGATCTCTGTATTGCAGTGGAATTGAATGCAGTCAAGAAGGAGGAAGAGAACCCCGGTAAGTTCAAAAATAACAAACAAAACCATTTTCGTCTTTCTCACCGTCGACTAAAAACAACAATACACTTTCACATGTATCCTTTTGAATTTTTACCAGCATCATGACACTATGTTTAATGCCCAGTTTTTTTATTATAGATTTGTTTGAAGGAGACATCTTAATCGATGAAGACACCAAGAACTATCTTTTTGGAAGAGAAATTATGTCACGCGATGCCGTTATCAGCCCAATATATTATTGGCCTGGAGGAGTAGTTTTCTTCACGTTTGATGAAAAATTAGGTTAGCTGTGTTGAAACAAATTGCACAATTAATAGTCAGGGACGTAAATATAACAGCACTTAATCCCCCAACATCCAAATCGGTTGAAGTGTGAAATTATAGGAATAGCATGCAAGGTTTCTCGTACTGCATTACGTTAATACAATCAAACACTCTGGCCAAAAGATCAGGAGCTTGTAGCCCTAGAAATTCTGAGTACTGATTGCCAGATATTTATCGGATGATTTCCTTGAACCTCATAGCGGCCTAGGCCAAACAGAAACTGCAAAATGAAGATGCCATGAAAGCAATGCCATTGTGGTACCCCTGCATGCGTCGGAATGCAAACCGTCTCTCCGTTTGACCAAAGACTCTGCAATAAATTTAACTTTTTTTTTTTTTTAAATCGCTTGTCTTTATAATTAGAACCATTAACCATTGACGTCATCAGAGAAGGAATTAATCACCTAAAGAGACGAACATGTATAAAGTTTGTAGAAATTTCTGGCAAGAATCCCGCGAAAGAAAACTACGTCAAATTTATTAGCGGAGAGGGGTAAGTCCACTAGCTACTGTACAATCTCGTTCCCAGGACCTCTCCCTTAAGCGAAGGGAAAGGTTCCGGAACGAGGTTGTACAAGTATTAGGCCATTTCCGAGTTCATGTCTGCTTCCTCTTCAAAGCGAGTCTAAGTGCAAAGCTTTTTTGATGGTAATTAGCTCTACTTTACATATGAATGAAAAACGTCGTACTTAGTGTCGCCAAGAGATTATGAAGGTAAGAGAAGTAATCCCTCATACTGGCCCTATTCCCGTCGTAATCCCTGTTAAGTTATTTTTAGATCTCCTGCGAGATCCGGTATTCCCACGAGGGTTAACTGATAGCCAATCACATGTCCTCATTTTTACCAATGTTGACAGCTGAGCGGATCGCGTCGTTCGCGATTTACCATCAAACAAAAATGGCGGAGGATGGTGAGACAAACGCGTATATACATTTTGTGGAGGAACGTGACTTGTTGACTACAGAGTTAAGCGATTACGATGACTTATGTTTTGAAACCTGTATCTTGGAAGGAACGAGTTATGTAACCGACAGGATTTTGTACAGAATGGCAAATGCAAGTACGATCTCTCTGACTTTAATAAACGCATTCTTGGTTTCCTTTGCGGGATTAAAATATGATGACTTAATTCTTATATGGTGATAAAGCTCAACAACAGTACCAAACATGAAAGGAAAACTTGAATCAAGTGTCCGATAAAAAATTTTGAACCCGTGTTAGATTCAAGTGAATTTGCAAAGCACGCGTGTTAAATATAGCTGTCTCCTTAAAAAAAGATTTAACACCGTGACGGTTTCGTATATGGCACAACCTTGAATGTGGTATCATTGAAAACTAGACAATTAAGCGATTTCAGTTATAGATGTTTGAAACCTGTATCTTGAAAGGATCGAGTTTTATAAGCGACAGAATTTTGTAAACATTAGCAATTCGCAGACTACAGTCAACAAGTAATATATCGCTGACTTGGTTAACGCGTTCTTAATTTTCTTCGCGGGATTAAAATCTGACGACTTAATTCTTAGATATTCATAAATTAGACAGATATCAGACATGAAAGGAAAACTTGAACAGACAGTGCGATAAAAACGTATGAACAAGTGGTATCGCATGGAAGTAAATTTGCAAAGCACGCATGTTAAATATACCTGCATCTTTCAAAATTATTAAACTCGGTTTCGTACATTGGACAGTGTTGAAATTGGTGTCACTGTAAACAACCCACAGTTAAGCGATTTGAATTATATATCTTTGCATCTTGTATCTTGAAAGTAACGAGTTTTATAGGCGACAGAATTTTGTACACAATGAAATATCGCGGACTACAGTCACCAAGTAACATATTCCTGACTTGGTCAACGCGTTCTCGATTTTCTTAGCGGACTTAAACTATGGTGACTTAATTCTATGACATTCATAAATTAGACAGCTAACGCTTTCAAACAGTACCACACATGACAGGAAAATTTTAATTGACCGCACGATAAAAATTTTTAAAACCGTAAGATCGGATTGAAGTCAATTTGCAACTCAGGCGTAAAATATAGCTCCCTCTTACAAATTATTTAAAACGGTTTCCTACATTAGACAAACGTAAAATTGGTATCAGAGTGAATTATACAGTTAACCGATTTCCATGATATATGATTGCAAACTGTATCTTGGCGGGGACGAGTTTTGTAAGCGACAGAATTTTGTAGACGATGAGAAAGTGCGCACTAAAATGGACAAGTAATGCAATGCAACCAAGGTAAACATATCTGCGTCTGAGAAAATTATTTAATACAGTTTGATAGATTGGAAATTCTTCAAATTGGTATCACTGTTAACTTGACAGTTAAGCAATTCCAAGGATGTATGTTTGAAACCTGTATCTTGCAGACAATGAATTTTATCAGGCCATGAAACTCAATTTTGAAAACGGTAAGTGGCATCGTACAGAATTTGCTGCACTTTCCCTCCTCCACGAAACTTCCACGTAACGCGCGCGGTAACATTATCCGCGGGAAAATTGATATCAGCTAAAAATAACCTAAGAGGGATTACGATGGGAATAGGGCCAGTATGAGGGATTACTTCTCTTACCTTTATAATCTCTTGGTCTCGCTTTGAAGAGGTGGCAGACACGAACTCGGAAATGGCTCTTTCACCAATACTGTTCCATGTAAATTATATTTTTAACCTTTTGTCCCCCAGGAGTAATGAGCATGTAAAGTCCTCTCACAATTTCAATGAAATCTCAGTCAGACAGGTATACGTATTGAAGTTTATAATCAGGGCATGAGGTGTGATGTTGATATAGCACCAAATTCTCAAGATGACTACCCAACAAAGAAACCTATAGTAAAAGTTACTAGGAGAATGAACATTTCGATTTGGAAATGAAAGAGTAAATTAAGCGAGAGCAGGGCTTTAATTATTCCAAGCCTTCCAGATCATACATTCCTGAACTATTGCTTTTTTCCCCATTTAATTCACAAACGTCGATTTAATGGCCATTCTGTACTTTTAAGATGTTATTCGAGAATTGGTCGCGATCCCCTTGGAGGGGAGCAAGAGATTTCCATCGGTTATGGCTGCGTTCGGGCTGGAACAGTTGTCCACGAAATTATGCACGCACTGGGATTTTTCCACGAGCACACAAGACCTGATAGAGACAAGTACATCCATATTGACTGGAAAAATATCCTGAAGGGTAAGATATTGTAATCGGTTCATGACGATTTTTAAATGTTGTATTTAGCAGTGATTGTGATAGTAAACTTGTGTCTAACTCACCCTTTGATGATACTTTTGGTCTGAGACCGGCGTCATTTTTGGCCGGAGGGAAACAAAACTAAAATTCTATGACATTCGAGATAATTATAGACGCGTTTCCCTTTATAGCGCCACAATCAGCAGACTGCTGACAATTTATTCCGTTGAAGTCTTAAAATTCAAATTTTAGGAATTCCACGAATGGATAATATAGTAATTGCTTTTGTCAATGAGATTAAAATGACCTCCACTCCTCATCCTACTCCTTGTAGGCCTCAGCTTGCAAATAACGTATTAATAGGTCTTTTTCAACTGAAAAAATCTTTCATTCAAGTTGATTGTAATCGTAATTTTAATCCTATAGTTTTTATCCAAGAACGATAAGAGATTGGAACTCGTTACCAAGTTATATTCAAACTAGTAAAAAGTATTCATTATTTAGAGATCGTTGTCTTTCGACAATTAGAAGTTATTAACAAATCTTATTTTATTCATTTTATAATTTATATCTTTATTACTAAGTACTATTATTGCTTGAAAATTTGACATGTAGTTCTTTGATTTGCCTACATTTTATGTTATATTGACTTGATGTTTAAACGATGTCGATTCATAAGCATAAACGTAAAAAGGATGTTCGTTAATAATAACGTTTTTCTCACGATGTGGTTCACTTGTGATGTAGATCGCGACGTTTCGACTGCATACTGCTAGTCTTATCAGGCGATGAGGTCGATTGGTTAGGGTTAGACTGAGGTTAGACTGCTCCACTGTGATTGGTTGGTTTTCAGCAGCCGTAATTGGTGCATTTCGATCCTCGCTGTTTCGGTGTGTTGTCATATCATATCATATCATATCATATATCTTTATTTACCCTCGGATTTTAGAGAAGCTTGGTGTAGCTAATATCTCCGAGCATTTACCCTCCCAACCATGATACACCACAGAAGACAGACCACAACACCGGGAACTGCATGCCCTACTCTTTGCGACAAGTGTGTGGGTTCTTTTACGTCCCACAGGATTATGAACATTGAAGGGTTATGAGACGGGGCCTACGGTTTATCGTCCTTATCCGAGAAGACTAGAGAGTCTAACCATTTGCAGATGTAATTACAAAGGCAGCACTTTCTCCTCAGTTATTTAAAGACCCTGAGTGGTTGTCCGGCCGGAGTTGAACTCACGACCTCCCGCGTGACAGCCAGGTGCTCAACCAACTGAGCCACCGGTGCGAGGATCGAAATTCACCAATCACAGCTTCTGAAAACCAACCAATCACAGTGAAGCATCCTGCTTAAAAGGTGACGCGTAACCAGTCGACCTCATCGCCTGATGATGAAGACAAGCAGTATGCAGTCAAAAGGTCGCGATCTACATCACAAGTGACCACATCGTGAGACAAACGAGAATACTTTATTATTATTAGTACTTTACCACGATGAATAACAGCTGCAACCTTTTTTATGGCATTAAGGATGTTCGTGTTTGGCACCTCTTTATGAGAGCAACTTGGTAACACAAGTAAAACACTGAAAACGAAAGATATCACATTTACCTTAGCGTCAAAATACGGAACCTTCCATATTCCTGAAAAAACAACTAATTTAATACATCATTAATTTGACGTCTCTGTTTATAGAACACAAGCATAATTTCAAAAAGTATCCAAGGGATGTGGGTTCCAGCTTTGGCAAACCATATGATTACGACAGTGTCATGCATTACAGCAGGTTAGCATTCAGCAAGGACTGGAAAACACCAACCATAGTGCCTAAAGATAAGACAGCTGCCATCGGTCAGAGAATGGGTCTTAGCCTTCATGACAGGGAAGAAATCAACAACCTGTACCAGTGCAAAGGTGAGAGATCACGGCCCCTTCGCTCAAGCTGACACAATTTTCCCTGAGTGTACTTCAACAAACATACTCATAGCACTTTTTATCCTTTAAGACAATTGAAACTGATTTTAGCGTTCCTAGATATCATACAGTAACATATTGTCACTATTGTCTGCGCTACCTTGGACCAAAACTATGGAGAAAACTGCATGCCCAAAAATATCAGATCTGCAAAAACCTTGAACAACCTTAAAAGCACTACTCAAAAATTTGACGTTAGCTCTCTGTTGGACGACGGATGCATGCGTTGTTCTTGCTGTTCATCTATGTAGATAGTTATAAAATAGTTATTAGGTGATAATATTATGACAGCATTTATCAACAAATTAGTTCTTAGATTTAATTTTAACTTTATTTTCTTAACTTTTACTAAATCTTAGTTGAAAAGATATTACCCTTATATTTTAGTCTCCACAATTAGTAGAGCACTTGTGCTCGGCTATTAAGAATTGGGACTTCCGTAGAGCTTTAGGACCGCGCGCAAGCTGGGCACAAGTATGGCGCGTTAAGACTGAATCGCGCGTGTTTGTCTGATTTTTGTGACGTCAGCGTCACCAAATCTGTAAAATGAACTGCTAATTTTCTCGCGTTCCCTTTGGGTATTTTTTTTTTAATTGGCTCAATTCTAACCACATACCGTTCTTATGAAATACCCTATTATTGTTAAAATCTGTCAGAGCAGGAACCCATGACCCGTAGCCGCCAACTCCCATACTGGGCCTATGTCACGGCGTTTTTACAGACCGATTTATTTTTAGACTACATTTTCCGGAAAAAAAAAGGCACTTCCGGTTCGGTGACCCTATGACGTCAGGTTAGTTTCTTGTAATTGGTTATCGGCATCCTGTGGGAGTCTCATTCGCAGGAAATTCAATCTAAAAATAAATCGATCTGTGAAAACGCCGTGACAACAACACAATGGAGATGTAGGCTCCGGGTCATGGGTTCCTGATACAGTAAAAACCCGCGTATAAGAGCCTAAAATTTAAGAAACTGTTAGGCTAAAGTTTTCATTTTAAATCCCCTTTTCATACAAACCTATTTAGCCTAAAATTTTCAATAGGTTCTTCTTTTACAAAAATGAAGGCACACATGAAAATACAGAAAAAACATTAGTCTAGGTTTTCAGTTAGTAAGATTCAAAGAATGAACTAAAATGCATGCTAGTACTTTGGAAAGATAAATGTACTGTATGGGTATCATCTAAACTGTATTCTAGATAATTACTTAATACAGCATTATACCCTGCCCTGCCCTGCAGTAGTTATCTGTGTTGATTGCTACCTAAATAGTCTAAAACCCCACTAAATACCATTTCTACAAGAACCTATTGAGGCTAAGTTGGAAAACTCTAGGTTCTTATTTATTATACTCGGGTTTTTACTGTACGGCGATTTCACGAAAAAGTTGAATTATTGCATTGTGTAATTGTCAAGAGATGTTTAGGTTCATTTGAAGCGATGGAACTCACTGGTGACTCACTCTTGTGATAACCTTAATCACCCCTCATCAAGACTCTACATACGCTCGATTACCAGCCGCTGTTTCGGGAAATGAGCCAGCGCTCACTCCCGAAATCCTCGATCCCCGAACTCGAGTGAGCGGCACAATATATTTTCAAGTTCGGGAGAAAGGGGCGAGGGACGCGAATACATGACACGGGCGTGCCCTAGACTTGCACACATATCAACTTATTACTTTGATGTGCGAGCTAGCGAAGGAGTGCTCAAAACTCCACAACGGGCTTTGAGAAATATAGCCTAGCCCAGTTTTCCGAGATTGTCATGAGTTTGGTATAACTATTAGGGAATCCAGTCTGAGTTAGGTCTAATTGACTAAGAGTTGGTCGTGGAACATGAAAAACATGGATTGGTTAGAAAAAAAGGCATCCAACCATTACATATATTTCAAAAGGACACTTCGTGTTGGATATAAAAAAAGGGTGCGACTCTAATTTCGTACATTTCGTGACGTAAGTAAAGTATTAGCACATGAGACAACAATTTATTCACTTTCTGCCCATCTCGTTAACATTTCATTTTTGAATACTACGGTGCTCTCCGAAATGATAGATTCAAAGATTTTTGGCCTGCTGATCAAACCTGGCGCCCGTTTCTCGAAATTCCCGAAACTTTACGGGCCATATGCGGGTGTCACAATTTCTTCCGTATCTCATGAACGGAGAGGATTTAAGACGTCAAACTTCACAGACTAGTTCCTTTCAGTTAGCTTGAAAATATGTTAAAAGATCGGCTTTCCAAAACAAGCGGTTGGCAGTATCACAAATGGCTTTTCGGGACTTTCGAGAAACAGGCCCCTGATAAGTTTTCAACGCTTGTCCCTAGACCTGTTTAATAACACAGCAGGTTTTAGCAACACCACCACCAACACCAAGAACAACAACGCCAAAGCCACTTTAAAAATGACTTGGCGCTATCCGGCGCACGTATTGCGCCATTCTTTCATCTGGAAAGATGGACTAGACATGGGCAAAAAATCGCATAACTGGATAGAGACGAACGGGCGTGATAGTGAAAGAAAGATGCGTGGTTTTAAGCGACGTTGGAGGACATAAAAAATATTTCTCTCGTCAGCTTCTCTTGTCTGTCAGCCTAGCATTTGTACGTTTTGTACGTTTGTATTCTATAGAGAATGGGCGATTCACTGCTGCATTTTCACGTTGAGTCCAATCGCTGAATTATTTTCAGGTTGAATTGTTGCTTCAGGTGCAGCTTTTCATGGCAAAAAAGAAGTGCTAACTTTCGTATCGCACGAGCGCCGTGACTAGTTTTCGTTATTTTACCATTTGATGTCGGATGGTTTCATTACCGTCGCCGAAGCCTTGGTCGTTGAACAAACTCTTTGGGCCGATTACAACACAGCCTAACTAAAACCGCGGGTTGAAATAATCATTTCACCTATTAAGTTATAGAATTAGTGAGTTGCTTCCTGGTTGTTTGAAATAGATAAGTGTTTTTCTCCTTTGCTTTTGCCTTCTCGACACTACTTTCGACAATGAAGAACAATTTTGTTAATCACTGGCTAAGCTTTGTTTGAATAAAGAAAAAGGAAAGGTCAAAGGAACTCTATAAAGGGTCTAGTCTTCTAGCGTTGCATATCCAGAGCACTAATTGGGGACACTGTAAACTGAAATTACAAATTAATAAATTAGTAAACTCAGATCAAATCAAATGTTGGTTTTTATAGGAGAGGGGAAAACCGGAGTACCCGGAGAAAACCTCTCGGTGCAGAGTAGAGAACCAACAAACTCAACCCACATATGACGCCGTGTCTAGGAATCGAACCCGGGCCACATTGGTGGGAGGCGAGTGCTCTCATCACTGGGCTACACTACATTGATTCTTTTGAAATACAATGAAGTATTTGAACTTCGGAACAGAATGAAATGAAAGTTGGATAGTTTATCGAACCGTGATTTTAAAAGAAGTCGCAAAGGAAGCTCGAACAGATCCAGGTCTGATCATGAACGGGATTCGAATCCATGACCACGCCATTGCGTTGCGCTGACTGGAGCTATTAAGCCCGTTGCAGGCTGGCGAATTCAACAAAAGGAATTATTTTACTATTGCGAGGATTCTTCTCCATTTTAAGAGTTTCATGAACAGTACAAGGCCGTTAAAAATTGCCCCATTGAACCATACACACTGTTTTCTTGTGGGTACTTGTACGTGTTGATATATAATTAACTATTATTCCATGAGCGCTCGTTGGATATCATATCGGTAAATAGCCAAGGAGGCGCGTAGCGCCGAGTTGGCTATAACCAGCTGCAGTCTCACATCTAACAAGAACAAGCCCGGATGGAATAATTGTTTTATTAAATTCCTTAAACTCCAGAAGTTTAAAAAGTACGAAAGACGAGCGAAAAAAGCGAGCAAATCCGAACGAAATCAAAAAAACTTGATGAAGATGCGATGTTGTGTAAAACCTTGTGGTCAGACAGAAGCAGTCTCATCACAAAAACATTTCTTACCTTTTCGCGTACTTCTAAACTTCGCAATTGATCAAAACTTTCCACAAAAACGTTTTTTTTTTTTTGCTTTGTTCAGAGAGAAATTCCGCTTTCTGGCGAAAAAAAAAAAAGCTTAGCAACACTTAGCGCAATCATTTACCATACAAGGTCAAACTAAAGTATATGAGCTGATTACCGAGATTGAGTGAACCAATCAGAGCACGAGAAATGCATAAACCGAGGTTGAGAATTTAAGGGGGCGTTCGATTGACCTTATTCCGGAATAGGAATACATGGAATATAAGTTAGAAATCCTTCGTTTTTGTGAGATTCACATTAAAATTGTCAAATAGCTGGTAAAATGCTACTTTAAACATATTTTTGTTATCCTTGCTGCTTCGAAACGCGCCAAACATACCGTTTTAATCATCACCCCACGTATTCTTATTCCGGAATAGGGTCAATCAAACGCGTCCTAATAATGCTATATAATTTTGCATTCTCTTCAAATGTTTGAATTTTCGCTGCCTATTTCCATAGAGGATTGTGTGGACAAGACAGACCCCTTTAGATGCATGGAACTAAAGTCGCGAGGTGCGTGCTCTCATCTCTCGGAGGACCAAGATAAAATGATTCAGTTATGCCCAAACACCTGTGGCTTCTGTGGTAAGTATAGGTGAGGTGCTCATGTGTCAAAAAGCGAATATGTTCCCCCTAAAAAAGAATAAAAATAAAAAAAGTCGAAACTTTTCTTTTTGCTTATTTATCAATCAAAACAGTCTTTACATTCTTTACACTGATTTCCTTCAATTTTGAATCAGACTTTTTGCTTTCCTTCACAATAAAATTACATTTAGGGCATACTCAAACATCGTTTGGTACTTGATTGTGGATCTGTGCAATTGGCTTCAGAATTCGAAGGAACAGTTGTTCTCAGTAGTTTGCAAGGACTGACGCGAAGTTTCTGTTCTTGTACGAATTACGTTAATGACATATGCAAAACTTTGTTCTCTCCTTTTCATCAAAGACCTCTTTCAAATAGCTCTTTGTAGTCTGGGATTTTTGTCCTCTAAACTACCATTTAAAGAACTTAGATCTTTACAAGAAAAAAAAACTTTGTATAAGTTCCCACGCATCAGAGATTGTTTTAACGAGACTGAGCTTAGGATAAGAGGCCTGGCCTGCGAAAGTAAATGTTAATTAAAAGTGTGCTAGGACTACCTTGCGTTAAAAGTAGTTAAGAATTAATCAATCGCTTTTGAAACGTTCCCGTTCGACACTACTATATAGGAAAACCTAACGAATGCGCATTCATTCAACTTCTGGAAATGACGCTATAAAAACGTAAATTAACTTTCCTGTACTTTTTCTATTATTTTATTCCTACAGCAATGTCAGAGGTAGTGGCACCAAGCGAAGGTCAAGAAACTGTGGAAAATGCATCGATACTGCGTGATCGTTCTGCGGTTACGGAAAAAAAAAGTGGATTTTATTACTTGAAATAAGATTCATCAATCTTTATTTTGGGAGTATTAATTTTGTCAGTCTTTGTCTTTTGTCTCTGTTGTCTTTTGTGTGATTTGTCACCATGTTCGAATTGAGCTTTAGATTACTAAGAACGAATGCCAAAAATCGACTAAATAGTGTAAAGTCTACGTTTGATCTTCTCTAGTCCTTCCGCACTTCACAATGTGACTAAGGCTTGAAATCTCTTTCGAGTGGTAGGCGTTACCTCTCAGCAGTTGTAGATCCCAATCGATAGATAGCTAGATAGTTTATTACAAACAATACTTAAAAATTACTAATAAATCCTAAATAATAAGTCAAAAACTAATTATTAGAGTAATATTATTAAATTTTATATTATGTATTTTTGTTGAAATATAAAATATGAACTGGGATAAAACTAGATCCCTGACTATTTCGACATCGCATATATAAAAGTACTTCTTGTTCTGTTCGTACAAAGCTTCGGCGTATTAAAATGGCGCTGTCGGTTTAGATTATTGCGCGAGTTGTCATAGACGGGTGGAAGGAGGGCTTTCAGTTTATGATTTGGATCACTGACAATGCTATCAAAAAGCTTGCTACATCATGAGTACGTAATGATGCTCTAAAATGGATTGTTACCCCCACCTCGATTGCCAAGTTGCACTTTCCTGATGTTATTATTGACATTACTCTTTTCTCCAGCTGTGCCAGCTCGTTCTTTAAGTACAGTGGGAGACCCTTGAAAAAGGCAGGT
>OX421446.1:26760284-26780284 GCA_949126865.1 Montipora capitata
TGATGTCTCTACAGCCTACAAGGAAATAACAAAAAATAAATTAATTTAAAAACGTCCAAAATTTAATTGAGACCTCTGCAAGTCTACGTGCTTTATTCGTTAGTCCGTCTCCAAAACTGGCACTATTAAAAGCGGTAATTTAGGGTCTCAGTTATAGGCTGTTTCATGGGTTTCTCTATCAGTTTTTATCCTCCTGGTATTCGTTAGGAAGGCAACTAACATGATCGTTGATTCGCTCATTACAAGGGACCGAAGAGACCGGCTTTTTCCGTCATGGTGTATTTTTCTTCTACCTTGAAATTCATCTTTTCAACCTTAATTTGAAAAAGAAGTCAGACATCCCCAAAGAAATTTTAACGAAACATGAATGGATATCAGTCACCACATGTGTTGACTAACTGTCGACTCGCAAAATTTTAAATTAAACTTTCCCTTGGCAAGAACGATAAAACCTCCTCATGGCGTGATCGGAGGCAAAACGAGCTTTAAAATCGCTGAAATACAAAATTAAATTTCGCCAAATGATGTGAAGAGAAGATGTGATTGATTGTTTTCTCGTATCAAGACAACTTAAAAGTCACTGAATGAAGAACGTCCCCCTCTCCACTTCCATCCACTGACCGACTGAATAAACAGAGCCATTTGTGTAATCCTTTACCTGAGCATGCTTGCGTGTTACATGAATTTGATTGGTGCGGTGGTCCATGACAATTCTTTCCCCCACCGGATGGAGGTGGATTGTTGCAGGTTCTTTTTCGGTACTGCACCCCTCCCCCACAGGTTTTACTGCATGGTCCAAACGCGCTCCAAGACGACCAGTGACCGTCAACTAAAAAGTGGAAATGTAATGTTTCACTGAGACACTGGTCCAAAGCTCCTCAAAAATAAGATGAAAATGCTTATCCTGTTATATCTTTAAAAAAAAAATCTAACTTTTCGTCTGAAGGGTCATAACAGAAGAAGAGTAAACAAAAACTGAAAAACAAAGGAAGTTCGACTAAAGCCATATTTAAGTACCCCCAATATTTACTTCAATTATTCTCCGTTCGCTGATGGTTCGCAAAACCCATGACGTGTGCAAGACGTTTTTAAATCTCCTTTTTCGTTTTTAATTTTGAATTATGTAAAAATTTTGAGACTTCGTTAAAAGACGGAAGGCTAAAATAGTCATAATGATTACAGGCTTGTTTGTGTTTCGCATCAATTGTGAGCATTCGGATCCGCCGGTAAAGCTTGAAACATAGAGTACAGCATTCCCGCCATCAACTCTCTTACTCACAGATAGGTTACTAGGGTCTTTTTCTTGCCTCTGGAGAACAGCATTTTGCAGAGTCATAATTAAGAAAGCTGATTTCTTCGTTCCATGACTGCTTTACCTGCGCATGTGTGTGTGTTGCAAGCGTTTGATTGGTGCCACGGCCCACGGCAGCTTCTTCCACCATTGGAAGGAGGTGGATTGCTACAGCTTCTTCTACGGTACTTCTTCCCTCCATCACAAGATTTGCTGCAAGGTCCGAAAGCGCTCCATGAAGTCCAGTGACCATTTACTATTGCCAAAAAAATAAATAATATATTAAATAACGCTCATACATCGCTGTTTTAAGCGCGTTACAATGTTTAAACACAGATAACATTTACAAAACTAAATTAATAAGTACAAGCTGTAGGAATATTGAGTATAATTACTAGTTAAATTTGAACTACAACTGTCAACCAGAGATCACTAGCTTGCTTTAACAGATATGTTTTTAGCTTTGATTTAAACATGCTCGTGTCATTCAAAGATCTAATGTCCATTAGCAGTTCGATCCAGAGTCTTGGGGCTACGACTGAAAAGGCACTTATTCCACTTGTCTTTAGATTATAGGGCGCAATTTGACCCGCCATGCAATTGTTTTAGGACGAACGATGACATGTACACCTTGGTAACCAATGCAGCTCTTTGAGAGTGGGGCGCATATGATGAAGTTAACCAGAATCAAAACGCGGTATATTCTGTTAGGTTTGAAATAAGCGAACCGTCTTAAGTATAATGATCACATTATAATGGCGGCCGAATAAAATAATCATCTGTTTTAATGCTAATAGTAAAGTGAAGGGAATCTATTAGCCTGTCCCCACGGGGCTTTTCAGGACTAATTTACAATGCTTTGTGGGGGACTTTAGCCAGACTGCTTGTTACGCAGTTTACAGTTACTTTTAGTAAGTGAAAGATGCCCCAGTTCAGATAGGTCAGACCACAACACCGAGGACTACGTCCCCTACTCTTATCGAATGGTGAGTGGGTTTTTTAACTTCCCATAGTATTTAATTTCCAACAAGGGCTATGAGTTTCGGTTTACAGTCCTTATCCGAGAAGGCTTGAAAGTCTAACCATGTGCAGATGTTATTACAAAGGCAGCACCTTCTCCTCAGTTATTTTAAGACCCTGAGTGTTGGTCCGGCCGGAGTCGAGCCCGATGCTCGACCAACTGAGCCACCGGTGCGCGGTGGCCTTTCTAGCCTCGTTACGACTAGCAAGTTTTAAAAGAATATATATTTGTTTTAAAATGAGGGCACAGTAAGTGTAATTAACATAAATACAAATTAAAAGAATGTGAAGATGGTCGCCATTTATGAAAGTGGTCTATAGAGATACAAGTGCACTATGAATGCCGGTAAAGAATTACGTTGTACCTTGTTATAATGACCTATCAGTGAGGTAGTTTCAATAGCGAAGAATCATTTTAAAACGACCTCAGGGCGACTTCTTAAAGCAAGTAAGCTGGTGGTAACAGTGGTTCTCAACTAAATTCCTAATGCGATCACGATGTGCATATTGTAGAGCAACCATCTCGTTTTCGTTTTGACGTCTTTCAATTGGAGTCAATTGTCTCGTCTATGAATTTAAATGTAACCTGTGTGATGCAAGGTATGTGGGTTATACACGTGGTCACTTACACGAACGCGTAGAAGGGCACACTAGAAAGTCATCTTCGATTTACAAACATTATAACCTCCAACACAATAGTGAAATGCCTGAACGCTTCATTGAGCAATTTCACACCATTACGAAATGTAGCGGCAAATTTGATTGCCTGGTTAAAGAAATGTTATACATTCGCATGCGTAAACCAACATTGAACGTGCAAACGGATTCCATCCGCGCCAAGGTGTTTGTTTAGGCCGTTTATTGTAATTTATGCTTATCTTGTGCCTTTCCTTATTTGCAGGCTATTTAACTAGTCTCTTGATAATGGAGTCATGATGACCCCGAAACGTCGAGCAGCAATATATCTTTCCTGGTTTTTTATATGCCTTTGCTTCAGCAAATCTCTACTGATCAAAAACTTCCTTTGCAAATGATTGGTGAAAATGTTTTCCACCATTCAATAATTGCTATCGTGTCGCCATCTTCCAATAGATTCCTTGAACTGAATCATGCTTCTTTTGAAACAGTTATCTTATTAGTATATGTAGTAGGACTACATGCTGTCCAATTTGGAAATAATTGGATAAGAAAAATTCTGAGGACAGCCAAAATTGGACGAGGCCGTAGGCCGAGTCCAATTTGGCAGTCCGAGGAATTTTTTGAATCCAATTATTTCCAAATTGGACAAGCATGTAGTCCTGTTACCTATTAATTATATAGCTAGTCAGTTGTAATTGGGCATTACTCAGTCAAGCTATTATCCTTAAGAAAGTCAAGCTAAAATATTGTGAATTATTCCTATTTCCAAAATATTACCTGAACTCCAAAGGAATTCTTCGTCTGCTTCGCTTAAAGCACGAGAGACGGTTCAAATTGTTGCCTCACTGAATTTGCAAATTAACGATCTCGCAAAATACTGTCAACGGTCCAAATAGCAATGCATACGTGACAGCCAAACGTTCTCTTTCGTATTCGTGACCGTCCTTTTTTCTTATTTCAGCGAAAAAACGGCAAAAAATTGCATCTACATCATGACGAGGGATATCTTCCAACTTCTCACTTCGTTACGCTGCGTCTTCGACTCTGAAAACATTTAGCCAAGTTTTTATACTCTTGGAGGTGTTTTAGCTTTGGTTTTTGCCTCTCAGGGTGGCAAGATCTTCTTCTGGCAACGTAGGAAATCTCTCATTTGCAGTGATATCGCTGAAGAAGTCCTTAGAAATGGAAAATTTTGGCAAATCTCCGTGGCTAAACTCCGCCATTGTCAACTACCACAGAGCTGACGCTATACTTTGCTGATTGGCTAGTGTCTATTACCTATTGTATTTTATGGGATTTCATTGGCTTAGACAAACTGTCCTATATTTTCTAAATTGGACAGTTTGCCTGTTTTTAGAGGAAAACCCTATCAGAAACTATCCAAATTGATCCTAAATTGGACAGTTTTAAAGAATTAAAGAATAACAGCTATGCTGACAATTGCGGATTAACTATCAGATATATAATTATAAACTAAATTCGTCATTTGTTGTGTTGTACCTGGGCATGAGTGCGTATTACATGCATTTGATTGGTGCGATGGTCCGACACAATTTTTCCCACCATTAGATGGATGTGGATTATCACAAGGCCTGCTTCTATATTGCATTCCTCCTCCACATCTTTTGCTACAGGGTCCAAATGCACCCCAGGGTGACCAATGACCATGAACTAACAAAAGGAAAAAAACTGTAGTCAGTGTTAAAAAACAATCTCATTTAATCAAGAACATTGCCATCAAGTGGTTAGAGTATGCGGTCAACATAATTTAAAAATGTATTCTCGAGCCGACGATGTGCAGCCTCTGTATACCCCGCAATTTGGGATGTGCTTAGCTGCAGGGAAGATCATAGGGCTTATGCACTGTCAAATTATTTCCTTCAGTTTTTCGCCCATTCTCCCTTTATCATCAGACTTGTCGCCAACGATATTGGACAAACTCTTTTACCTGGGCATGCGTTCCTGTTACACACATTTGATTGGTGCGATGGTCCTTGGCAGCTTTTACCCCCACTAGATGGAGGTGGATTGGTGCATGTCCTTCTACGATACTGCATCCCTCTTCCGCAAGATTTGCTACATGGTCCAAATGCAGTCCAAGAGGACCAGTGGCCATTAACTAAGAAATCCAAATAAATAAAGTGAAGTAAAAGAGAAAAGAATGCAGAAAGAGGATGGGATTAAAGTTAGACGCAGATTGCTGGAGCTGTATTGTTCAAGATGACCTATGCCCTTCGGCTGAAAGGAATATTTTTCCTTGGGTATTATGCCACGACTCGGGTCTTCAATAAATCCCGATCAATACTGTGCTAGATGTTGAGGTTAGCCATAAATGCGAAAAGGGGTCACTTGTTATGTGGATCGAAAGGGTTTTGACTGCATTCCGGTATTATTCTTCTGGAGGTGAGGTCGATTGTACAGCGTGGTGCTCGCAACAAGTGGATGTAAGTCATTTCTGACATAAACTATTTCTCTTTTCGCCAATTCCATTCATTACGTTTCGTCTTATGGTATACATGTCAACACAAAAACCTTTTCACCCCAATCTGGAAAGAATCTTTTGCACTTATTGTACCTGCACATGGATGCGTGTTGCACACTCGGGACGCCGTTTGATCGCCACTGCATTGTTTTCCACCATGCTTAGGAGCAGGGTTTTTGCATTTTCGATATTTATGTTGTACGCCACCCCCGCAACTTGCGCTGCATGGACCAAAGGGATTCCATGGAGTCCAGCCACCATCAACTTGGGAGTAGAACGAAATACAAATTAACTTTCTAACACGATCATATCTTATATTTCCTTTTGTGTCCGAAATATCGCAGCACTTTAGTCGTTTGAAAGAGTTTTACTGAAAAGGGTCATATATAAGAGATGAAAAAGGAAAACTGGTTCGTAATTTCATTTTACTCTTCTTAATTTTCTTAAAGATGGCGCAGTTAGACCATATACCCTTCTAGTCTTCACTTCTTCAGCAATACAAAACTTTAAAAAATGATAAACGAAATATATTATTAAAACTTAGGAATCGATGAATGGGATGTTGATCTCGGAGATGACATAGGACGAAATATGTGTGTAAAAGCAGTGACGTTAAGCAAAGTGAACCACACTACAAATGCCTGGTCAAAGAAAAGGGTATGAACAGTAAGTAAGAGGCTCATTTAATAAGACAACTATCGCAAAATCAAGTAAAAAGGCCTTCCGATTAAATTGCAAGCAGTTCGGCTAACCAAAGAGGGTGTTGTGCTTAAAGTGAAAAAGATAGAGATTTGATCGGTACTGATCTGAAATTTTGGTGACCCGACTTCCATTTTTCCTCTTCTTAAAATACTCCTCTCATGATTCTATGTGGAATCTAATGTTTTTGGCATCTTTTTTTTGAAATAGAGGGTCGCAACAAAAGAGTTTCAGTTGGATAAAAGGAATTACTTTTTATCTACCTGGACATGGGTTTTGGTTGCATGGCTGCCTCTGTTTAAAAGGTCCTTGGCATGTCTGAGGGCGAGCGGTGTTGCTGCATGTTCGTGTTCTGGATTGTGTCCCAGCCCCACAGGACTTTGTACACTCAGTAAATGGACCCCAAGATGACCAAGTGCCTTCGTTCGATGTTAAGGCGGAAACCAAGTGGACACTAGAACTTGAACCTGAAAATATTTTCAAATAGGTCATTTTTGAAATATCAAATATTCAGCTCGATAGTGAGGCAGTGAGGGCAAAAACAATAGAAACACACGTTGGAATGAATGTGAAAAATATTTACATATCATCCACTTTCCTTTGTCTTGGTCCCTTAAACCTCTCTTTCAAGCTGAATTTTAAAATATGGCAACATGTGGTGGTGGAGCTGATATTAAAGGTTGCATAAGAAAGCAGACGATTACCGAAAATGTTCAGTCAGATCCACTACGTAGGGTAAGTTTCGGGAGGAATCCGAAAACGGATTCCGGAATCCAAAACGTGATCCAAACGTTTTCTTTTTTTTTTTATTTTCGGGCAGCGGTTTTCCCGTGAAATTACTCGTCCGAGTCCTCGTGCCGGGTTCTCGTCGTGTTTTCCCTCGAAGACAGCCATTTTAGCAAGTTAAGGCAAGATTTATCCCCGTGTCTTTCAAAAATTCTATTCAGATGTGCAGAGGAAACCAGAAATAGTCGGAACGACATCAATTATGTGGCACGTCCACAATTATGAGTCATTTTTGAGCATTAAACGATTTTAGACTGGGCAATGTTACCTTATTTGAATATAAAAAAAAAAAGTTTTCGGAATTTTTTTTTTTTTTTTTTGGTTTGGTAGGTAAGAATCCAAATAATCTAAGATCAAAAATCCCTTTTCGGATTTTCCCAAAAAAGCGCACCACTGGTGACCCTCTGTACAAACGAAAAAAGGGGGCCATCCTCGCGGTGGTGAACAACGACATGGAGCACAATTGCAAGTTGCTTTCAGGAATACCAGAATATCACTGAAGGGGATCCATGCAACTTATAGTGTTAGCCTTCGATGTTGTGAATTACCGTTCTTTGCATTTTGCGGCATTAATGCAAGCAGCTAGCAGAGATGAAAAGGCTGAAAAGAGCTTGAAATAAGAATGCAACTCAATCGCGTAAATATTGCCAATGCAAATTTGTGAGTGAAGGCTCGAGAGTTTCCCAGAGAAAGGTCTCCGCTGCCTTCCTTCATATATTTGACTGTGCTTTCCAGTTCCTTATATTAAGGACGATCTTGTTCACGTGCCTTTTTATATCCCAAGACTTTTGTCTTGGTGCCCCTAGGCCTGCGCTCCAGTTAAGCGACATTCTTTCGTTCGTCCAAAGCTTATATTGCCTTACTTGGACAGTTGACTTGTACGTTACATCTTCGACTTTGAACAGCTGGACCTTGGCAAGCTGAGGAAGAAGAACTTTTACATTCTCTTGTCCTCGTCTGGTATCCGCTATGACACGATTTAGAACATGGACCATACGAGCTCCAAGCGCCCCATCCAGAAACACCTTGAAGACATGTAAAACATTTTTTTACTTTTCTTTGCTACCAACAATTAAACTCAAAGCCGATGTCATTATAATATTAGCATCAGTTAGCTGAGGCTAATTGGGTTTAAAACGAGCAGTCGCATGAAATATCTTTACGTTTCTTTTTTCGCAAGGTCACCTGTTTACTGAGGCTTTTGTGATATACCGCATTTCTTTTCTTCTAGTTTTTATTGCGACATTTTGAACGACAGAGATACAATATCGACTACCGTAAAATGTGTAAGACAAGAATACCGTAGTAATGTGCCAATTCCGCTGTTAGTGTGTGAAGCTGAAAAGGACCAGAATGACACCTGCAACACTCAAGTGGTTTTTGATCTCAATTGTTTTTGCTGCAGAGGACTAAAACTCGCAAATATGGGAGAACAAAAGGGAGATTAGCTTTAAGTAATGACGAGCATTTATTTAGAAGGTTTATATTTTTAATTACAGGTATATTTTTAAGTTGATGGACTTACCAGAGCATCCCCCACATGTTTTTGGGCAATATGTGAGGACAGTTGTATGAGAACAGCTGGTGGAATATATCTGACACCAGTATGCTGATATGTCATTACATCCTATACAGAAAAAAAAACGACTAAACGTCAGCGCATGATTTCGAAGTTAATTTAATATACTTTCTTTTTAACGCTATCAAGAATGTATGGTGGTCTGTATGCATTACTTATTTGCATCAACTCCGGCTTTGCCTTGCTTTTCTCCACGAGAGTCACCCGTTAGATTGAGTCTCAATGCCATTTAAAAAGAAAACTGGGTGTATAAGACACGAAAGAAAACGACCAATTTTATCGCCTTTTTTAATTGCTTTAAAGCTGCTGAGATGGCACGAATTGTCTCCTCAAGATAAATCTCGTATTTCACGCCTGTAAAAGGTAATGCATTAAAAATTAATTGGTATATGATCTGCACGAACAGATCTATGCCTCACACAGCTCCACTATTCGTAACATTAATTGTGCTATGGTTTAAAATAGTTAATAATATTACCCATGTGGTGGTCATTGACCGTGTCTGCAACAAAAGAAAAATGAGTGTATTATATTAATTAATCAACTACACAGTTCTGTCGTTTGTCAAAATACTGAAAATATTAACGATACAAGCTTAACGTAGAATTCCGAATTGTTCTCTGGCAAATACATGAGTGATTACAATGTAATTACTTCTGTCACAATTGGCCTGTATGATTTGCCACCATGTGTAGGGCTAAGATTTAAAAAAAAAAAAATATATATATATATATATCTAAGTTCGTTCTCTGCCGTGTAAGTACTACACTTTGCCGTCGACGCCGAAAATAGCAGATTTGGTTCTCAAAATCAGTCGGTTAATGCTGCTGTTGAAACATGGTATAGTATTATGTGTATTGGGCGCAGGTTTCATTTTCTAGGGCCGTTTCAATTCATCCGTTCTCCACGGAGGTATTAAAGACGTTGGTGTGTGTCAGTTAGACCTTGCAGCAAACTGCCAGTTGAATCAATTCTTGAAACGTTCTTCAAACTCTTGCAATATGTATTTATTAACAAGGCTTCAGCACTTACCCAGGAGACTCTCCAGCTCTTGAACAGGGTCTGAAAAAGAAATTCGTCACCGTAGCACTCACGTTCCCCACGACATACTGTTAAGAAAATATTTACTGACCAAAGGTGCATGTCTTGGATAATTCAAACAGTCTTTCCCATTTCCTTTAGCTGTTCATTATGTATTAAAAAGGACTTATATGCAATTAGACATCTACCTTAAGTGGTCTTTTTGGCAGTGTTTTCTCAAGATTTCCCTGGCTCTCTCTCTCTCCCTCTCTCTTTTTCACTGTATTTCTGTAATCCGCGCAGCATCGAAATAACATATCCTGACTCAGGAGTTACATCAGCGAATCTAAAACAAGTCAGTACTGGAGACCTTTGCTGGTCAGTTGTCAGACTGGTAATGAAAAAGGGGTTTTCGTCTGTTGCAGTCTAGGGGCACCAGTTTAATGAAAGCCTTTTCTAGATTAGTTAAACAAAGTTTTTTTGTCTACCATATTTTGGTTTTTAGCTATTTGAAATTTCAGGCACTTTTATCTATTGAGAGCATTAAAGCCACAGACCCCGTAATCGATAAAGTCAAGTGACGTTTCTTGATTCCCTTCTGGAGATCTCTCCACAAATATCAGAATCTCTTACCTCTGTCTATGTCTTCCACCGGCAAAGAAAAACAAAAGCCGAAAGATAAAAGGGAAATTAAAGTTACAAGCTTCTTCATTGCCTTGACTACTTTTTTGTGGCGGTTGAAATTGAAAGAAAGTGCTAGCTAATAATCCTGCACATTAACACCTTTTAGCACAGTTTCTTTTAAAACAATTGTATTGTTCCACTTTCTTAAATTGAAAAATACTCAACCATTATCAGGGTCAAAATATTGTCCTCACACTTTAATTTCTAGATTTTCGCGAATAATGTCAACTGTGACTTTCCTTCAATTGAATTAATCCAATACGTATACGATAACCACGATTTGATTTCAGTAGGAAATTGATTAAATGTATTTATTTCTGAATTTGGCTGAACAATATTGAAATTAAAAGGAATTTAAAAGAAATTTGTTCTGTAAAAAAAGGCTTATTTCTCATAAAAATCTGCGTCGAACATACAACATTTCAAACAAACTATGTGGCATTAGTCCCAGCCCAATAAGATATTTAATATTGCGTTCGCATGGTTCAAGGCAGCATTTGGGTGCTACATGTAATTAAATGTCATGCAATTTACTGCTTCGTTTTTCGAAAACTAAAGCGACTTTTTTGCATTGTTGCATTGCGTCCTATCATGTTGTCAAATATGTCTGAAGCTCGCGAAACCACCTCGGTATGAACTAAGTTTCAAAATAATAACGGGCATATGAACGGAGAAGATCTCTTAAGATACACGTATTTGTCGCTGTAGGTCTAGACCTCAACGAGAGCACCGAAAACAATGCAAATTCTAAGAAGATGTATTGTCGCTCTTTCATCACAATACAAGAACAACAAGTGAAATAATACAGTGATAAATTGAATATCTTGACGAAATGTCTCCACCTCATGAAATGACATATTTCGAAGCTGGTAAGAGTAAAACTCTAACATGAAAGAAACTGACCCTCTTCATGGCGATCAAAAATCTCAACCAAAATCTTACTGTTTTATTGAAAACTGTGCTTTTGAAAATTTGGAAGTTCATTCTCTGTCGAAGAACAACCCAAGACTTAGGGAGGGAGATATTCAAAAGCGTGATATCAAATTATCTATATTCGGCTTTTTCAGAAATGAATAGAATTAGTGAGAGGTCAGGTATACGTACATTCGTCAGGTACTTTTAAGAAGAGGTCTCTTTAGTTCGCAAATTGTGGATTGAGACTAGTTATTCAAAACGTGGAACATTTTAAAAGAAATGGCGTTTTGTGTTAGTCACAACACGGTCATGGTCTCGTGTTCGAAGAGCTGACACAAGCATGTATCGTACAAGTCAGTTCACGTTATCCGGAAATAACGCGTAGAGCTCGATGAGACTGATCTTGGTTGCAGATCACATGTTAAAAAAGGAATTTCCCAGTATCGGTCAAGCATCAGGATTACAATGCAATATGAACTCTTGCCCTACAGCCTTGTCTCTATAGAGCTCCCTTAAAATAATCATGTTAAAACAAAGACAAACAATAGAAACCTGGAACTACAATGATTCAATGAAAAAACTTGATCTCGTCTTTTATTCTTTTCAATTCCATAGTAAAGGTAAAAAGACCAGAATATTCCCACCTAAACGAAAGAGTGGATATAAAAAGGGGTAACTCAAGCTTTTTTTCACATTCACTGAATCCAGTTATCACTCAAGAAAAAGCTAAGGAATCGTTTCTCACTGAAAAATGCTGTATTACCATTTCTTGTTGTTCTTAATAGTTTTTCCGGCTTTAACGTCTGCGTTATGGCCATTTTCGGAAAACATAGATGCTGAAAATGGTAAGAGATTAGCTAAAATAATTTACAGACATTCGAGACAACCTTTTACGAATATGTTCCAGGCGTTTCTAGCCATGGCAATCTTCGCTGTATTGTAGTGCAAACTTCACTTGAATTCTGTGTCATTACCACGAAGTTATTGCAGTATAAATAGTGTCTATAATTATCCTTTTTAACTTTTATCCTACTTTGTTCATTTCTTACAATGCATTTCATCTCCTCATTTCATTTTCATTTCTTTAGTTCAATGTCCGTTTTTTTAAAACTTTTCTTTGTGTTGGCACAATCAAATTTTCAGCATCTGTAAAGTTACTTCAAAACGGATTCGGTGCACATTCATAGACACCTAACTTACTGAAAAGCGTTTGTTGCTGCAAATTGTTTGGTTCTACTATTTGTAGATTACTCAGCTGGACAAGAGTTAAAAATGCTCACTAACGAGGAAGAGATGGGTAACTCTTAATTTTTTTTCTTTCTTTTTCATTTTCATTTTTTTTTTTAAATTTTCTTTTGTCCAGATGGATTCATTTTGTATGGCTTAAACTGGGTCAGCAACACTTATCATGCTCATAACACATAGCTTTCTTTACATGCAGATCCCAGTCTTACGTCCTCAGATGACTCCGACTACTTTAACCGTGAGTGGTTAACTGTGCCAGGAGCCTGAACTCCTGATTGTGAAATCACTTATTAGTTAACATTTGACATTATTTAACCACCTCTCGTTGTAGTTGGTACCTAGTTAGTTGACAATTTTGGAAGAATTTTTTCCTGATACAGGTGATAGAAAAAAGAATCACAAATGAATCGAAAGTAGGCTCTGCATGCTAATTTTCCAGACATCTCTTAATGAAATATACCTTGTAAAGTTATAGTGTGTTCTGGCAACATAAACATTACAGCGACAAAATAATTCCAAAAGCTATAAGAAGTACAAAAAATGATCGCATCAAAAGTATTACAAAATTCAGCCAAATGGCCATTGCGGTGGTAAGTTTGATTGTAGTTTTATTAACCTGTCCAATCTCTCATTTGTTTTAATATCCACAGAATGTTTGGACACCTACCGATGCGATATATGTTATAAGGTCAAGCAAGAAGGAAAATGTGCAAAATATACAAATGAATGTCGCAAAACCTGCACGCAATGCAAAGGTGACCCAAGTCTGAGTGTATACGTTTTGGGTTCAACTTGGTTTCTCCTCTTCGTATCAGTTTCACTTTTCTTCTAAATCTACTTCTCACTTATTAGATCTATATAAGTATTCTGTTATATAGGCTTCAAAGAGATCTGAGCTTTCTTCCCCTCAAGCATTGGTGCAGGGATAATGGTAATGGTTCAGCAAAGTAAAGCTTGAATAATAAGGCTTTTTTGGAACTTCAAAACGTAAACCATGATAATACAATAATTTGGCCCGAATATAGGCTTCAAAGAGATCTGAGGTTTCTTCCCCTCAAGCATTGGTGAAGGGATAATGGTAATGGTTCAGCAAAATAAAGCTTGAATCATAAGGTTCTTTTGGAACTTCAAAACGTGAACCATGATAATACAATAATTTGGCCCGAATATTTAAACCTACTGCTTGATACCCTTGCAGTGCTCAATTCAATAATAAATGCATTGGGTTCTTAATTGACTTAACACGACACAAATGTTTGACACTACTCGATTAAACCACATAAATTTACTTCTTACAAGGCAACCATTTATTCTTGAATTTTGACCAGGGCCAGACAGTGATCGTTATGGAACGGTGAGGTGTCAGTTTTACAAGAACAAAGGCTACTGTGATTATCTCTCGTTTAAGTCATTTAAGTGCCAAAAGACCTGTGGAACGTGTGCAGGTAAAACATTTTTCTCATCTCTGTGCGACAGGACGGAGTTCTGAAATTATGTTATCTGATTGGTTCCAGGAGTATTCAATACACTTTTTACCTTTTAGTTCCGCGCGCTCTCCGGCATCTTCTCCTTTATCTTGGGCTGTTGGATTGCGAACCATTTAAAAGAGTTTTGTCACAAAATTTAGCCAAATTCAGCTACTGGAAACTGGAAACCAAAATCAAGCGAAACGTAAAAAAATAACTGCTTGAAATGATAAAGGAAGGTTTGAATAACACAGCAAATACAAAAGGAGGCAGGGAAGGGCAAAGTTAAAGAAGATTAAAATCGATTGCAATTGGGACTTTTGAAAACTGTTCAGTCTAACAGTTCTTGAAAGTTCATTTGTGTCGTTTTTAACTTACCGCGACCGCGGTAGAAGGCGGTTCTACTTTTTGTTAAATTTGTCTCGCAACGGAAGTTCAAAAAAGTTTCAAAAAACCGACCATGTTACACTGTATAACTTATTTTTTTCGCAGAGCCGTTGCACACAAGTTTCAGCTAAAAGTTTCCACGTGTAACAGCAGCTTTACCGTCCAAATGATTTGTCGCTAAGCAATATTTTATGCTCTTTAATACGTTCCTCCTTCAATGTTTTACATTCTGTAGCTATGCACTAGTCAATTGAAACCACGGCCACCAGACCTTCGGAACGTATGGCGCGTTTTTATTGTTAAAATTCAAACGTGTATTCGGCATTTCAAACATTCATTTTAGCTATTCAAACCTTCAATTCAATAATTCAAACATTCAATTCGGCAATTAATTCAGTTAGGCCTAAGGTTAGGTTTAATGAGTGTTTAGGGTTCTTCTGTATTGGTAAAACAATGACCCGTGACTTGTGAAGCGAAGTGAACATTTGAATTGCCGAATTGAATGTTTGAATTGTCGAATTAAAAGTTTGAATGGCATGTTTGAATTTTGACACTAAACCCGTCATAGGGAACGGAGCGCGGGGGGATGTAATATTTGTACTGTGTATATATATATTTTTTGCATTTTCCCTCGCTATTCGGAGGAAACTTGACTGTAACAATCCCCATTGCCATAGCCCCGGTGTGACACTAAGATTTTGCCCAACTAATTCTTGCGCAGAGTTACAAAAGCGTAATTCCACAGCCGTGTCCCAGTTACTTCCATGCTACGTCCCGGGGATCGAGGAGGGCGGACGTGGTTTCAATTGACTAGTGTGTTATTTGACTGAAATTTTACCACTAATTAAATTTGTATATATATATATATATATATATATATATATATATATATATATATATATATATATATATATATATATATATATATATATATATATATATATATATATATATATATAGTTAAGTGTACGTAAGGAAAAGCGACGAAGAGACAAACTCTTGACTGTTCTGGACGAAGTTTACTACGACGTTTCGGCCGTTCGGCCTTCTTCAGGTTAAAAATTAAAAGCTAAAAAAACTATTTAGTTTTTAATTTTTAACCTGAAGAAGGCCGAACGGCCCAAACGTCGTAGTAAACTTCGTCCAGAACAGTCAAGAGTTTGTCTCTTCGTCGCTTTTCCTTACGTACACTTAACTACAAATTCGTGTCGGGACATTGTATCCTGTGGATCCTCTTACTGGGAGTTCATCGTTAGGTCAACCAACCGTACACTGCTTATATATATATATATATATATATATATATATATATATAGATATATATATATATATACACAGAATAACGCCGGAGGCACAGGTTTTTTTTCGTTAAATGATCTGGCAAAAACTGGCTAATAATGATGGCCATAAAAATAATGTATCAAGCAACAAAATCAGACGCTATCAAAAATACCATAAGATTTTTTGTTTTTCCCTCCAGAATTTTGCATAGAGTGATTTTACTTGACCCGTGAAACAGAGAATAATAGTTATTGTGTAACACTACCTCCTAATTAGACCTATTGTTTTTTTGTTACTCAGACTATTTAACTAAAACATCCCACGATCTTTTGTAAAAATTTCTGACGTTTAGGTCTAATAAGCGAAGAAAAGTATTACAATAACTGTCGTATAATTTATCTCTTCAGTTGTGTCATTATTGTGTGTTCTGTTTTTGTGTAAGTTTTTTCATCCTCCATCTTGCATACACCATGTGATAGGGGCTTTTACGCACATATAGCGTGTAATATTCCACTATATATTTCACGGGTCAAGTAAAATCACTCTAAGCGTTGTTTTTATTTTCTTTTGGGACTTATAATGGTGTCTGGGGAAACTGTAAACAATGCTTATGCAACATTTTGGAGAGACAAACAAAGAGTATTATGGTATTTTTGATATTGGCTAATTCAACTTTCATTTGGTATGCGTCGTTTTCTTTTTAATTTGATCTATGGAATGTAATATTGCTTTGCAATTCGAGGCACAAGCTGTTATAATACGGACATCTTTGAAATCCTTCTTATAGTGGACGGAAACTGGGGAGAATGGAGTAAATGGACCACTTGCAGTAAGTCGTGTAAACATGGAAATCAGTCAAGAAACAGAAAATGTAATTCACCGGCTCCACGGTACGGAGGAATGAAATGTGAAGGAGACTCATCTGCGACAAAAATTTGCAACCAAGATGTTCCTTGTCCAGGTAAAAATAAATTTGATTGTACTTTTATTGCCTAGTTTCAATTAATTAAAGAATTATTTTTTGCAAACATTGTCTAGTTTAGCCGGCTTTTTAACAATATAACGTGTTCGTGGGTAAATACTTGGACTTACTAAACACTTCTTTTAACATGAAAATTAGGGAAAAAACTGTCACTCCAAAATACAAGTTCACATGATTGGCATCTTGAAGCCACTCTGAATCTAAAGAAATGGTAATGCCTCTACCTTCAAAGACAATACCCTATAGCTGCATAGACAACCTAGTAATCAGGAATCCAATTTACCTTTCCTTGTCCCATGTACCCAAGGAAAAGGAAGAGAGGTACTTCACAACAAAATAATTATAAATTATAAAGTGTTATATTTCTGTTCAATGAAACGATGTGTATTCATAATTTGATCAAGTGGTATGTACCATTGACTAGAGATGTTACACTCTACATGTAAGTGAATATCCAAAACACATGCACTTGATGTGGGATACATCCAATGGTTGTTAGTTTATTGAATGTGCCAACTGTCTGTCTTGCGTTGAATAGTGGTGGATATTTAACTCGCCGCTTCGCGGCTCGATAAATATTCACTACTATTCACCTCTACTTCGGTGAATAATTGTTAAATGTTTTACTGCGCGCTTATAGCAACACAATGAAAATCCTTCCTTTCTTTTCTTTTTTAGTGGATGGAAGCTGGGGAGAGTGGAGTCAGTGGAGTGTATGCAGTAAGAGTTGTAAACAAGGAAAACATTCCAGGACACGAAAATGCAACTCACCAGCTCCACAATATGGTGGAAAGAAATGCGAAGGAGACTCTAGTGAAACTGAGGATTGCAATAAAGATGTTCCATGTCCAGGTAAGTCAATTGTAATTTAGGATTTCGCAATGTGGACTGCAAAAAGAGAGCAATCGTATTGTCAATTCCTATTACAATAAATAACTTGAATGTTTTCTTTGGATTATTCAAAACATGGGTTCGATGAAGGTTCCAAATGACTAATCGTAGCCCATGAAGTTGTCACGATGGTAACGAAAATTTTACAACCTTTTTGATTTCGTTTAAAACTTTGCCTTAAAGAAAGAGAGAGACTGTTTTCTTAGTTAACTAATAATTATTGGAGAAAACTTGCAAAAACGCCTTCATTTTTAGTCGATGGCAACTGGGGAGAATGGAGTAAATGGACCGCTTGCAGCAAGACGTGCAAACAAGGAAAGCAGACAAGAAATAGAAAATGTAATTCACCTCATCCACAGTATGGAGGAAAGAAATGCGTGGGAGACTCGAGTGATATGCAAATTTGCAACAACCACATTCCTTGTCCAGGTAAAAGGTGGCATAAGTCTGTAAACCGTGTGTACCAGGAAAGTTAGAGCAGAAAATCTGCAAGGGAAATTTACTAAATTTACAATTTATTTTTATTCTACTTATACATTTATGGAAAGATATCCACTGACCGAAACTGGAAATTATTATACCTACAGTAACGTTATGGTGGTCATATGCTAGTTCTATAGAAAAATGAAAAACTGAGTTGAATTCGTTATCATGCAGAACCAAAAGTTGCATGTGAAACATCCTATGCCTAGACTCAAGGTTTGATTTAGTTCAATGCGTCAACACATGCAATAACATACCATTCTTTAGTCTACGATGCTGGTTGATAAGCGAATTATTCATTTGACTCTGTTGAATTAAGGAAGCCTCCGTCTGTTGGATATCATAGAACTGATGTTTCTAATCCATGTTTTGAATCTAGTTGATGGAAACTGGGGACAATGGAGTCCATGGAGCTCCTGCAGCAAATCTTGCCGACAAGGAAAATATTCTAGAGAACGAAAATGTGATTCACCAGCTCCACAACATGGTGGAAAGAAATGCGAAGGAAAAGCAACCGAGGAAGGAGTCTGTAACAAGGATATCCCATGTCTTGGTAAACTTGAAAAGCATTCCATTTTAGTAATCCTTCCTCATCCTTATTTCTAAGTATTGTGGCGTGCCTCTGTCTGTCTCCAGCACAATCGTTTTGGGGACGTAGGGACGTGTTTTCAAAATTTGCCTTATACTTTGTTTATCCAAATTTTAAAAAAGAAGAAATTAGATACAATTCATATTTCTTTGTCATTTCCAATGGCCACTGCCATCCCATTGACATAGCCCTTCAATGGCCACGTCGTTATCATTGTCATTGGTAGTGTCATTGTCATCGCCTATTACTATTCTAATGCAATAGCCAGTCGTTGCCATTTTTGGCGTAATTTCCATAATTTAACATAGTCACTACTCAATGGTTGATGTTTGTATTCTGATTGCCATTGCCATTGCCATTTTTGGTTTTAGTCGATGGAAATTGGGGAGAGTGGAGCAAATGGAGTCAATGCAGTAAGACTTGTCAACAGGGAAATCAAACACGAAAACGCGTATGCGACTCGCCGGCTGCAAACTATGGTGGGAAGAAGTGTCCTGGCTATTCCACGGAAACTCAAATTTGCAACAGAGATGTCTCTTGTCCAGGTGAGGCCGTAGAGGAATTTGTATTCCCCCTCCCCAATACAACCCCTTCTGAGAGTAATATTCAACTACACCTGCCAAAAATCATCGATCTTGGTAATCAGTTCCTAATATATAAGAAAATAGTTTAGTAGACTTACACAATACAGCTGACTGGTGGCTTGTAACCAAACCGTCCTTGCTTTACCATAGAATACTGTCTCTATAGTTACTTTGAATCTCGCATCGCATTGACGGCTGCTCCAATTTGCAAGGAACTGTAAAGACAAAGGATACTTTAGCAACTACCATTAAATAACTCTTTCATTTTTTGCTATAAGTGGATGGAAATTGGGGAAAGTGGAGTAAGTGGAGTGAGTGTAGCAAGACGTGTAAACAAGGAAAGCAATCCCGGGAACGAGAATGCAATTACCCATCTCCAAAGTATGGCGGGAAGAAATGTCAAGGACATTCAAGTCAGGAGCGAGTGTGCAATGAAAATGTTCCATGTCCAGGTACTGCAACTTGTTTTTTGTAAGGGTAACAGCCCAGCCTTATTGATTGCTTTTTTTTTTTTTTCATTAGGGTCCAGTTGTTTTAAGCCCGAATAATTAAGCTAATTCTGGATTACTACGAACTTAAACTGCAGTTTATTTCTTATGAAAAGTCTTCCCAACATTTTTAGTTAATTTTGACTTGACTTTTAATACTTTCCTTTATCAAAAAATTACGTTTTTTTTTGACGGAAAAGATGGTGAGGAAGTTTAAATACCTCAATTTAAGTTTTGTAGAGGCTGTCGTTATTGTTGTCGTGCCAGAGTTTAAACAACTTGTGTTTTTTTTAAGTCGACGGAAACTGGGGAGATTGGAGCAGATGGAGCACTTGCACAAAGACTTGTAAACAAGGCAAGCAATCACGAAAACGTGAATGCAACTCACCTGTCCCAAAATATGGTGGAAAGACCTGCCCAGGTGACTCAAGTGAAAGCCAGGATTGCAAAAAAGATGTCCCATGTCCAAGTGAGTTAACGAATTTAGGG
>OX421446.1:26785284-26787784 GCA_949126865.1 Montipora capitata
CACGAAAAGTCGTTCCTGCGAAAGGAATGTAAAGTTTGCGTAGATGATAGCGGTATTAATTGGATTGTCAATATTCTCATGTAATGAATGCCACCAATAACAGTTCCTTCCTTCCCTGATGATCCTTCTCTACAAAGTTCAACTTGCTACGTATTGTCAAGGTTGGGTTCAAGCTATGGCTTATGCATTTTAAGTGGCTTTGCCATTACTTAGACCCGAAAGCAAACAGTAACGTTTTCTTCTTGTTTTGCAGTTGATGGAAAGTGGGGTGAATGGAGCTCTTGGAGTGAATGTAGTAAATCGTGTAAACAAGGACAGCGATCACGGAGCCGAAAATGTGACTCACCAGTTCCGAAGTACGATGGAAACCCCTGTGATGGAGATTCCAAACAGAAGATTCCATGCAATGAGAATATTCCTTGTCCAGGTAGGATTTCGATGACAATGTTGGGTCAAACTATTTGCCGAATGACGGCCAGAAACTAATTTCACAAAGAGATTCTTTTTTCCCTTCTTTAGCTGTGCATACCACAGATAGTACAACGTAACATTACGTAGTTGAGTTGAGCTAGGAAACACAGAAACAGAGACAATGAATGTCACAAAAAAACAGTCATTGCTTAGGACTAAGCTATCCCTTCCAGGCCATCTAAGTGAGAAAACAAGAATAAGTAAGCTTGGGTAAGACTTAGTTAATATTAGTTAGGCTGAGTTAATATTGCCAAGATGGTAAAACAAGTAAACTATTAAAAGGGAACATTTATGACCTCTACTCGTGAGGTTACTATATAATTTCAAGTTTACATTTTTGAATTTCTTACATTTTAAAATATATTTCATTTAGCACTTACCTTCGTCGTTCTAAATATTAGTTTAACTAAGCTAGCTATTTTCGAAACGTAATTCAACATTATACTGTGATGATTGTACTAGCAAGGTTCATTGACCATAAGCAAAACCAACGAGAAGAGACACTTAACTACTTAACGGCAATTACTTTGTCTCTTCAGTTGATGGAATGTGGGGATCTTGGACCACGTGGAGCGCTTGTAGTCAAACGTGTGGTTATGGTATAAGAGACAGGAAACGATACTGCGACAGTCCAAGGCCTGCTTACAATGGATCATCCTGTGTGGGTGATGGATACCAGAAGATGAGATGCCATGCATACTATCCTTGCCCAGGTGCCTATATATATAATGCAGTTTTTACATTCAATTTCAGTTTAAAGCTATGTCAAACTCAAATGAGATGTAACAAAATCGTCCATAGCAAGCAAAATTATTAGTATTTCTTTTTATAGATTTCTATCCTTTTCTTATCAACGTTTTATAATTTCGATTGAAAAGTAACAAAAGTGCAGAAAGCCTTGACCAAGTGGAAGTCAAGGCTTGCTTAATGAAAGTTAATCACAAAGCACGATTCCTGTTTACAGTCAATGGCAACTGGACAAGTTGGAGCTCTTGGACCCCATGTACCAAGACCTGCGGATTGAGCTACCGCAAGCGATCTCGATCCTGTACTAATCCACGCCCGCAGTACGGCGGGAATGGCTGTGATGGAACGAACGAAGAAGTTGGACGTTGCACTCGTCAAGCTTGTAAGTTCATTTAATAGTTGAATCTTTCTGTACACGTACAGGCATTTCAAATTCAATTTTCATAGATTATTCCTCTGCAACGAAGACTACTTGTATGAAAGCAAAGTAAAGTGCAAATACCAATTCAATACACCTTCTGATGCTTTCAAAACGAAGAGGTACTACAAACAGAGATAGCCCCAGTCTTTTCTCGTGCTTTGATGATTATCCAAGATGGCTGCCACCAGCTTGGCCTTGTCTAGTGCACGTGAGGAATGCATACTAAAGCTATTGCACTCTTCAGTTATAGCGTGTCTATTGGTATCTGACCCCATTCAATTAAATTCGTCGCCTGCAGAAATCTCGGGCGTAGTGCGGATAACAATGAATAACTGCTGTCTTTAAGTTGCCTCAACAAGAGATTTTAAATCCTCTTTCTAAAAGGAGAATCGAGAAGCAATACGCATGTAGAATAAATATGTCACAAAGGTATCCATCCGCAACAAGCAGCAGTGATGATTTTTTCAGGCGTTTTTATTATCAACAGCATAAATTGCTCAATTAAATGCGGTGTTCCCACTAATATCAGCCGTCTCAACTATCTCAACTTCGCAGTTTGAGAAGATAGATGTTTCACATTTATCCTCTATCAGATAGAGGTACCTCCCACAAAAATGTAGCAGCATTTTTAAAAAATAAAAAGTGTTGACTTACTAGAGAGGCGTGTACTAAGTATAGTTGTCCATCAACCTCAATTTGTTTTTCTTGCTTGTAAAAAACAGAACTTGTTTTCCTTCTTGAAACTTATAATTACCATTAATGTAAATTACATTCTTTTTTTTTTCTTTCAGGTGACATCTACGGATAATAAAGATAAAGAATGATTTAAGCAAGTATCTCCAAACGTCCAGTTGTCTTTCT
>OX421446.1:26797784-26817784 GCA_949126865.1 Montipora capitata
ATCACATTTCGATTCACATTCACTGGACGGATTGACTTTGACAACCACTTCGCTTTCAGCTTAAAAGTAGTGAGTATGCGTGACGTCATAACTCATAGATGCAAATATATTGAGCAAGCATGCACAAGTCAGACACATTTTGTTTATCTATCCCATTCTCGTTCCCAGAGTTCTCGTTTCTTTTGGTCACGTGGAAGGAGAAACGAGAACGAAAAGTGAAAGCGAGTGGCTCTGGAGACGAGAAAGTATCTAGCCAATGAAACGGGCGCCGGGCAAAACTACGCTCACCAAACTAGTGACAAAAGAAATTTTGTATGATGTTTCATCATCTATTTCAAGGGATATCACGTATCTGATTGGTTAATGCCAATGAACAAATAGGTGAAGGACTGCAATACGGAAGTTCCTATGGAAACACAGCGATAAGTAATTTTATTGCGTATCTAATAAATACAAAATCTTATGAACTTGCTTGTGCATTTGGCGATTTATGCTCACTTGTGATACGTCTCTCGTGCCCCTAAATCACGATATGCCCTCGCGTTCATACGAATTCCTATACTTTTGAAATGTTTGACGGGTTTCAAATCTGAAGCCCCGGCTACACGTTCAAACATTGTTAGAAGAACACGGCCCAACACTGTTATAAGAACGCTTCTAGCAATGTTGGATACGCATACAACATTGTTTGAAACACGCCACTGTAGTCTTCTCAATACAACAGGGAATTTTAGTAAAGACGACGGGTACGGCTACAGCAATGCCACAAAGCAAGAATATTATTGGTTGAAAAAGGAAAAATGCTCGTGCTGCACGTGCAACACGAATTTCCGTGCATTTCGTTGCTGTACTCCACAAAAAAACAACGTGAAATCACCTAATTTTAGGTTTTGACGACAACGTGAGCATATAACAATGAAAAAGTCATTTTCAGTTTTGACTTTAAAACCGTTCGTACCCACCATTTACAGGATAGTTCGCCTGTATTGTACAATGTGAACAAGACGGATTAATCGCGAAATACTTGCGATAGCGCTTACTTATTATATTTTGGCGATCGTTTAGCGAGTGAGGCAATCTACGGTCAGCCTTCGCCGCGTGCACAAGTCCTGTTTCGTTTTTTGTCCTATCGAGCTGATTTAGTGTTTTATGCCTTCGTTAGACGGTATATGATAGCGTTCATTTACATTGTAAGAGTGCATGTCAGTAAAAATCAAACATTTTCGAATTTTCGCGGCCACAGCTCAAAAATGGATTTTGCTCAAATTTTGTCCAGAAGTAGCCTATTATGTCTCTAAATGCACTGTATAGTTTTTTAAATCATTTGTATTTTTATTTTGGAGAAAATGCAAATTTAAGAGTTCGTGTCGAAATTGCCATTTCTTCCGCAAAAATTAACGCTTACTTTGCCGTCAAATTTCGCTACAAAAACCAATTCGTATCCGCTCAAAACCTCCTAAAAGCTCTTCTGTGATATCTCTACATGAGGTTTACGTGATTTTTTCGAAATTTGAATCACCGCTTGCATCCGAAACGAGATGCTTCCGTGAAGCATACACTGGGTTGCCTGTGGTACGTGTTACAGAAAATCAGAAGGCACTGAATTGTGTAGTATTGAAATACAGCATTCCAGTCTCTGAAGAGTAACAAATAAAAGAGAAACGAGAAACATTGGCTTCTGGGCTGATATATTGATAATTTTCAAGTTCCCTCACAACTTCTTTTCACCATAAGTGTGCCCTCTGAGCATCTTTGTAATACTAAACTTCACTGAAGTTAAGCCCTCTGTTCAGCGGGGTTAGTGTTAGGATGGGAGACCAAAACAATAAACCCCTCACAAAAAACAGAAGTCTGACCGAAAATACTATTAACGCTAACAAATGCGAACTCAGCAAGGTACAGATTTTGTTAGCTTGCTTTATGCAAAACAAATATTGATGAAAAAGCAAATAACTATTGATACACAGTTTTTAGAAAGAGCAGAAGGAAGTTTCCGGGACGGTCGATCGAGAATAAAATATTTACGACATGAAAACAACATTAATTTTGAACCGTGAATATAGAATATACAAACATTTTGGGAGGTTTTTGCAACGTTCAAGTAAATCGCAAAATCCAAAGTGACATGGCCGGAATTCAGCGGGCGCCGTGATTAAGTTACCGCGGCATGTTTACTCGCAAACAGTGAAGCATCTGTGTCAAATGATGGCAAGATACCGGGTTTTTGTAAGTTTCTTTTTCTGTCAAGTGTTATAAAGTTTGACAATGAAATGAGCGAAGTCAAAACAAAGATCACAATCGCCCAACTCTTGTTTATGTAAAGTCAAAATTTACTCTCCAAGACGCGTACGACGTTATTTATCACCAGGTAATTCCATCATTTTGGAAATAGCAGCTACTTTATTATTCATCTGTGTCACAATTTTTCACTGATTTTGGGGCTCATTTTGTTGAAACTCAAGCACGCTTCCAACAGGCCTGTGAACCCTTCCGGCTTACAGAGCAATACTAAAAACTTCTCCCATATCACATTTCAACCTTAAGCTCGGAAATTCAATACACAACATGATATTATAATTCACAAAGGCAGAAAATACCACAGAATCCTTTTCCAGCGAAAAATTTATTGAAACAAACAACATATTTGCTCTTAGAGGCGAAAACCTCTTCCTATTTCGTTGCGTGCGTGAAGACAAGAAACTCAATCGTGTCAAATTACCATGTACTTCAGGTAAATACAGCTCACTTTGATTTCGTCTCGACGGGCGATAGATTGTTGTCGAAGTCCATTACTCGCCGCTTTTGAGATTCCTGCCTAGTTTATCCAACTGACTTTCCATTATTGAGCTCCATAAGGGTATATTTTGTTTAAGGATCCACTAAAACGCCATTCGAGTTACATGACTTTCGACGCCATTGCAGGCTAAGTTAATGATTCTAAAATTTGGTTTTATCAACGGAGTTGATAATGTAAATTGGCCACCGTACAGAGATTCTAAAAGCTGACGTTTCGAGCGTTAGCCCTTCGTCAGAGCGAATCCTTCGTATACTACTTCCCCACCGACGCAGCACCACAGTTTCTTTAGAAACTACCCCTTCATTCATAAGTTAATGATTCTACTGTGTCCACCAGAGAAATCTACGCAGTTCCACTACCCTCTCGATCCTAAGAAAATACGCGCAGAAGGCTCTAAGCACAAAGACACCACTTACCAAGGGAGTGACAGGCAATACTTTTACCGACACGGAAAAAAAAAATAAATAAAAAAAATAAAACAAACTAAACGCAGACCTCGACTGGGTTTGCCATACTTGCAACCCAGTAATAATTTCAACTTTAAGACGCCTGGTTTTACTTGACTGAAGGTACCCCTGAAACCGCATCGTTTTTCAACATGCGATAAAGCTCTAAATCTAACAATATTTGCACCGTTAACTCTCTAAGTGATAAGCTTTCAATTGATATAAAAATTTCTTTGGGCAAATGTATACGCGCTGCCTGACAGTTAATCAAATTCATGCGATTTTGACCTCTTGACATCAAATGGCCTAATTTGCATAATCATCGACTATGAAAAACAAGTCACTTAGAATTCTTGTTTTAAGTTTTTTACGGCAAGAATCGAAACCTTGACAATACTTCCTACCTGTTTATGACTTAGTTGTTGTTTAAAACCTCCAATTTTACCACAAATCGTACAATTTTCCCACAAATAGTGTCAGCCAACGGTTGGTGCATGTACATCCGATTACTATTCAATACGTTTATGTCCCATGGTCAGTTCACTTTAACAGTGACGGCAGTCTCTTATAATGGCCAAATTCCTGGTAACCTCATAATATCACAAACTGAATATCGGTACCATAGGAAAATTTCCCGTGCAGCTGGGAACCGTAATCCTTCAACCGGAATGTTTTAATACACGGATTCACGTGACATCTAGTGTTTGGTTGGTGAGTGGTGTGAGAGGCACCGCCCATAAACCAATAGTTTTGGCCTGAAGGAATAACATAACATCAGATCAGTAGCGCTGTAAGAATAAATTAGTGTTAAGTTTGACTTGTATCGAGTTTTAGGATAGTCATACCCACCCTTCGCTCGAATTGCTTTCGAAGGCCCTGAATAAGCATGGGAGTCGTACCCAGACCTGAATTGCGTGCTTGCTTGCTCTCAATTTCTACACTGACGCATCAGTATTCAAGGATTCATTCATCACCATTTGTTTGAAATTATGCACTAACGCAGCCTATTCTACTTTGAGAGTGGCAAAGGGGTTTTCCGTAATCCATGATCAGACTACTTTACAGCTGTAATCACGACCAGTGAAAGTTGTAAAATTCAGCGTGATGCGTGACAGTGACTCGAAGCTCGCTCTTTCTTTTTCATTTCCAAATTGGAAGTCAAATTCTTAGTTAGCTGAAAACTGTTAACGTTGAAAGGAGGTCTTTTTAACAAAGTCTCTCTGACTTAAGTAACCATCAACTGAGAAAGCTACTCGAAAAAACCCTGTTACCTGTAGTTACCTGTTTCCCGTTTTGAGCTTCTTTTCAGAAAATCACATTCCTGGTTTTTTGATGTAATATAAAATGCATTTATACACACTGAATTGTTAATAGAAAGAGTTATTATGGTCACTTCACCTCGATCTAGCTATTTGCAATCCTTCGGGTCAACAATGAAGGTTCATTCAGGTTTCCTAAAACGAGGACAATCTGGAATCCGGAATCCGGAATCCGGAATCCGGAATCCGGAATAAGAACTTAAACCAAAGTCCCTTTAAATGATCCAGCGTCTATTACGGAATAAGAATAGGTGTAGTGATGGCTCGTAGTATGTTGAACCAGCTGGGAAGTTCAAAACATGTTTAAAATTTCATGTGAATCTCTCTCTAAAAGCCAAGGATTTCTAACTTCTATTCTATGCATTCCTATTCCGGAATAAGGTCAATCGAATGCATCCTAACATTGTACGTGCGATACTTATGGAAAAGCATTTTACCACACGAAATGGAATGTTGCAAAGGGTGACTATTCCAACTTGAAAAATGACGAATCATACGCATATACGAGTGCAGCGAGAAAGAGTCTAGCTGGTGTCACGGTCAACACATCGGAATCAGTGGGAACTGATTTCGCTTAACACACGTAGGCTGGGTCTGCTCTTGATATCTCTATGATGGAGGCAAGATTATGTGTCACAACTTTCTTGATAAAAGAGTTCTCACTGTAACCATGTTCAGCTGCAAGTACAACAGGTTTCCCTCAGAGTCTAATGTCTGCTAAAATGTTAAATGCATTCGATCAGTTTCGAAAGACAAAATGCTGTGAAACGTGCTTCATTCACCTTATAATTAGTTTAAAAAAACTATACATACATACCAACGAGATGCTTTATTAACATCTTTCCGACGTTGAGTCTTTTCGCTTCCGTTTTGGCTCGAGTTTCACTGTGTTGCGGATTCCGGATTCCGGATTCTAACTTTTAAGCAAATGCGGTTCATTTAATCATAAAGCCTTCAATTTCCATACCTTAACAACAAACAGCAACAGGTAAGTTGCTTTTCAGTTGGAGAATCGTGATTGTGAAAATCGTCAGATTTAATATAAACTTTAAAAAATTGCTATCGCGCATATTGTATTCATTTCTTGCCACACTCCTATGCCATCACTACTGTATAAAATGCTGTTGATGAAACTAACACCATCCGATTTTAACCCCTACTGAACATACAAGCTACGCGCATGTGCCAAAGATTCTCAGTTGGGCAATGTATGCCGATCACACACCATCACTCTCAAGACCCTGGGTACCAGCGCCTGATTCTATGGCTGTCTTCGTATGTCTGATATGGCTGGCAGTTTCAACGTCAATCCTCAGAGTAGTTCGGTATGCTTTGATTCGATTTTTGATTGTAGACACTTTTCGGTCACACGATCCTTTTCCACCGTTGGGCTGCTAAGAGACGGACCATTAGGAAAGTGATGGGGGGGATGGGGGATTTTCAGCTGGAAGGAATTTTTTTTTTCGCACACTGCTCGTGCAGGATTTTTTTTTCCAGGTGAAACCCCCTGCACGAATTTTTTTTGGACAAATATTGCTTTTTTTTTAACAGTGAAATCTTGATTCATTATCTATATGTTTTTGTGATTTATAAATTATTCTCCACTCACAACGGATCAAAGGATACAGGCCACTTTTTAATGCAAAATCTTTTCGAAAATGTACACACAGTGAGAGAGGAGGAAGCCACTTGGAGTGGACGGCTTCCCTGTACATTTTTGCAGTCCCTGCCCCCTGGAATTCCTCTCCCACAGCCCATCATAATGATGCCATAACCCATTCACCAACACAGCCCCTCTGTAGTGCCCTCCAATCCAAAATCTTATATTTATTTATTACAAATTTTATTTTATTATTTTTATTATAACACAGTATTAACAGAGAATATATCGTACATGTAGGTACACTAGCTGCAATTTAAAACAAAAACAAGGTTCTAATTGTCTCCTTTCAATAAGAAGAAAGTGATTTTTGTTTATTCATATTGTGCCTGGTAATATTGTTGATTTCTGAATGACATTTCTGGCTATTGTAGTGTGAATTAATTTATGTCACCTTTAATTTGTCATATCATTCAGTGTGAGGAAGACACCTCAGTAAACTAGACGTCTTTATTTATTAATAATAATATAGCAGGGCCTGGGGTAAGGCCCCAAGAATATTTTGAACGAGAATTATTTTTAATAGACACTGGCAAATATTATATAATTATTAAATAAAAGTCACCATTGAGCCTTCCTTCTGCATGAATTTTTTTTCTTTACGTTTTACTTTACGTGATTTTTTTCTCTTGGCATTTTCCCTTGAATGAATTTTTTTTTGGTTTTTTCCCCATCCCCCCCATCACTTTTCTAATGGTCCGTCCCTAACTTCTACCTTGCATCTTTTGAAATGGCCTGCGGAACTCTAAACCTTGTACCACCGGGCTCCTGCTCTTGTCCAGCTTATTACCAGAGTCGGGTGATGATGAGGGCAGAGGCGGGCGGGAGGTTGCGCGACCTCCTCGTTCTCCCGCCAGTTCTCCATCCCTACTTGTACACGCCTGCCTTAGTCTCCAGTTTCTCATCTCCTTCGAACGCCTGTCAGGCAGGCTACTTTTTCAGTCGGCTACGTATGTCGGAGCGACTCTGCAAAAAAGAGCTCCTTTCAAAGTTAACTGTTTTCGACTAACTGAGTATTTAATTTTGGAAATGAGAAAGAAAGAGCTAGTTTTTTATGTTTTTTTTTTTTTTTTTTTTTTTGAACCACTGGGTGCTTACCATTTAGCCAAATTTCGGTTTGAGGCCAAATGGAAAGGCAATTTTCCGGAAAATCTTTTCGGAAATTGTGAACAACCTCCAGAGGTAGTCCTCTTTTTTCGTTTGGAATGGAATTCGAGAAATTATCTTACCATTTGCGAGAATCGTTCCGTTTCCAGGCCCTTTCTCACAAGATTGAGTAAAATATGCGGGGTGGAATACTGTGTGGTAAATGGTAAGCCCCATTCTCATCCGGTTGGTCATTAAATTCAGAAAATTGCTTAATTACCTTTATGCAAACAATCATTCCATCCGGATTATTTGGCTAAATGGTAAGAACCAACTTATCTATCACGCATCACGCTGAATTTTACAACTGTCACTGGCCGTCATTACGGCTGTAAAGTAGTCCGATCATGAATCACGGAAAACCCCTTTGCCACTCTCAAAGTAGAGAAGGCTGCGTTAGTTTAGCATTTTAAATAAATGGTGATGAATAAAACCTTGAAAATTGATGCGTCAATATAGAAATTGAGACTAAGCAAGCACGCAGTTCAGGTCTGGGTACCACCCCTATGCTTATTTCCTCCGAAAGCTATTCGTGGGAAGGGTGGGTATGACTACCGTATCCTAAAACTCGACATATTCAGAATTGAGATCTGCTACGTTATATGGTTCGATGTAATTTATTCATTACTCTGATTTCAAGTGATCGAGCGATTGAAGAAACCTGCAAAATCCAACCTCTAGCCCTTGTCATAGTAGATAGAAACCGTTAGTAAATTTTTTTGGGGGGGTGCACATTCCCCCCCTCCGCCCCTCCCCCTCCTCCTCTTTCTCCAGACCGCTATCTGGCAAGGTTTCAATACTCTGGTGAAGTTACGATGTACAGCGACCCGGCGGAATAAGATGGTCGCAAATGCTGTTCCGGAAAATACAAATAAGTCAACAAAATATGCTTTCAACGTCTTTAAACATGTGAAGAAAGTCCTGAGCAGACTTTAGAGATTTAATCCTGAGTCATGTTCTTGAGTAAAGAATTTAAAACATTCATTTGCCTTTTTTTTTCTGAGTATAAAATAAACCAACAGTTTGAAAGAGAGATTTAAAAAAAACAGCAGCATTTGAAAACACTGTCATCCAAGCCGGCATCCAAACTTTGCACATTCTGTCTTTCATGGTTGAATTCCTTTTTTCAGTAGGCAAAAAAGCGCCTTGTTTTCCAGTTTTCGATTCGCAGTGACAATTAAAATGATTTGATTTTTTCCTGAGACGGACACGCTTTCTTTGCAGTCAGATTTTGAACAGTGCATCGAAAAAAAAAGAAAAAAGCAAGGAACGCCATCAGATCAACACTGACATTATACGAGTGGTTTTTTTCCGCGATATGAAAATTAATGGGAGGGTTATAAAGTAAATAAACCCCTTTCTGGCTTGCTGGTATGATGGCTGATAATGTCCTTGGCTGAGAGATTGTACTGAAAATTTCATATAAAGGTAAAGTAACTTTATTTAAGGGGGGTAGTTCCTTCAGCTACGATGCTGGTATCAATGGAAGCCGACGGTGCGCCCTTGACCTCACTCCCTCTGTCAGTGCTCAGTTTTACGGGTATTTAAAGCTATAGTTACAAGGATCAGAGGAAAGTCGAAACAGACGTTTTAAGTCACCGAAGATCGAACCGGGGACGTCTTGCTCCTAAAGCCGCGCGTTAGCCAACTGAGCCACGACTGCTCATTATCCGCCGACATACCAGCCGCCCAAAGGGGTTAATTTACTATATGGCGGATGAGTGGATTTCGTGACCCAACAAATATCTCGGTCACGGGTAATTCAGACAGTCGAAAGATCCACTCTATATTGTGCCACCACTACTCAATCGGACACTCAAGCTAGGTGATATGTGGGCGCGTTGGCCAGCCAAGCCACCGTGCAGTTTATTAAGCATTCATTTGGAATAGGTACAAAAATATTAATACATCAATTCTAAAATAAAGAGAAAATACACCTGAGGTGGACACGAAAACCCGTAAAAAAACCAGCAGGTGGAAAAAAGCGGGTAACGTGTACTTCCGACCAAGGCAGTGGTGCGACCCTCGGGATTCTAGGGTATTCTACTTGAAAGACACTACTGACACTACTGACACTACTAACGAGGGCATGTCCACAAAAATCGAACAAAAGGTGGCCACAGCTCAAAAATGGATTTTGCTCAAATTTTGTCCAGATGTAACCTATTATGTCTCTAAATTTTTTAAATCATTTGTATTTTTATTTTGGAGAAAATGCAAATTTAAGAGTTCGTGTCGAAATCGCCATTTCTTCCCCAAAAATTAACGCTTACTTTGCCGTCAAATTTCGCTACAAAAACCAATTCGTATCCGCTCAAAACCTCCTAAAAGCTCTTCTGTGATATCTCTGCATGAGGTTTACCACAGGCTCCCCAAGCTGAAAATACGTGATGTATGCGATAGTTTGTGTATATAGAGAATTGTATGGGAAGATCACCGATCGATAGTAAACAAATTGTGTAAATAACTATCTCATTTGAAATAAAGTTTTCCTACCTCAAATGTGTGACGAACGTGTCTCTTTTGCCGAGTTTAGAGCCACTCTGACGCCGTTTAGTGAAGTTATCCGGAAGGCCGTTACTAAAATAATAGGAAGGCCGACCACTCAATCCATCGCTGGCCAGACCTCACTCCACAAATCGTTTTCTCCTCAACAGGAAAAGTCCCGAATCGCAATAAAAACAACAGTTCCATAAAGCCCAATAAATTTCACTCCAAATACGTGTGTTTCGGCGGCCGAAAGACTCGTGACGAACGAAAACTTTGCCTTAAAATTCACCTCTTCGGCTTTCCTCAGAGGCTTGTGACCGGGCTCGCGACAACGGAAACTCGCAAGATGGTTTCAGCCTCAACTCTTATTGGTCCATTTGAATTTGACCGCGCGCTGGCAACACGACCGTTGTTGACTTGTGACCGGGACTTTACCTTTTGAGGAGAAAACGATTTGTGGAGTGAGGTCTGGCCAGCGATGGATGGAGTGGTCGGCCTTCCTATTATTTTAGTAACGGCCTTCCGGATAACTTCACTAAACGGCGTCAGAGTGGCTCTAAACTCGGCAAAAGAGACAAGTTCGTCACACTTTTGAGGTAGGAAAACTTTATTTCAAATGAGATAGTTATTTCCACAATTTTTTTACGATAGGTGATTTTCCCATACAATTCTCTATATACACAAACTGTCGCATACACCACGTATTTTCAGGTTGGGGAGCCTGTGGGTTTACGTGATTTTTTCGAAATTTGAATCACCGCTTGCATCCGAAATAATTTCAACTTTAAGACGCCTGGTTTTACTTGACTGAAGGTACCCCTCAAACCGCATCGTTTTTCAACATGCGATTAAGCTCTAAATCTAACAATATTTGCACCGTTAACTCTCTAAGTGATAAGCTTTCAAGTGATATAAAAATTTCTTTGGGCAAATGTATACGCGCTGCGTGACAGTTAATCAAATTCATGTGATTTTGACCTTTTGACATCAAATGGCCTAATTTGCATAATCATCGAAGATGAAAAACAAGTCACTTAGAATTCTTGTTTTAACTTTTTTACGGCAAGAATCAAAATCTTGACATTAATTCCTACCTGTTTATGACTTAGTTGTTGTTTAAAACCTCCAATTTTACCACAAATCGTATAAATAGTGTCAGCCAACAGTTGGTGTACATCCGATTACTATTCAATACGTTCATGTCCCATGGTCAGTTCACCTTAACAGTAATGACATTCTCTTATAATGGCCAAATTGGCTCATTAACCTTTTCCTGGTAACCTCACAATATCACAAACTGAATATCTGTACCATAGGGAACTTTCCCGTGCAACTGGGAACCGTATTCCTTCAACCCCAATGTTTAATACACGAGCTCACGTGACGTCTGGTGTTTGGTTGATGAGTGGTGTGAGACGCACCGCCCAAGTGACATTTAGTGATTTTCCAGTAAGAAGCCCTGCCGGGGTTGGAGGTTTCCGTGTCACTTGTCTGAAATTTAAGAGGTCTCGTGTCGGCGTTTTGTTAATGTTTCACGTTGCTGTGACCGTTGCGGTCAGAAATTTAAAGAAAGGATGTCCTTTGTCGCGATTTCATATTAAATGCCATCGCTACTTTTTAGGCTATGTCGCTTGTCGGAATTCCCCCTGGCAGACCTCCGGTAAGGTTTTGTTGATGTGCGGAAAAAGACGCACCAACCATAAACCAGTAGTTTTGGCCTGAAGGAACATAACAGTAGACCAGTAGTGCTGTAAGAATAAATTAGTCTTACGTTTGACTTATAATAAGTGTAAGTATTCTTATGTCTAGATCTCGATTGCATTGATCCTTAGCGTGGCTATCCTCCCATTTGTTCCTTTTTTCAGCAATGTGTTTTTCACCCTTACGGTCTTGCGACAAATCAAAATTTCCTTTACTCCACGGCGATAACTTTTGACAAAGGTTAAACATATCACTGGATTAGTTATGGAAGATAAGAATAGTCCCATGTAGACCATAAACCCGAACACGACGTAAAGCCAACAAAACCTTGGATTGGGTTCAAGGTATTTCCACTGTCCTGACACTCTTAATATTGATAGCGTAGCAGAAGAAACAGAAAATGTATAAAATGCCACCACGATACAAAGGCTCATCTTTATGGCTTGCTGATTGCTTGTATCTTTTTGATACACTTTGCCAAGAACAGTCAATTTGCGTCGCCTACACAAGGTTACTCCAATAGCGCAATACAAAATTGTGATGACGATCAAAGGAGCAAATATGAAACCACCGATAAGTACAAATGACCAAACCCTATACAGAGAATAATTATTATCTCCGTCTTCTCTGCACAATGTAAGTCCATGGTACTCCTGCACCTTCACCGCGAAGAGATCTTTGGAGTTAACTACTATTGCCACAGTCCAGGTGGAAGCAATGGCAATAGCGCGAAACCTAGAGGATATCATTTTGATTTTCATCGGAAAGACCACGGCCATGAATCGATCAACAGCGATCCAAAGAAGACTTTGCACAGAAACACAGAGAGAAACGTGAAGAAGAAAGCTCCCCAATTTACACAGAACTAGTCCAGCCGTATCATGCACTTTCCACGAAAGAGGTTTGGTCGCTTCACTCGCAAGGCTAAGTGGAATTGCTACAATAGGGAAGATGAGGTCGGAAACTGCCATGTTGACAATAAGGAAATTTACTGTTTTTCTAAGCTCTTTTCGTTTATAAACCACGACAATTATTAAACTATTTCCAACCAAGCTGATCAGTAAAATAAGGGACATGAAAAACATTTGGAATGCAGTGATGGAGCTAGGCTTATTAGAGAAATCGTAGAGGTTGCACTTGCCGCCATTTTGTAGGTTAGAAGATCCGTTGCTAAAATTTGCGGAGAACATATTTTATACTTCACAGTCGCTTTCGCACTCCTTTTGAATTGATATTCCGTTAATTTGAAACAGGTTTCAATTTCGTGAAATCTCCGTAAGATCAGCAGACTAAATCCTTGCTTGCCATGCTTGTCAGGCATGCATATCAACTATTTTGAAAAGACGGCAACACTGATGTTGCCCACAGCTGTTTTGGAGTTAATTAAAAAAGAAAAAGCAAATCATCGACTGATGCTCGCTCAGTTTGCTTTAAATAAATAAATACGTACTGAAAATGAAGTATGATTGCAGCTGACCTTTTTCAATTCCCAGACTTGGAAAAAAGTCGCATTTTAAGTCCGAGCTATTTGTCATTTGCAACCGTTTGTGATGCTTTCTCTGTTTTTTTAGTCGTTTATAACCTTTACTGAAGTCTTCGTGCAAAAAAATTAAATTAATTTTCTTTCAGCTATGAGCCAATATTTCCCAAACTTAAAACAAGCTTCTTAAACAAAAGTATGACTAAGGTTTTACTGTTATTAATAATATCATCGTTTTCATTTTTATTTTATTGTTTTGTTTTTGAAAAGTCCTGGAAAGCTTTGACAGGTGTCTCCCACGATTTCAAATCGAACACAGATAATTTTTTTCAGTTCAAGTTGGACCTGACACGCAACCATGGAACAATCACAACAAATCCTCATTATAAAAACGTGTTTTGTTGACGGTTAGTACACACGTTTCGGAGTTCACTTAGAATTTTAATTAAAGACATTTGTGCTGTTTGCTAAGCGGATTGTAAATTGAAAGGATGAATTTTTTTGGGATTTCATGTTGTTAATGCTTTAAGTAACGTCGCAAGGTAAAAATAAAAGGGAAGCCGGAAAAAATTGACTGAGAGGGTTCGTCAAATCGCATGCCCGCTTTTGAGACAGGCTAACTTTGTCAGTATCGACAGGCCTCCCAACATTCATAAATAAACAGCTCTCGACACCTCAAGAAAGGGGGTGGACGCGTGGGCAAACCAACACTGACAGTTTTAGCATTGCAATTACGACAAACACCAGTCAAAATTCGGATCATTGTTTTTTTCTTCAAATAAAGGAGACTTCTCAGATTTTATTTCACTTCTTGGCTGTTAGCTGCAAATGTCGGGTAATTTCTCGAACGGGTAATTTCTCGAAAGAGAGAGACAAGTAAGAATAAAATACGTTTTCACGGTTTTAGGACGTCGACAATTAATCAATTAATTAATTAATGCAAGTAGCAACCTGGTGTATGCGATTGCCGTTCCTTGTGAAGTAAAGATCTCCGTATTGATGGGCATGCATTCGATCTGTTTTTATATGCCGATCAAATTGAGAGGGTCCAGAAGTCCAGAAGCGATTCTTTATCATACAGAGAAGCACTACCGTGACAATACTCTAAATTGAAGTTGAAGTTAGCTTCTAACTGACAGAAAGATTTGTGCGTAACGTTGTTCAACAAGATAAACGAGAGAGGTTGCAAGGGCTGCCCAGCTGCCTGCCCGCAACAATTTTTTAAAGTTCAACTCATTGAGAAACAAACGAATGTTCACACTCCCAAAACTAAAAACCAAAAGGTTCCAGAAGTCGCTCTTTATACATTTTACTACAACGAAAGAGTGTAAATTATGGTATGATCAATTTTAATATCACGAATATTTGAGTTTCATCTTCTGTTGCTTATTAACCTGCGATCAGGCGTACTTTTCCTTACACATGGTGGGAAAAGGTACGCCTGATACAATTTCTTAACGAGTCGTCTGCTCGTAGTCCAGAATCTGGACTTTACTCTGATTGGCCGAAAAACAATAGAGCTTTTGGAGCCTCGCTCCGATTGGTTACAGAATTGCAAATCATACTTCTTGTAAATCGGTTAACAGCTGATGAAATTATGGCCGCCAAGAAGGATTTCACCACGAGTGATGTTTAGGCTCTGTTTACAGCTGCTGTTGCTTCGACTTCAGATTTTTCTCAAAAACCTTTAAAGGACGAGCGGAGAGAATGCATCCGAAGAATGGTTTGAGTAAAAGAAGACATTACAGTTGTACTTCCTACGGGATTTCGCAATAGTGTTATTAATACAGGCCCGAACATTCTAGAAGAAAATGCATCGTTCTTCTTCCACCAACTCGAAAACGTTTGTAGTTGTGGCAAGTCCTTTGGAATATATTCGGAAGTAACAAGTTGTGAATCCAAAAAGAACCAAATAGAACTTTAGGGCTGCCACATTCGGGGAATCAGCCGAGCTTGACAGAGAAATTCGACACTGTTTACGGAATCGCTGAACAATCTGAACACACTTCTAACAAAATGATAGCTGAGTAGCTGCTGCTGAAAAACTAGAATTTCTCAAAGTCCATTTTCCTCATATCTATTTTTATAGCATCTTTTATTGGCATCTCAAATATTCGAGTTTAAATAAAGTTTATTGTACTGTTGATTGCGCCTGATGATGACATGAAGAATTCGGGCTTTTTCTGCCATTTTATCTCGAAATTCTTTGTTCCTTGATGGTTTGAACAGAGAAACCGCACCAACTGTCAAGCAGGATTTGCCGAAATAGCTTTGATTGCAGAAATCAAAGCCAGAGAGCTATTTTGTTTTTGTCGCATCTTTACTTGAATCGCAGCGTGCAGGTAATTTCCGGTAAAATCTGATTGGCTCACATTTACAGCATGACACATGATAATATCACTCTTGGTGGGCGGCAGACGACTCGTTAAAAAATTGTATCAGGCGTACTTTTTAGCGCCCTGTCTCAAGAAAAGTACGCTTGATCGCAGGTTAGTTGCTTATAGCTTATGTTTGCATCTAAGCATTTTATGGCATGTAATTCAGCTGAAAAACTGGAAGTGGTGTTTCAATGAACGAATTTTGTTCTTGTTCTTGTTCTTGTTCTTGTTCTTGTTCTTGTTCTTGTTCTTGTTCTTGTTCTTGTTCTTGTTCTTGTTCTTGTTCTTGTTCTTGTTCTTGTTCTTGTTCTGGTTTTGGTTCTGGTTCTGGTTCTGGTTCTGGTTCTGTTTCTGGTTCTGGTTCTGGTTCTGGTTCTGGTTCTTGTTCTTGTTCTTGTTCTTCTTCTTGTTCTTGTTCTTGTTCTTGTTCTTGTTCTTGTTCTGGTTTTGGTTGTGGTTCTGGTTCTGGTTCTGGTTCTGGTTCTGGTTCTGGTTCTGGTTCTGGCTCTGGTTCTGGTTCTTGTTCTTGTTCTTGTTCTTGTTCTTGTTCTTGTTCTTGTTCTTGTTCTTGTTCTTGTTCTGGTTTTGGTTCTGGTTCTGGTTCTGGTTCTGGTTCTGGTTCTTGTTCTTGTTCTTGTTCTTGTTCTTGTTCTTCTTCTTGTTCTTGTTCTTGTTCTTGTTCTTGTTCTTGTTCTTGTTCTGGTTTTGGTTCTGGTTCTGGTTCTGGTTCTGGTTCTGGTTCTGGTTCTGGTTCTGGTTCTGGTTCTGGTTCTGGTTCTGGTTCTTGTTCTTGTTCTTGTTCTTGTTCTTGTTCTTGTTCTTGTTCTTGTTCTTGTTCTTGTTCTTGTTCTTGTTCTTGTTCTGGTTCTGGTTCTGGTTCTGGTTCTGGTTCTGGTTCTGGTTCTGGTTCTGGTTCTGGTTCTGGTTCTGGTTCTGGTTCTGGTTCTGGTTCTGGTTCTGGTTCTGGTTCTTCTTCTTGTTCTTGTTCTTGTTCTTGTTCTTGTTCTTGTTCTTGTTCTTGTTCTTGTTCTTGTTCTTGTTCTTGTTCTTGTTCTTGTTCTTGTTCTTGTTCTTGTTCTTGTTCTTGTTCTTGTTCTTGTTCTTGTTCTGGTTCTGGTTCTGGTTCTGGTTCTGGTTCTGGTTCTGGTTCTGGTTCTGGTTCTGGTTCTGGTTCTGGTTCTGGTTCTGGTTCTGGTTCTTGTTCTTGTTCTTCTTCTTGTTCTTGTTCTTGTTCTTGTTCTGGTTCTTGTTCTTGTTCTTGTTCTTGTTCTTCTTCTTGTTCTTGTTCTTGTTCTTGTTCTTGTTCTTGTTCTTGTTCTGGTTTTGGTTCTGGTTCTGGTTCTGGTTCTGGTTCTGGTTCTGGTTCTGGTTCTGGTTCTGGTTCTGGTTCTCGTTCTCGTTCTTGTTCTTGTTCTTGTTCTTGTTCTTGTTCTTGTTCTTGTTCTTGTTCTGGTTCTGGTTCTGGTTCTGGTTCTTGTTCTTGTTCTGGTTCTGGTTCTGGTTCTGGTTCTTGTTCTTGTTCTGGTTCTGGTTCTGGTTCTGGTTCTGGTTCTTGTTCTTGTTCTTGTTCTTGTTCTGGTTCTGGTTCTGGTTCTGGTTCTTGTTCTGGTTCTGGTTCTGGTTCTGGTTCTGGTTCTGGTTCTGGTTCTGGTTCTGGTTCTGGTTCTTGTTCTTGTTCTTGTTCTTGTTCTTGTTCTTGTTCTTGTTCTTGTTCTGGTTCTGGTTCTGGTTCTGGTTCTGGTTCTGGTTCTGGTTCTTGTTCTTGTTCTTGTTCTGGTTCTGGTTCTGGTTCTGGTTCTTGTTCTTGTTCTTGTTCTTGTTCTGGTTCTGGTTCTGGTTCTGGTTCTTGTTCTGGTTCTGGTTCTGGTTCTGGTTCTGGTTCTGGTTCTGGTTCTGGTTCTTGTTCTGGTTCTGGTTCTGGTTCTGGTTCTTGTTCTGGTTCTGGTTCTGGTTCTGGTTCTGGTTCTGGTTCTGGTTCTGGTTCTGGTTCTGGTTCTTGTTCTTGTTCTTGTTCTTGTTCTTGTTCTTGTTCTTGTTCTTGTTCTGGTTCTGGTTCTGGTTCTGGTTCTGGTTCTGGTTCTGGTTCTGGTTCTGGTTCTTGTTCTTGTTCTTGTTCTTGTTCTTGTTCTTGTTCTTGTTCTTGTTCTTGTTCTTGTTCTTGTTCTTGTTCTTGTTCTGGTTCTGGTTCTGGTTCTGGTTCTGGTTCTTGTTCTGGTTCTGGTTCTGGTTCTGGTTCTGGTTCTGGTTCTGGTTCTGGTTCTGGTTCTGGTTCTGGTTCTGGTTCTGGTTCTGGTTCTTGTTCTTGTTCTTGTTCTTGTTCTTGTTCTTGTTCTTCTTCTTGTTCTTGTTCTTGTTCTTGTTCTTGTTCTTGTTCTTGTTCTGGTTCTGGTTCTGGTTCTGGTTCTTGTTCTGGTTCTGGTTCTGGTTCTGGTTCTGGTTCTGGTTCTGGTTCTGGTTCTGGTTCTGGTTCTGGTTCTGGTTCTGGTTCTGGTTCTGGTTCTGGTTCTGGTTCTGGTTCTGGTTCTGGTTCTGGTTCTTGTTCTTGTTCTTGTTCTTGTTCTTGTTCTTGTTCTTGTTCTTGTTCTTGTTCTTGTTCTTGTTCTTGTTCTTGTTCTTGTTCTTGTTCTTGTTCTGGTTCTGGTTCTGGTTCTGGTTCTGGTTCTGGTTCTGGTTCTGGTTCTGGTTCTGGTTCTGGTTCTGGTTCTGGTTCTTGTTCTTGTTCTTGTTCTTGTTCTTCTTCTTCTTCTTGTTCTTGTTCTTGTTCTTGTTCTTGTTCTTCTTCTTCTTCTTCTTCTTCTTCTTCTTCTTCTTCTTCTTCTTCATCTTCATCTTGTTCATATTCTCTAAAGAGAGGGCCCCCTTCTTAGATCGAAGATTCAGACTATTTGGTTAAAATAGATTGTAGTCCTCATTGATATTTTGAACACTGTTTTAGTCCAGCATTTCGTCGTTTTCCGGACTACCGGATCAATCTCACTGATCAATCTCAAATTGTGCTAATGAAATCTTTAATTGCAAGGAAAAATTACATAAATTGGCTTAATATGTATGGCTTTTATATTTGATGCCTCAGACGTGGCATCATTTGGCTACATGCATACACCCGCGTACTTTGCGCTCACAGTGTTTTACTTCTTTTTCTTTAAATTATACCAGTTGGAGAACGTTGACGATACTTATTTCATGCAGGAGCGCCTGTGAATTGTATACAATGTTGCTGCCTACAAATCTTACCGACGGATTTCCGAAAAACAGAACGAGACTCAAAATGATCAGAATGGCTTTCGTGCGTCAGCTTGGTCGGAAATGCACTAATAATCCTTGTAGTTTATAAAAGGAAAGAACTTAGAAAGACAGTTAATTTTTTTTATCGTTAATATGGCGGTATCTGACATGATTTTCCCTTTGCGTATATTCCAGTTAACTTGGTAAATGAAGTGACCAGTTCTTTTCGATGGCAAGTTCCAGGAGCGACGTCGACCGGGTTAATTCTTTGTATACTGCATTTTCTTCTCTGGAATATTTCCACCACTGTTTCAGTACAAAGTCTTCTCTGGATTGCTGTAGATCGATTCATGGCCGTGGTCTTTCCGATGAAAATTGAAATCATATCATCGAAGTTTCGCGCTATTGTCATTGCTTCAACCTGGATTGTAACAATAGTCATCAATTTTGAAGATTTTTATTTGGTAAAAGTAGAGAAGGAAGTCTGCGTGGAACACACGACTTCTGGGTTTTTTAAAGTTTTGTCATATGTAACCATCACTGGTGTTTGGGCAGCTCCATTGATTGTCATGACACTTTTGTATTGTGCAATTGCAGTGACCTTGTTCAGGAGACAAAAAATAATTGTTAACATGAATCAAACGAACAGAAGAAATTACCGAGCTATAAAGATGAGTGTATGCATTATGGCGGCATTTTATGGCTGTTTCGTTTCTCATGTGGCGTATTTAATTATAAAATTGTCGTGAAAACGGGAATCGCTTGTTACCGACAGAACGTTTTGTTCGTTTCCTGACTTGATCTGGTTTTTATCCTACTTGGGACTATCCTTATCCTCCATAACAAACCCAATTATTTGTTTAATATTTGTGGAGCAATAGTACCGTAGTGCAGTAAAATACATTTGTTTAGGCTTTAGAGCAGGGGATTAAAAAAAGAAGGCACGATGAAAATGGAAAAATAGGGCAAATAACCCTGCAAAACATCAGAGTAATCCCAGAGATTAAAAATAATCTTGCATTTAGTGAAGCTTCAATGGAAACAAAGGTCCCAAGGACTGCAGAGCTCAAAATTCCTTCCAACACATCCGGAATCCCAGGATCTTTCAAAAAGCCGTTCAACCTACAAGACACCGAACCCAAACAACCAACCACCAATGACACAATCGTAGTAAACACACGCGATGGATCTTATTGATTTCCTTTCGGCAAGAGGAAAGTAGTTAGTGATTTTCTCATCCTCTTTTGTTACCACGTTCTTATCCCGTCCCAAGTCACTGAGAAATCGACAAACGTGTACTCCCACACTGAGTTACGCATTGCTAAGATAGTTTTATACCACATTTTTCGTCGTCATAT
>OX421446.1:26822784-26825284 GCA_949126865.1 Montipora capitata
GAAGAGCTTGACTGGCAGTTCTCGCCTCTAGTGAAACAGGGACATCTCTGCTTTATCCTAGTGTTCTCAATGGATGGAAGTCATTGGCCGTGGAAGTCTTTAATACCGTTCCTTTTCCACTCAGTATTTGTTGGATTCATGATCCAAATCGGTTTCAACCATCCTTTGTGCTTACTATACTTTCAAGTGGCTCCACGATTTGGCCGGAGTTTGTTCTCCAATCAGGGAATGTTCGCCTTGCAGCCTCTCCCGTCATGAAAACATCGAAAGAAATCGCTTAACGCAGATCTTTCAAGGAAGTTATCGTAAAGAGCCCATATGAGTGATCTACTTCTATTGCATCATTAAGCTATGTTTGTTTTTAAGTCTTTCAGTTTCTTTGATTTTCGGTTGTCCCTTAGTAGGACTAAGAATGTCAGGTTTTCATGATGCATGAGCTTATTTCCATTTTCATTGAAATGTGCTAAGTTGACATGCCAAGGAAAGGCAGTCAGTTGTAAGTTTTTTTTATTCCGACGCGGTTATATTTTTAGGCCTTCTTCTGCCTCTTCCAGTCGTACGCGTTTGTTTTCACTTTATAAGCCTATGAGATATTCCACTTACAGCGACTCTTTCAAGAAGTCTTTCCATGGTATTGTTCCCGATATTGTTTAATTTAGTACTCACTCAACTGGTGGAGCTACACCAGCCCCTGATCCTGCAGTCCCTGACAGAAAACGTCTACGACACGACCGTTGGGCCTCAGTAAGTGCCATTAATACCTATGTCAGACACTCTTTGGAGAGTTTATTAGAGGTCTCAAATTCACTTTCTCCTTCACTCAAGCCCTTTCTTTTAGTTTTACGGAGGGCTTGGTTGTGTTTTATGCCTTCGTTAGGCGGTATACGATAGCGTTCATTAACATTGTAAGTAGTGTCTTTCAAGTAGAATACCCTAGAATCCCGAGGGTCGCACCACTGCCTTGGTCGGGAGTACACGTTCCCCGCTTTTTCCCACCTGCTGTTCTTTTTTTAGGGGTTTTCGTGTCCGGCTCAGGTGTATTGCTTTTCTCTTTATTTTAGAATTGATGTATTAATATTTTTGTACCTATTCCAATGCTTAATAAACTGCACGATGGCTTGGCTGGCCAACGCGCCCACATATCACCTAGCTTGAGTGTCCGGTTGAGTAGTAATGGCAAAATAGGGTGGATCTTTGGACGGTATAAATTAACCGTGACTTAGATATTTGTTGGGTCACCATAGGCAGCCCAAGCTCGCGTCACTACAGACAGCCGTTGAGAATTTGAACGCGTTATAAGACTTTGTATGGGAAATCAAATACCGTCGATTATAAAGCTTAAAAAATGGTCAATTTAACTTTCATTCAATAAAGTGAATAAAAATGACTCACCTCTGGTGTATTCTTGTGCCTTTTGGAGCTTATTACACCGTTTCGGGAATTCTGTGTTTTCGGTGTTTTCAATGTTCTAAGACGAAGTCAAGGCTGCACACTACGATTCCGACCGTTGTCAGCTCAGAGGCGGTTTGCGACTCGAAAATCCATCCCAGCCAAGATTTTTTCACGCAAAGCTAAAGCCACATCATTTGCGAACCTCCGTGAATGTTTCATCGTCAAAAAACCCCACGCACTTGGCTGGAAATGAGCATTTTCTGCTTCGATTTCCACGATAGCCGATGAATTTAACTGCAGGTGATCACCGACGAGAACACGGAGCTTGGGTCCGAGGTCAAATTAACTCCACCCGATGGAGGTACAGTCATTTCATTTACAAGACTTACCCCATCCCCACAGCGGCTTCTCGAACAGCTCCATCGTTACGAGTGACGCTGTGGGGATGGGGTAAGTGTTGTACATGAAATGACTGTACCTCCATCGGGTGGAGTTAATTTGACCTCGGACCCAAGCTCCGTGTTCTCGTCGGTGATCACCTGCAGTTAAATTCATCGGCTATCGTGGAAATCGAAGCAGAAAATGCTCATTTCCAGCCAAGTGCGTGGGGTTTTTTGACGATGAAACATTCACGGAGGTTCGCAAATGATGTGGCTTTAGCTTTGCGTGAAAAAATCTTGGCTGGGATGGATTTTCGAGTCGCAAACCGCCTCTGAGCTGACAACGGTCGGAATCGTAGTGTGCAGCCTTGACTTCGTCTTAGAACATTGAAAACACCGAAAACACAGAATTCCCGAAACGGTGTAATAAGCTCCAAAAGGCACAAGAATACACCAGAGGTGAGTCATTTTTATTCACTTTATTGAATGAAAGTTAAATTGACCATTTTTTAAGCTTTATAATCGACGGTATTTGATTTCCCATACAAAGTCTTATAACGCGTTCAAATTCTCAACGGCTGTCTGTAGTGACGCGAGCTTGGGCTGCCTATGGGGTCACGAGATCCAGTCATCCGCCATATAGTAAATGAACCCCTCCGCAGCTGGTATGTCGGCTGATAATGATAATATGAAATTTTCAGGACAATCTCTCAGCCAAGGACATTATC
>OX421446.1:26835284-26857784 GCA_949126865.1 Montipora capitata
CTGCATACTTACGATCAGGTGGGATTACTTCAGTCGTGAAAAACGACGATTCCAAAGTTGTTTCCGAGAGATTATTGAAATTGCACGGCCGGTGGAAAACTGATGTGGCAAAAGATATGTATGTTAAAGAGGCCGACTCTAGCCATTTAAGTGTGTGCGTAGCCTAGGTTTGTAATGTTAAGTTCCGCTTGTTGAAATTGAGTACTTCTTGTATACTATCTCCATTAAAAGTTGTATTTGGGTTCGCTTGCGACCCTCCCATACCTGTGGTTCAGTTTGCTTTATGGATCTTTAAAGATGAAAATGATTTACGTTCGTTTGAACGTAGTGAATTAGAAAGTAAAAGATATTGATGTTTGTTGGTGGGTTTGGTGTAAAAATCCGTTTCTGTGGAGCCATCCTTGACTGAAACCATGACATCAAGGAATGGTGTGTCAGTGAAAGAGTGTGGGCATGTGAATTTGATGGTGGAATGCAGGTTGCTCGGATAATCCACAAACATTTTCAGTTTCTGTGGGCCTTCGGTCCAAATCATGAAAATGTCATCGATAAATCTGAACCACATGTGGGTTTGATGAGGTGCGTGACGAAGGGCGTTTTGTTCAAATTTACCCAGAAAGAGGTTCGCGTAAGAAGGAGCCACCATCGTTCCCATAGCAGTGCCATGTTTTTGAAAATAATGTTCTGAGTCGAATGTGAAGTTGTTCATGGTAAGGATCGTGCGAATGAGATCGCAAAGGGTCTCTGAAGGAATGCGTGGATTGGCGCGTTTTTGAAGGAAGCTACGACAGGGGCGCCAATCCCTTCATTATGTGGTATGTTGCTGTATAGTGATATTACGTCGAGTGAGACAAGTAGAGCGTTGTGAGGACGTCTGTTGAGAGAGGCAAGTTTGTTGAGGAAATCAGTTGTGTCTTTGATGTAAGACGGTAAAGTGCAGACCAGTGGTTTGAGGTGGAAATTAACAAACTGTAAAATGCGTTCATGTGGGATGACTGTTGCAAAAGACTATAGGTCGTCCGGGATTGTTGACTTTATGAATTTTAGGTAGAATATGAAAGCGTCCGGCTTTGGGATTGTTTAATTTTGTGGGAGTTACTGTCTGTTTTTCTTGTCAATAAGTCCTTTGCAAAGGACTTACAGAATACATACAACGAATGCTCGTCAATTGTCGAACATTCGTTTTATGTATTCTGTAACTCGTTTTTGTATGGTATCAGACTAGTAGGTATCTTGTCGTTCGTAAAATTAAGGTGGGGTTGTTGAGTTGTCGGTAACATTCGCCTGGTACCAAGTTTTATCCATTATTACGGTCGCCGAGCCTTTGTCAGCAGACTTGATAACAATGTCTTGTCGGTTTTTGAGCTTGCGTATAGCGTGTCGTTGGGCTGTAGGAAGATTGTTAACGATACGTCTGGGGTGGTTGTGAGAAGAACATTTTTAATGGCTTGATGGAATGCATTAAGATTAGAGTCTCTGTCAGTAGGAGGTGTCCAAAGACTTTCAGGGTGGAAAGGATTGGATATATATTGCCGGTAGTGCTGTCGTGAAAGAATTCAGTAATGCGCATACGTCTGGCAAATTCGTTGAAATCCGTGTTAACCTCGCGCCAGTCAATACGTCGGGGGTTGGGGCAAAAAGTAAGCCCTCTAGCTAACAGTTGAGTTTCGTCGTTGGTGAGCGTGACATTAGAAAGATTAACTACAAATGAGGTGTCAAGAGGAAGTTTGGTTTTGTTCAGGTGGTTTTTGAGTGGTTTAGTGTTTTTGCTACGTTCCTTTTTACGCTTGGATGCGTGGCTGATGGTATGAGGTGAAGATGTGTTATCTGTGGGTGTGGCTGAAGAAGGATGACCTTTGGAATTGTTTTAGCGTAAACGACGGTTTGAAAGTACTTTTGCAAGAGATTGACCCATAGAGGATAATTTAGCGTTAAAGTAATTAAAGCATTCTATACTACTGTTTTTACGCAAAAGGTCCTTGTTAGATAAAAGTTTTCTTGAAGTGTTTTTATGATCTGGCGGGATTCTTGAATGTGAAGCTTGAGGTAAATGCGTCCAGAGATGAGTTTTTGTTTGTGTCACAAGTGAAGAAAATTCATTTTTTTCGCGGAAATTGTTGGTGTACATTTGGGCATGAGCCCTTACGGAATGATGTTCTTACGGAAGTAGATGTAGTTTTGTAGGTGTTAGTGTCGAACAAGCTTGAGTTGGATCTTTTTGGTTGAGTTGAGCAGTTTGGTTAATTTTGGCGGCTGTAGATTGTCATATAGAGTGTTGTCCTGTGTAGCTGGACCAGGATTGGGACGGATGTCCATGCAAAGTAATAACAGGTTGACTGGGAATAAAGCAAACGGAGGAATTGAACTAGTAAAGATGGCCACTTTGGAGCACCCGGGATGACTTTGAAGTGTGCAACTGCGCGCGCGGGAGCTGACCGACGAGTTGAGGATACGTTTTTCGAAATTTCTCTTCTGTTGAAAAAGATTTCACTCGTTCGCTGCGCTCACTCGTGAAATATATTTAGCAGGAGAAGAGAAATTTTGCATCTCCAAGCCGCCATGTAATATCCTCTGTTTATCACTTGTAACCTATGACTGCTGAGGTAGCATAATAAACCTTCAAATAATAGAAGAAAAAGTTGGCATAAATTTCATCTCTTCAAAAAAAATTTGCAAAATTCCCGTAAACGTTAGTTTTTCGTATATATGTCAGCCTTGCTTACCACAAAATATTTAAAATACGATTCAACTGTACGTAAGGCCTGGTCTCGGAAAATTGAGGAGTGGTTCTGGGAACCAATATGGCAACGAAAGTGGGAATCACGTTCTGCACAATGCAATAATCGGGGGTGGAAGCGAATAATTGGATCCCACTTATTCCAGTTATTTAACAATTATTCGCCGAAGGCGAAGTGATTATCGGTGAATATTCACCGAGACGAAGTCGAGGTGAATATTCACCGATAATCACTGAGCCTAAGGCGAATAATTGTTTTAGTATAAATACACAGGTGATTATTTCAAAAAAGAGAAAAAAAAAACATTTCAACGCGAAAATCATCTTCACTTACAGTGGCAAAACGACTACTGGCAGCCATTTTGTCCGTCGAGGTGATTATCGGCTGATAATCCGAGATAGCGAGCCAATGAGAGCGCGCGATTTTGTATAATCACCTGTGTATTTATACTAATACGGCAATATTCATTATTGAATTTTTGTTCGATATTCATTTTTCCGTATTCGTTATTCTCTAAAGGAAACCGTAAAATTCTTTATCGTGAATGTTCGAACGCCAAATATTCCTTTTACCAAGTTTCTTTTGTAAGCCGTTTCCATCTCCGACAATAACAAATTACTATGAAAATGGGGATTAGGAAACTAAATAGGGGGACAATAGTCCCCCAAAAAAATGTGAGTATACGTAAGTCTGTGTCACCTTTGAGACAGGGCGCGGCAGGGGTAATATTAGGGAGCTTACGAAACGACGACGCCGACGGCAACGACGACGCTACAAAACAACAGGTTTAGTGAGAAAAAACAATGGCCCTGCACGCTCTGCACGTGCGTTTTACATTTTGGTACATTTCTTTGCTGTCATCGACCAAATTCAAGGTTCTTTGGAGGACGTTAGCACATGACGATGAATTTTCAGTTCTCTCTCTATGCTTCCAACCCACTCATACCAGTTTAATTCCTCGACAGTTACTACACATTTTTAACTCGAAACGACATGAAATAGTTTCGTAGTGATATGAATAACGCGAACTCGCATTTTTAAATGAAGTCGTCGTAGCCGTCGTCGTCCTCCTTTCGTAAATTAGGGACCTTAAGCAAGGACGACGACGACGGCTGCGAGAACGCAACAAATTTGCATATTCAGTAGGAAAAAACAATAGCTTTGCACGCCCTGCACGTGCGTTTCACATTTTGATACATTTCTTTGCCGTTCTCGTCTTGACTACGACGTGAAATGATCAAATTTGAGGTCATGTGGAGGACGAGAGCACATGACGACGAATTTTCAATTTTCTCTTTAACTGTCCACACCGTTCTCATCAATTTTATTCTTGGATTGCGCATTCACACTTTCCAAGCCGAACGACATGGAGTAATCGTAAAATTATTACAGTAACGGGAAATAATATTTTTAGGCAACGTTCTCGTAGCCGTCGTCGTCGTCGTCGTCCTTGCTTAAGGTCCCTAACAGAACGGTACAGGCCCAGATGTGAAAAAGATGACGAGTTTAAATAGCGAAAAAAGGTGACAAAAAAACTTGGTAATTACATGCGAAATAAATATAGTGGCGATTATTTATCTAATGAGCACACAGAGGAAATCAAAGGATAGAACGGATCCGAAAACTGGGTGCTACTTTAAGAAAATGGTACTTTAAGAAAATGGATTAGCTCTACCGAGCTCGTGGGATTTTCGAAACAAATCGGCTCCGCCCAAGCCAACTACTAATTGTAAATGGATATTGTTCTCAGTCCTGAACTAACTTTATCCAATAGCCTCTTGCCCAAAAGAATAGCCTAGAGTGGCTTCCCTACGGACCCTACGGACTGAAGGAGGGCCCACCAGAATTTCCGTGGACGAATGTCAGGAACAGCGAGCGTAAGGCTACCCCGAAACTCGCGATCATGAAGCAAGCGCAGGAGTGGACCAACCAACACAAACGGAGAGAAGGCGTACACATTCCAGGTTATGCCCGGTAGGAAAAGGGTGCGCGAAGACATTGATTCCTTGAGACGCCGGCGTAGGCCAACGAGTAAAATAGGCAGCATGCGACCGGAAAGGTCATGTTGGCAATTGCTGTCCAAAGCCATGAGGTCGAAGGTACGTGGCCCAAATCCGTTCTCCACCAACTTCCAGGGTTTCTCAGAAAGAGTGCAGTCCAGATTAGAGCGCTCTTGTGATGGACTATCCGCCAGGTTATCATGATCATGGTAAGGGATGTAATGCATATCAATGGTCAACTTGAAAAGGCGACTTAACTCTAGGATCTCCTTTACTGAATTGTTAACTGCTGAGTTCTTGCATCAGTAGTTTCCTATCGCAGCCTTTAGGGTTCTGTTATCAGTGTGTACATCTACCCTGGAATGGCGTTCATGGTCCTTAAAGGCGCAGTGGGAATGGCGCAGTGCTCTAGCCTCAAGGTAGCTGATATTCGCTGACGCATCTTGCCAGTAGTCCCTTGATCGAGCCTCGCTCCCATCCTTGAACAAAACTCCACCCCAAGAGCGCTTGGAGGCATCACAATACAACGTGACGATGCAATGTAACTCTGAACGCCACGGGAAGCAATCGGTCCATTTATCGAGAAAACGCCAGTGCTGGAGTTCTGAACTTAATTTGTCATTATCCTGATGGAGCCCTTAGGTGAGCGAGCCATTTGCGCAATGGCCTGAAACAATCTGCGCAGGTAGAGCTTACACGACAAGATGGCTAAACTTAACGAAACCATCTTTCCTACGAAACGCTGGAGGGTTTTTAAAGTTACCATGCTGGATGATAATATGCTCTCTCTGAGGGTAATGAATGTGACCTTCTTGTCATGAAACTCCAAGAAAGACTGGCGCAGGGAATCGCATACAAAACCAAAGAAACGTACCGATGTAGAAAGAACACGTTGAGATTTCTCAATATTAATGAAATATCCGGCTTTATCAAGAGGTAGCATATGATATATGCCGCGGCTTCAGCATTCTGCCGGGAAGGGGGAAACGCAACGTTTGTTGGGGGTATGAATAACTGTCCCACGTGATGGTCATTCAAATGCAAAATACGTCTCGGAAGAATGGTGGAGCTTGACGTGTTGGTAACCATTCTTATCATCAAAGCTAGTTTGGAAGTGGCCAGGGAGTACATATCTTGGTAAGTCGGTCAAGTAGTCGAGTTTGAAAGGGGTATCTCTAATCCACAGATTTAAAAAACCTTCATCCTGGCAAAGCCGGGGCTTGGACGGTTCGACGGTAACTGGAAGGATTAGGTGTGGTGGAGGGACACTGCCGACTTCACCTCAGATGGAGACAGCCCCAGATTCAACCCATTGAAAAATTGTATCAGCAATGAAATCCGAGAACTTTGCACACGAAGGAGAGTTCTTAAAAAGAATAGGTGGGGGCGAAGCGATGTCATACGACTGTTGTTTGAACATCTCTTTGAAATGCCGGAAAAAATGTTCCATCCGGCCCCCGTGCTGGATAACCTCTAACAAATTCACATTGTTGAGATTATCGAAATCTGCCAAGAGATGTTTCCAGACGAGAGAGTGGCAGTGGATAGTACGAGCCAGCTAACGATCCCTAGCTCGGGGTGAGAGGAAAGCATGTCTGTTGATACCAAGGGGCAAACGAGAGGCTGGGTTCCCCGTGTTGTACTAGACAGCGGAGTATGTTCTGAAGGTTTTGCGCCAGCAGCGGCCATAACACGCAAGATGAACGAACGGTTATTTTCCTACAAGTGAACAAAAAACGACGAATAAACCAAAAGCTTAAAAAACTAAAAGAGGGAACCCAACCCTTCGTTGACCTCAGACCTGAACGAGGTCCAGAGTGGTGTGGAACACTGAGAAGGAACCTTAGGGTCAAAGAAGGGAGAGAGTCTAAAAACTAATGTGGACAAGCAAAATGTACCACAAACAGCCATAGAAGTGAACAAGACAACCTGTGATGTACGGATAAACAATTTTGTTTATTTATTATTATTATTATTATTATTATTATTATTATTATTATTATTATTATTATTATTATTATTATTATTATTATTATCATTCCAAGTCAGCTCAGCGTCTTTCCAAATCGTATTAGACGAAATTAGTAGCGGGAACTACTCAAGCTTTGACCAACACACCCTCGGGTTCCACGCATCATGATTCCGAATCGAGGAACGGGGAGAAAGAACCAGCCTGCAACGCGGAGCGGTTGTGCGAATGTGCTACGGCATCTTGGAGGCACTCTTTAGGATTGAGGTGTTCTCTTTTGCCATTTTGGCGCGTATAGGGTTTCCTAACAACCCCAACATCAGGTCCAACATCTTTTGGGAATTGAGGACATCCCAACGCTCCGGTATCTCATCGAGTGCGGCTGCATATTGGTTCGCCTTTGTATGGACCTGAGTACGCGCTAACCTCCCAAGGACTTGAGTAAGGTCCAACGCCTCAAATCGATCGAACGCCTGCATGGGGCGGTTGAGATAGCGTCTAAGTACCGTGAGGGCGCTCTCTGTGCTCTGCAGGGTCTTTTCTTGTTCGAGTGTTTTTATCTTCTCCTCCAGGAGCTTTAGTCGGTCATAAGCCTATAACACATTTACTTTCATCCTTCGAATTTACATGATGTGCCACGCAAAAAAACCGAGAATTTGTAAACAAACCCGTTCCTGCTTTAACCCAGGGCAATATTGACAATATGCGAGATATGTGTGAGTAACTGAAGCAGAACTAGCACATTAATGAGCGCTAATAACATAATACATTCGGTAAACACAAATGCCTGGATATCACAATTGACATGGCAAGACGGCGAACAGTAAGTGAGGACAACAACTGTAAGAATACTCCAGAGGATTATGGGAAAGAAAAACAAATGCCTTGGCCGTAACGGTGGCAGCCAAGCCTGCATAATCATGTGCTAAAATACTCTCTTGTTAACTGCGGCATGATTCGCACCAGTAAAAACAAATAAACTGAACCCATCCACTTGAAAACAAAGTTTAACCACAAAAGTTCTCCGTTTTCTAGTCGTAAGTAAGCTTGAAACTTGCTGGACAGCCAAAACTCTCCGCCTTCTAGCGGTATGAGACTAACGACCCAGAATAATACTTTAACTCCTTACTCTACCACTAAGTTGTAATACAACTAGCTTGCGAAGACAAGGTAACATATTCCCGGCCAACGAATGGTCGCTAATTACTGAATGTTACACACTAACCTGACAAAGATTCTCAAGGATAGTCACAATGCTCTTCGCGGCCTACTAGCGGAAACGAGTGCAAGAAATTCTAAGAAAAATGAATGGTTTAGCTCAACGCCAACTGGCGGTATCCAAATGCACTACTTGCTAATTAGCGGTACAGCATAAAACTTTGTCCCTCGCCAACTTGTGGTATCATGCAAAGCTCGTTTCTCGTTAACTAGCGGTATGAAACATCACTCCTCGTCACCTAGCGGTATTAAAACTCGTTCCTCGCCATCTAGTGGCATCAAAACTGGTTCCTCATCAGCAGGTGGTATCAAATCTCCTTCCACATGAACTAGCGGTATGGGAGTTCTCTCCTCGCTAACTGGCGGTACCAAAACTAGTCCCTCGCCAACTAGCGGCATCGAAGTTCACTCTTCGCTAACTAGCGGTATTAAAACTCGGTCCTCGCCAACGCGCGGTATCAATTCGTTTCTCGCCAACTAGCGGTATCAAAACCCGATCTTTGTAACTAGCGGTATCAAAACCCGATCTTTGTAACTCGCGGTATGAAAGTTCACTCCTCGCCAACTCGCGGTATCAAAACTCGTTCCTCGCCGGCTAGCGATGATGAAACCGCTAGGAAATCAGCAACGTACTTCTGGTTAATCGGCAATTGAGTAGCCTACTACGCGTGATACACGCTAAAAGTCTTCGCCCGCTAGCGGTATCCAACAACACGAACAGTGGCTCTAAAAAAATTACGAAAAGAATGTCGAGAACGGCTAGAAAAAACTATAGTTACCTCGGCTTCCACAGGAATGGGTTCAACTTCGGGAGCTGGTGGATCCGCGGCTGCTGCTGCATGTTGGAGCAGGAACGGACGCAGGAGCGAGAAAAGGGGCCGGAGTTGGAGGGTCCGGTAATTCCGCCATTAGGTTGAAGATTATACCACACGAGGGTGCTGGTGTCGGTTGACCGCTAATAGCAAAAACACACTTCCTGGCCCAGAACGCCGGCAAAGTGACAACGATCGAAGGAAAGGCCCGGCTTTAAAGGCAATCAGGCCACAAAGCATCATGCATGCTAGTATGCAACCAACGCTAGGGGATTGGGAGGTTTAGGCGACACTTTCACGATGCGCTAATTAATTATGCAGTGAGAATATGTCGAAATCCTCACAAGTGGGTGATTAATCTCATCGATCATCATACAAAGCTCGTAAATTCACATCCCCCTGCAGTGCTCGACACTAACGCTAGTCCACTAGCCCAGGACTAGTAAAACTTCATGGTGGGCTAGTGAAAATGTGCTCCTACTAGCCCCTAGACTAGTTAGTTTTGTGGAAAAACTTATGTACTACAACTTTCTAACTTAGGAATTTTTTGTGGAACGCTTTATCAGGAGCTTGTTTTAAGTATTTTTTAGTAATGTAAACCACAGGACTTGCAATGAGTCCATATGAAAGGGGTTTGGTACGATCGCCTCGCAAAACAGACTCCATTTTGGAAAAGGCCTTAGGATCTCGCTTCCATGACACTCCCGAGGGACCTGGGTGAGAGCCGCTAGTCCGCCATCTTGGAGATTTTTCGCGCGTCACGTTACTCCAAGAATGAAAAAGATTTCAAGCTTTTTTGACGCCTTACCTTCAAGGAAACGCCCTGCTAGGGCCGAGGATCCTAAGGCAGATTTACAGTGTTCGCAAGAGGACCATGTCATGCAGCATGAAGAAAAAAAGAAGTGCGATCAACGCTCAAGAAATTTTCAACCGAGCTGGAAGAAAACATATCCATGGCTGCGATTCATTGAAGGAAAAATGTACTGTGCAACTTGTGTGGACTCAAACATAAGCGCTGAGAGATTAGCAAATCCGAACTCGACTTTTGTCACAGGGACAGACAATTTCCGTTTGGATTCGATAAGAAGTCATGAAAGTTCCATACCCCACGTACAGGTAACAAAAGCTTTTATGTTTCGATGCAATCCTGAGAAAGCTCTACTTCCAAGAGCACTTGCTGCTGTATCAGAAGAAGTGCAATTGAAGATGAAAAAATTATTTGAGGTAGCCTATTTCGTTGCCAAGCTTGAACTTCCATTCACGGTATATGAAAGTATCGTTTCTTTAGAGACAAAACATGGAGTGAAATTAGGACAAACTTATCACAATGATAAAGCATGTAAGAACTTTATCACAGCTATTGTAGAGCAGTTTGATTGTGATTTGTCTCGAAAAGTGACAAGTGCAAGATTTATCAGTGTCATGGCTGATGGTGCTACTGATATAGGTACCAGAGAAGTGCTTGATGTTTATGTTAAACTGTTAGAGAATGGTAAAGCGGTCAACACTTTTGTTGCCTTGAAAGAATGTCCAAATGGGAAGGCTCAGGGGATTATAGAAGCTATCACGTTAGCCATGGGTGAGAAAGATCGGAATTGGAAAGATAAAACTGCCTGCCTTGGAACCGATGGAGCCAGTGTGATGGTAGGACAGCATGGAGGCGTCTTTGGGATCTTAAAACAAGATATCCCAAGCCTTATATCTGTCCACTGCATTGCCCATAAACTAGAACTGGGATTACAAGATACAATAAAGGGTATTCCTCTCTTCCAAGAAGTAAAGGAATTGTTGCAAGGCATGTGGAAGTATTACAAGTATTCCTGCAAAGCACTAAAAGAGTTAAAAGATCTTGCTGAATCAATGGATGAGAAGGCATACAAGTGTATTAAGGCTGATGGATCTAGATGGGTACCCCATTTGCTTCGGGCTCTACAGGTACTGCTTTGCAAGAACTACAGGATCATTGTTATCCACTTTGAACATGCTTCACAGGCACGAGACAGTAGTGCTCAAATGCAAGGAAGGGCCAAAAACTACTCTAAGAAATTGAAGAGTTTTAAATTCTTGAAGTTCATGCACCTTTTACTGGATGTCATCAAAGACGTTAGCAAGGCATCTTTATTTTTCCAAAGAGATGATGTGACTGTTTCAGCTGTACAACTGAAGATTGACACCCTTTGTGGAGCTTTAGATGCTATGAACCTCAGGCCTGGAGAACATGTCAGATCATTTTGTGCAGAGATTACTGATGACAACGTGTTTAAAGGAATTCATCTCACAAGAGAAAATGGAGATGATGCTTCTTATACAACTATCAAAACAGAACTTACCACATCTGCCAAGGACTACTTTCACAAGAGATTTTCCAATTTCCAGGAGGATCCAGTCCTCTGTGGAGCAGCCGATCTAAGCAACCCCCAGTTGTGGCCAAGAGAGAGGCAAGATCTCCTTGTCTTTGGTGAGAACAAGCTAACTGACATAAAACAACATTTTCAAGCACTTCTCAGAAGGCATAATTTTGATGAGCAAGCCTGTCTGGATGAATGGCTTGAATTAAAACTGTTAGTGTACCGAACGCCTCAGCTGAGGGAACAGAGTGTTCAGGACTTTTGGCCTCACATGTTCACCGTTTATGGGAATGAATTTCCAAATCTGCTCATGGTGATAGAACTGTGCTTGATCATTCCAGTGCAGACTGCATGTGTTGAAAGAGGCAACAGCTGCTTAAACAGAATCATGACCGACCACAGAGCATGCCTTGATGTCCCAACAGTAAGTGCTCTGATGCACATTGCCATCAATGGTCCAAGCCACGCAGAATATGATGCAACAAGAGCAGTTGCACGTTGGTTCACTTCAGGTGAAAGAAGGAGGAGGCCAGAGTATTTGGAGCAGAATAAGAGAGATGCAGAGTAGACTCACTGTTTATGTAATACTTTGAAACATGTTGCTTAGTACAAGTCATTCCTGTAGCATACAACTGAACATGTTGACTGACAGTTGCCATGAACTAGTACTTCAATGAAGTCATTGAATTGATAAAATTGTTCCGGCAGGCTAGTATCTTGAACGTTCATATTTATTGTTAATATGAGAGAATACAATAATGACATCAGAGTGAGAGTTATTTCTTTTTATTTCATTTAATATATATTACAGTTTCTTAAAGTATAACTGGACAAATAACAGGGTGTCTGGGGAGAGGCAGGACACCAGAAGGTTAATGGTTCCTAATTCTCTAGCCTTTTGTAGGTGTATTTTTTCTGGCCTTGTTTTGGACTAGTGGCTTGTCCTTGTGGGCTAGTGATTTATTGTGCTTACTAGCCCACTGCCTAGTATCCAAAAAAGTTAGTGTCGAGCACTGGCCCCTACATGCAAAATCAGCAGATGAAGTTCTCGTTGCTGTAACGAATTACGATATTTCCTATGGATACCCGAAAAAAAGTTCTTACAGACAATGGAGGTGAATTTGCAATGCAAATTATTTTGCGAGGAAAATCAAATCAAGCTGTCCATGATATCCCATGGAGCGGCAAGAACTCCAACCACACAAGGTCTTGTGGAAAGAAGCAACAAAACATGGAAAGAAAATATGAGGTCAATAAATATGGGATCAAATAACAAGAACATTGAAAGATGGTGCGAGTACACTATGCAACCTTTGTGTACTATGAACATCACTCTCCACAGGGAAATAAATACAAAACCATACGAAGCAGTTTTCGGAATAACGGCACTCCATGAGAACCACCAGAACACTGATGAAGACATTAAATGTCAAGGGGAGCCACTGAGCTAGCCTCTGGTAAGAACACTTTAGACAATGAAAAGAGCAGCCAAACACCCTAAGATACGTGAACGAAAGAGTCAATACAATGAAGAAATGGTAATTAAAAACAAACCAGACAATCGAGGAAGGCACCTTTCAAGATCGATGACATAGTTGCAATCAAAATAGAGAGAGTAGACAAAACGAGTCCTGTACCGAATATGCTGTTGGGCAAAACAATGGAGATTAGGAAAGACTATGCTAAAAGAGTTACTCCACAAGGAATCATTTAGCTAGGGGTTACTTCATTTTCAAGGTTATATCCTTGCACTTCGAGGAATATGACACACGACTATTGCAAAGAAATTTCGTTGGAAGCAAGCTAACAATACGTGTCAGTAGCATTTGTTCAGTTTGCAAATAAATGAAGTAACAACACCTTGTTTTGACTGCATCTTTATTTCTTGTATTCAGATTAAATTTCAAACATAAAATGAATCTATGCATTTGGTTACTTTAGTGGACGGTGTCTGTTACCCAAACCACATTACATAAATACCAACCCATTTTAAAGTTAGGGTTAGGGTTAACCTTCTTAAAACAAACCACAATTTCATAATGACAACCCTAAACTCAAACTGAAGCAGTCCTTAGGCCTAAATGCACTATCGTGAAAGTAATCGACACTTTCTATTTGAAGTTAACCATTGAAAGGCACTTCTAAACCACATTGGTGAGAGGCGAGTGCTCTCACGCCTCCGCTATCCCTGCATACCAGTTTAATAATTGAACTGGTTTGAAAAAAACAAATTGGTTTGAAAGAAATAAACCGGTTTGAGAAAATTTCAACCACAAATCAAATTAAAACACAACATAGACGATATTACATGGCCGCGCGGGGATATGAATTGTATCTTCGAGTGCTGAAAGTATCTCTCACTCGTTCACTTCGCTCACTTGTGAGAGATACTTTCAGCACGAGAAGATAAAATTCGAATCCCCAAGCGGCCATGTAATGTTCTGTTTATTATATAGATACTGATGAAATGCCTAGATTTAAAACAACTTGTTTTATTCATTTTCGAAATGATGAAAAAGTGTTCACCAACCACTAAAACACGCATTTGTAGCATAAAACAAGATATGAAAGTTATGAAGAACAAATCATGATAATGTAAAATTTGCAATAAAAAGGTTAATGTAGTAGAGAAGAATTATATTAAAGCACAAAAGTATCGTACAGTGAAGAGGAAGCTGGCATTTTATTGGCTAATCGTGTTCGTTACCATGACGACAGCTATATCCGTGAAAGATAAAAATGAAGATATGATTTTTAGTAAAAGGAGAAATCCTGGTATTTCATCAGTATCTATATAATAAACACTGTTTATCTTCGGCCCCGGACTCGGGGCTTAGACTATTAAGTGTCTTCTGTAGGATTAGGTGGTCCCAAGGACTGAAGAGGCCTGTGTTCTACCCAACACATCCGGAATGCTACGATCTTTGAAAAAAATCCTTCAACTGACCAGACACCTTACCCAAACAACCAACCACCAATGGCACACAAGCGATGCATCTTATTGACTTACTTTTGGCAAGAGGAGAGCTGTTGGTGATTTACTCATCCTCTTTGGCCATCATGTTCTTATATCCCATCACAGGGCACATAGAAATCAACAAATTTGTACTCCACAGGAACGTCGCCTGGACTATTATGTTCTATCTCCTGTGTTGTGATCCTATTGGTCTTTTGATGAGAATGCAGTATATCACCGATGAAGTGGTTTAGTCACTCAACTTGTACCACGTGTATATGTGACTAGGGCGCTTGTAAAAGAGTGCTTGTAATAGCCATATCAGTCATATTCTGCGCAGAGGCCCAGAGGATGGATTCCGTCGTGGTTTATCTTTTGGACTCAAGTGTACCGTCCATGGATATCTTCTTATTCCTAGCTACTATTTACCCAGCCCAGGCCCACCCCACTTCACTAACGGTTTCTATCTTCTATGAGAAGGGCGAGAGGCTGGATTTTGCAGGATTCCTTAATCGCTCGATCAGTTTAAATCAGAGTAAAAAATAGATTACATCCAAACATATAGCTTAGCGGATCTCAATTTAATCATAAGAATTCCTGTGTCTCGATTGCACTGATCCTTAGCGTGGCTATCCTCCCATTTGTTCCTTTTTTCAGCAATGTGTTTTTCATCCTTACGGGCTTGCGACAAATCAAAATTTCCTTTACTCCGCGACGATAACTTTTGACAAAGGTTAAACATAACACTGGATTAGTTATGGAAGATAAGAATAGTCCCATGTAGACCATAAACCCGAACACGCTGTAAACCCAACAAAACTTTGGATTGGATTCAAGGTATTTCCACTCTCCTGACGCTCTTAATATTCATACCGAAGCAAAAGAAGCAGAAAATATATAAAATACCACCACTATACAAAGGCTCATCTTTATGGCTTGCTGATTGCTTGTATTCTTTTGATACACTTTGCCAAGAACAGTCAATTTGCGTCGTCTACACAAGGTTACTCCAATAGCACAATACAAAATTGTCATGACGATCAAAGGAGCAACCAATAAGTACGAATGACCAAACCCTATACAGAAAATAATTATTATCTCTGTCCTCTGCGCACAATGTTAGTCCATTGTACTCCTGCACCTTCACCGCGAAGAAATCTTTGGAGTTAACTACTATTGCCACAGTCCAGGTGGAAGCAATGGCAATAGCGCGAAACCTAGAGGATATCATTTTGATTTTCATCGGAAAGACCACGGCCATGAATCGATCAATAGCGATCCAAAGAAGACTTTGCACAGAAACACAGAGGGAAACATTAAGGAGAAAGTTCAGCAATTTACACAGAACTAGTCCAGCCTTTCCATGCACGTTCCATTGAAGAGATTTTGTCGCTTCACCGGCAAGGTGAACTGGAATTTGTACAATAGGGTAGATGAGGTCGGATACTGCCATGTTGACGATAAGGAAATTTACTGTTTTTCTAAGCTCTTTTCGTTTCTAAACAACAACAATTATTAAAGTATTTCCAACCAAGCTGCTCACTAAAATGATGGACATGAAAAACATTTTGAAGGCAGTGGTGGAGCTAGGATGATCAAAGTAATCGTAGAGGTTGCACTTGCCGCCATTTTGTGGGTTAGAAGATCCGTTGGTAAAATTTGCGGTGATCATATTTTACAATTCACAATTGATTTCGCACTCCTTTTGAATTGATATTCTGTTAATTTGAAACAGTTTTCAATTTTGTGAAATCTCTGTCAGATCAAAAGACTAAATCCTTGCTTGCAATGCTTGTCAAACAGGCCTATCAACTATTTTGAACAGACGGTAACATTGATGTTCCCCACAGCTGTTTTTGAGTTAATTAAAAAAAAAAAAAGCAAATCATCGAGTATGTACTGAAAATGAATTATGATTATAGCTGACCTTTTTCAGTATCCGGACTTGGAAAAAGTCGTATTTTAAGCCCGAACTATAATTCATTTGCAACCGTTTGTAATTCTTTCTCTGGTTTCTTTTTTTTTCTTTTAGCGTTTATAACCTGTACTGAATCTTCCGTGCAAAAAATTAAATTACTTTCTTTCAGCTATGAGCCAATATTTGCCAGATCATTGTGAAGGATAATTCAGACGACTATAACATTTTATTGACACGAGACCTTCGTCAAAAGAAAGTTCATTCAATCTCCGCTTGTTTGTCATTCCATGCAAACTTCTTTTTTTAGATGCGAAAGTTACATAAGTAGCTCTCCACGTCGCCATTTTGAGCGAGTGACGTATACAAGCTCCAGTACGCATGCTCTCTGAGGTAAACTGCTTGCGAAATACTTGCCGTGACTTTAACATTTTCAGTTCCCACGGCCTGCTCCCGTCTAACCGGGTACCTTGTAGCTTAGTCGGCAGAGCAGCGGTGATCTAACTGTAGATCTTTCAGTTTTCCAACGCTACCGTGTGTCTCATTTTATTTGCATCATTAAGTTTTCGTTTCAGGCTGACATTGCGTGAAATTCCTTCACCTTTTTCTTTCAAGACCAATACCTTCCGCACTCCAATGGTCCGCACGTGTTTAATACGCGATTTTTGATTTCCTTTGTCTTGATTATTTTGCTGAACTTTTTGTGCCACGTTTATATTTATTCCGCTCTCTGTCAACTTTCAGAATTCAGGCAAAAATTGTTTCTTCTTTGATCTTTGTTCCTAACGAATAGATATCCCTTTGGGTCCAAACTCAAGTTATCATCTAAAGTATCTTGGGATTGTTATCGATTTGTCCGTCCGCATATTTTGTGCAGCCGAGAAAAGATTGAAATTCCTGACCGATCATCTATCACGAATCGTACCCCTGTTCGCCAGGTTTGTTAATTTGCTTTCTCTGCGTTGTAACTTATTTTGCTTGTTAGCCGTGTCAGATCTGTATCCAGGTACTAGAAGTCCTTTCGTGCCATTAATTGAAATTTACAAGTTTTGCTATCTTGTGCATATTGCCGGGCGGTTTTCCCTTGTGGAAATTGTCTTCTTAGATGCCTCCAATTGTGCATGTGGCCGTTATATTTTGAGGGTAAATTTTTCACCAAAATTGCTTAGCGTCCTTGCCGCTGAGATTGCCAAGATGACGACAGTTTTTTGACGATTATATTTTGTCTGCCAACCGTCTTATGGATTCTTAGAAAACTCAGCGTAATACGTCATCGGCAACGTACCAGTTTTTGATGACTGTTTACATCATAGTGAACGGTGATATTTTTTCTGCCGTAGATGTTCTTTGGCGTCCGCAGACCTGTGACAGATTTGCACGTCACTTTACATCGCTAGCTCCTTTTAAAAGTTTAGTACAAGATTTTATCAGCCTGGGTCTTCCGGAGTGAACACCTTTGCTCTTGCACCCTTGCTGGGTTTGTTGAGTTCAGGTACACATAAAGTATTGATGTTGAAGAACTATGCGTTTATAGCATGGGATTCAGGCCCTTGTCGTTCACCCTCGGTGAGTTTGTTGTTTCTAGTATCGTTGTCCTTGAGCGATGCTTGATTCGGCTAGAGGTCCTTGATAGTCAACCTTGTTGGGTCTTTCGTGTCTATGTAAGTACTTATGTCCTTCTATTATCTTTTCATAGCATTTGCTTAAGGCATTTATTATTCCATTTATAGGGTCCCTACTTTAGTCTGTTATTATTTTCTGCATGCTTTTCTCCAGAGTCTGCCATTGTTCATGCTGCAGTCCATTCATCCATTTACCTTTTCGGGTTTTTTTTTCGTTGTCATTATTATTATTATTTTGCCGTGTGTTATTTTACCCCTTTTCGTTTCTTTAGTCATTTTTCACACAGAGTTCTGGTCGACATCTCTGCAGTTTTCCCAAGAAGTCGTTTCCATGACTGAAGAGCTGACTGGCAGTTCTCGCCTCTAGTGAAACAGGGGCATCTCTGCTTTATCTTAGTGTTCTCAATGGATGGAAGTCATTGGCCGTGGAAGTCTTCAATACCGTTCCTTTTCCACTCAGTATTTGTTGGATTCATGATCCAAATCGGTTCCAACCATCCTTTGTGCTTACTATACTTTCAAGTGGCTCCACGATTTGGCCGGAGTTTGTTCTCCAATCAGGGAATGTTCGCCTTGCAGCCTCTCCCGTCATGAAAGCATCGAAAGAAATCGCTTAACGCAGATCTTTCAAGGAAGTTATCGTAAAGAGCCCATATGAGTGATCTACTTCTATTGCATCATTAAGCTATGTTTGTTTTTAAGTCTTTCAGTTTCTTTGATTTTCGGTTGTCCTTTAGTAGGACTAAGAATGTCCGGTTTTCATGATGCATGAGCTTATTTCCATTTTCATTGAAATGTGCTAAGTTGACATGCTAAGGAAAGGCAGTCAGTTGTAAGTTTTTTTTATTCCGACGCGGTTATATTTTTAGGCCTTCTTCTGCCTCTCCCAGTCGTACGCGTTTGTTTTCACTTTATAAGCCTATGAGATATTCCACTTACAGCGACTCTTTCAAGAAGTCTTTCCATGGTATTGTTCCCGATATTGTTTAATTTAGTACTCACTCAACTGGTGGAGCTACACCAGCCCCTGATCCTGCAGTCCCTGACAGAAAACGTCTACGACACGACCGTTGGGCCTCAGTAAGTGCCATTAATACCTATGTCAGACACTCTTTGGAGAGTTTATTAGAGGTCTCAAATTCACTTGCTCCTTCACTCAAGCCCTTTCTTTTAGTTTTACGGAGGGCTTGGTTGTGTTTTATGCCTTCGTTAGGCGGTATACGATAGCGTTCATTAACATTGTAAGTAGTGTCTTTCAAGTAGAATACCCTAGAATCCCGAGGGTCGCACCACTGCCTTGGTCGGGAGTACACGTTCCCCGCTTTTTCCCACCTGCTGTTCTTTTTTTAGGAGTTTTCGTGCCCGGCTCAGGTGTATTGCTTTTCTCTTTATTTTAGAATTGATGTATTAATATTTTTGTACCTATTCCAATGCTTAATAAACTGCACGATGGCTTGGCTGGCCAACGCGCCCACATATCACCTAGCTTGAGTGTCCGGTTGAGTAGTAATGGAAAAATAGGGTGAATCTTTCGACTGTATAAATTAATAACCGTGACTTAGATATTTGTTGGGTCACGAGATCCAGTCATCCGCCATATAGTAAATGAACCCCTTCGCGGCTGGTATGTCGGCTGATAATGATAATATGAAATTTTTAGGACAATCTCTCAGCCAAGGACATTATCAGCCATCATACCAGCAAGCCAGAAGGGGTTTATTTATTTTATAACCCTCCCATTAATTTTTATATCGCGGAAAAAAACCGCTCGTATAATGCCGGTGTTGATCTGATGGCGTTCCTTGCTTTTTTTTTTTTTTTCGATGCACTGTTCAAAATTTGACTAGAAAGAAAGCGTGTCGGTCTCAGGAAAAAAATCAAATCATTTTCATTATCACTGCGAATCGAAAACTCGAAAAAAAAAAGCGCTTTTTTGCCTAAAGAAAAAAAAATTCCAACCGTGAAAGACAGAATGTGCAAAGTTTGGATGACAGTGTTTTCAAATGCGGCTGTTTTTCACCCTTTCAAACTGTTGATTTACTTTATACTCATAAGAAAAAAGGCAAATGAATGTTTTAAATTCTCTGCTCAAGAAAATGACTCAGGATTAAATCTGTAAAGTCTGCTCAGGACTTTCTTCACATGTTCAAAGACGTTGAAAGCATATTTTGTTGACTTATTTGTATTTTCCGGAACAGCATTTGCGACCATCTTTTTAATGTCACTAGACTCCAGAAAACGAGTTTGTTTTTCTTCCACAGGGTCGCTGTACATCGTAACTTCACCAGAGCAATGGAACCTTGCCAAACAGCTGTCTGGAAAAAGGAGCAGGAGGGGAAGGGGGGAGGGGGGGGGGGGGGGTGGGGGCGGTTAGGGATGGTGGCCCACCCCATAACCCAAATTCACTAAACGTTTTTTCTATCTACAATGACAAGGACTAGAGGCTAGATTTTGCATGATTCTTTAATCGCTCGATCAGTTGAAATCAAAGAAATAAATAAATTACATCGAAACATATAGCTTAGCGGATCTCCTACAATTTAAGTGTAAGTATTCTTATGTCTCGATTGCACTGATCCTTAGCGTGGCTATCCTCCCATTTGTTCCTTTTTTCAGCAATATTATGTGTTTTTGATCCTTACGTTCTTGCGACAAATCAAGATTTCCTTTACTCCGCGACGATAACTTTTGACAAAGGTTAAACATATCAGTGGATTAGTTATGGAAGATATGAATAGACCTATGTAGACCATAAACCCGAACACACCGTAAAGCCAACAAAACTTTGGATTGGATTCAAGGTATTTCCACTCTCCTGACGCTCTTAATATTGAGAGCGTAGCAAAAGAAGCAGAAAATATATAAAATACCACCACTATACAAAGGCTCATCTTTATGGCTTGCTGATTGCTTGTATTCTTTTGATATACTTTGCCAAGAACAGTCAATTTGCGTCGTCTACACAAGGTTACTCCAATAGCACAATACAAAATTGTCATGACGATCAAAGGAGCAAAGATGAAACCCCCGATAAGTACGAATGACCAAACCCTATACAGAAAATAATTATTATCTCTGTCCTCTGTGCACAATGTTAGTCCATTGTACTCCTGCACCTTCACCGCGAAGAAATCTTTGGAGTTAACTACTACTGCCACAGTCCAGGTGGAAGCAATGGCAATAGCGCGAAACCTAGAGGATATCATTTTGATTTTCATCGGAAAGACCACGGCCATGAATCGATCAATAGCGATCCAAAGAAGACTTTGCACAGAAACACAGAGGGAAACATTAAGGAGAAAGTTCACCAATTTACACAGAACTAGTCCAGCCTTTCCATGCACTTTCCATTGAAGAGATTTTGTCGCTTCACCGGCAAGGTGAACTGGAATTTGTACAATAGGGAAGATGAGGTCGGATACTGCCATGTTGACGATAAGGAAATTTACTGTTTTTCTAAGCTCTTTTCGTTTATAAACCACGACAATTATCAAAGTATTTCCAACCAAGCTGCTCACTAAAATGATGGACATGAAAAACATTTTGAAGGCAGTGATGGAGCTAGGATGATCAAAGTAATCGTAGAGATTGCACTTGCCGCCATTTTGTGGGTTAGAAGATCCGTTGGTAAAATTTGCGGAGATCATATTTTCTAATTGACAATTGATTTCGCACTCCTTTTGAATTGATATTCTGTTAATTTGAAACAGTCTTCAATTTTGTGAAATCTCTGTAAGATCAAAAGACTAAATCCTTGCTGGCCATGGTTGTCAAACAGGCCTATCAACTATTTTGAACAGACGGTAACATAATGTTGCCCACAGCTGTTTTTGAGTTAATTAAAAAAAAAAAAGCAAATCATCGAGTATGTACTGAAAATGAATTATGATTGTAGCTGACCTTTTTCAGTATCCGGACTTGGAAAAAGTCTGTATTCTAGGCCCGAACTATAATTCATTTGGAACCGCTTGTAATGCTTTCTCTGTTTTTTCTTTTTTTTTTTTCTTTTAGCGTTTATAACCTGTACTGAATCTTCCGTGCAAAAAATTAAATTACTTTCTTTCAGCTATGAGCCAATATTTGCCAGATCATTGTGAAGGATAATTCAGACGACTATAACATTTTATTGACACGAGACCTTCGTCAAAAGAAAGTTCATTCAATCTCCGCTTGTTTGTCAGTCCATGCGAACTTCTTTTCTTTAGCTACAAAAATTAAACCAAATCGAACACAGATAATTTTTTTCAGTTCACTAGTTGGGACTGACTTGCAGCCATGGAACAATGATTATCCCAATAAATCCTCATTAAAAAAATGTATTTTGTTGACGGTTAGTACACACGTTTCGGAGTTCAGTTCGAGTTTTAAAGACATTTGTGGTGTTTGCTAAGCGTATTGAAAATTGAAAGCATGATTTTTTCGGGATTTCATGTAGTTACTGCTTTAAGTAATGTCGCAAGATAAAAATAAAAGGGAAGCCGAACAAAAATTGACTGAGAGGGTTCGGGTCAAATCACATGCCCGCTTTTGAGACAGGCTAACTTTGTTAGTACCGACAGACCTCCCAACATTTATAAAATAAACAGCTCTCGATATCTCAAGAAAGTGGGTTGGATGCGTGGGCAAACCAACACAGACGGTTTTAGCATTGCATTTACGGCAAACACCAGCCAAAATTCTGAGTGGTTTTTTTTTTTTTTTTTTTCATATAAAAGAGACTTGTCAGATTTAATTTATCTCACCTCTTGGCTGTTAGCTGCAAGTGAAGGCTAATTTCTCGAAAGAGAGAGACAACTAAGAATAAAATGCGTTTCCACGGTTTTAGGACGTCGACAATTGTTTAATTAATGCAAGCAGCAACCTGATGTATGCGGTTGCCGTTCCTCGTGAAGTAAAGATCTCCGTATTGATGGGCATGCATT
>OX421446.1:26860284-26867784 GCA_949126865.1 Montipora capitata
TTGATGTATCTGTTACAGGTAAATTTGAAATTCAGGTTGAAATGATTTCAATCCAGGTAAATTTAATTTTAACCTGGGTTGAAATTGAAAGTACGAAACATGAACAAAAATTTAATCAATTGTTCGCAAGTACGTGTAACTATATTGGTAAGTAAATCGGTGCTGGAAGGAAGGGAATATGGTTAACGTACGTTTTTCATGAGTCAGTCTGTAAAAACGCCTTTAGTTGTTATTAAGTCTAAGCACTGATTTTAAATGGTTAGCATTAAGGTTGGGGTTAGGCATACTGTGCCTGATAACCAATTCTGCTTTTCTTTGTTAGGGCCTTTTAGAAGGACATTGTTCATTGAAGAATCTCCTTTAGAGGGCAGGGGGAAACAATATTAAATTATCTTCTGAGGAATAAAAGAACCGAAACATACGTGATTTATTGTTGATTTTTAATTTGCTTAGTTATTTGCGATATCATTTAATTTGCTTATATGGAATTCGTAATAATCAAAAGCAAGTAAAAACAAAACTTTAAAAAGTCATGAAAAAGGGTTTTGTGATTTATTGATCAGAAGCCATTTTGTAGGCTCTTGTAAGTGTTATTTCTTTTGAATTTTAATTCTTTTTTAAAATTTTGCTGAGTCTGTTTGTAGTGATAAATCCAAATGTTGTGATTATTTTGACAAATCCCCCTCCAAGTTCTACAATTTTAGCAAGTAGCACATTTGGATGAAGGGGCGTTTCCATTTCCGTTCTATTAATTTTCAGCGCTATATAATCCTGAAGTTTGAACTTCTTCTTTTTCTTCTTCCCTTTCTGGTGTATGATAACTGCAAAATGGTGTATGATAACTGTAAAAATAGCGCTGATAAGCAGTATTTAAGTCTAAGCACCCATTTCAAATAGTGCTCATAAACAGTAGTTAAGTCTCAGGACCCATTTTTGAGAGGTTGGCTTTCAATAACCGTGATTTAGAGTTAGCCTGCAAGTGTCAGACTCTGCTCTCCTTCCATGTCTGGTTCATCCACTTTTTCAAATTATTAACCATTCCCCTGCTCATGACTAGAAATGAGCCTTGTTCCCGTGTATTTTGCATAGCGACGTAAATAAACTTAATTAGCACAATATTTGACTATTTGTCCTTCAGAATCAAGATCCCAGCTCTTTCAAACATTTTTTGCTTCCGTTGCCCTGGAGAATCAGAACGTCGGTTTTCATTCTTCTTCAGATAAATTTTGCCACCCTTTAACTTGTTCGCGAAGTTCCATCGGCGGCGTTTTAGCTTTCTGGATGAGCTGAAATTTTTATAAGTCTTATTTTATGTCATTTACGCATGTGCGAAATGGTGGTTGTCGTGAAGGCTTGGAAATAGCTTAAACTCATTGGTAGAAAAACACATCTAAACGATGTTAGTTGCTGATTCGATGGCTTAGCGGTTCATACGAAGGAGAAGGAATCTCGGATGTCCAGTGGTGCGAGGGTTCGAATCCGTGGAGCGGTATGGAATGATGGTAGTAAGTAAGGACCGTAAGGGGGAAGGTAAGAGAGAGACAGTAAGTGGAGGAAGGAAGGAAGGTAAGGAAAAGGCAGAGGAAGCCGTTTTCTTTTTTATCCCCCCTAAAAATCCAGGCCCCATTTTTATAAATTACATCCCCAAAAAAGGAGAAAACCCTTTTTTAGACAGTTCATAATAACCTAGGTTGAAAAAATTTGACCAAGGTTGAAAAAAATCAACCTAGGTTGAAATTAAATGAACCTGAATTTTATTTCAACCTGTAACATTTCCATAGTGCTTCCCCATGGACAGTTTCACTGTGGGAATAGAGGTTACACACAAAACACAGACTTCCCATGGGTAAAGTCTCACTTTCCCGTGAGCAAAAGGTCTAGTGGAACCGCAACTAATGTTGCCTACAAATTTTACCAACGGATTTCCGAAAAAAAAACAGAACGAGACTTGTAATGTACAGGAATATTTTACCAAGCAGCCGTTTCCGTCAAAATGATCAGAATGGCTTTCTTGTCCATCATTTTACTAGTCATCTTGGTCGGAAATACACTAATAATCCTTGTAGTTTATAAAAAGAAAGAACTGGCGGTATCTGACATGATTTTCATTTTGACGTATATTCCAGGTATGTTGGTAACTGAAGCGACCAATTCTTTTCGATGGCAAGTTCCAGGAGCGACCGGGTTAATTCTTTGTATACTGCATTTTCTTCTCTGGAATATTTCCACCACTGTCTCAGTACAAAGTCTTCTCTGGATTGCTGTAGGTCGATTCATGGCCGTGGTCTTTCCGATGAAAACTGAAATCATATCATCGAAGTTTCGCGCTATTGTCATTGCTTCAACCTGGATTGCGGCAGTAGTCATCAATTTTAAAGATTTTTATTTGGTAAAAGTGGAGAAGGAAGTCTGCGTGGAAGACACTGAAGCTTCTATGATTTATAAAGTTTCCTTATATGTAATCATCGCTGGTGTTTGGGCAGCTCCATTGATTGTCATGACAATTTTGTATTGTGCAATTGGAGTGACCTTGCTCAGGAGACACAAAATGGTTGTTTCCTGACTTGATCTGGTTTTTATCTTACTTGGGATTATTTTATTCTCCATAACAAACCCAATAATTTGTTTAATGTTTGTGGAACGATACCGTCGAGCGATAAAAGACATTTGTTTTTGCCTTAAAAGCAGAGAATCAAATAGAAGCGATGTTGAGAATGGAAAACTAGCACAATAACCCTGCAAACCATTAGAGTAATCCCAGAGAATAAAAGCAATCTTGCATACAGCGAATCAAGGGAAACAAAACACTCAACTAGTTTTTAGGCTAAGAGAAATTTAGACTGAATAATTAATATTATGCACTTCCAAAAGACCATATTGTTATTATTACAATTTCTAAAACGTTAGCGCTAACCTATACGGTGCTTCGCTATGGGAGAGGTTCCTCTGTACCTGTTATTCCTTTACTTGGGGCGAAGTGGGTAGCGTTGTGACGTCACTGGTGCGTCTTCCACGGAAGATTTCGAGTAAGATCTGGACTGCAGGAAGGATGCAATAGGGTGAAATACTAAAATACTTGTAAAAGATGGTTTGTAAATGAATGCTTCGATGGTAGTTCTGGTAACGAGCGTTAAAATAATACATCCAGCAATTTTGTGAGTCGTCGTGGGATTAAGTGGTTTGAGGGACAGTGCATGTGTCTTTCTCTATTCTTTGAAACCAGGTTCTTTAAAATTGGAATCCGATTGACGTATGTAATTAAGGATTAAATTGACTGTGCTAACCGACGATGACAATGTATATTTCTCGGTCAGTTTCATTTCATGAAAGCTTGATTAACCCTAACCAGGAGTTCATCCGTTGACGGCCGCCTGCCCTAACCTAAGAACAAATTAAACTAAATGTCAAATCGTATCTAAATACTTTACGATGTCGACTAATGCTCAAATCGGTTCATAAAGCTTTAATTTCAACATATGGCCAAAAAAAAATTGCCGATCAACCTTTCATTAATTTCGTTCATGGAATTAATTTTAAAAGATGAGAAAATAAGTTTTACAAAGGTTAGTAACGAGTGAAGCTTTGACATGACTTATTTCCCTGCTAGCAGAGGTCTCTGACGAGTACGGGAAAAGAGGCCTCTGCCATGGGTCGATAGTCACTTTTATCCGACCGCCGTTCACAACCTTAAACAGCACGCCTCAAACCGCATGCTCCATGATATATTTACGCTGTAACTTGAGCTCGCAGTATCCCGGGCATTCCTTTAAGGTAATTCTGTTTTTATTAAAGTGGTACTATGATCAAAAAATCATTTCCTTTTTTTCTTCAGATTTTGAAAGCGTGTTCGCTTAACACCTAACTGGCAAAATTTTGAGCTTTGAGTTTTATCCAAAGGCTGTTTATTTTGAGTGTAAGTTTTGGATTTCATGGTCTGCCATTACTCACGTTCAAAACTGGCCGATTGGACCTCAGAGGGTTGGATCTAGAGAAAATGACGTCATTTACTCACTAGCTTAAAATTTCAGCGTCTAAACGCAATTTATTATATATGCAAAACACGGGTTGAAAAGTCTGAAAACCCGAAACTCCTGTGCTGCATATTAATTAGGCCACGTACACACGCATTGCATTCTTAAACTAGTGAGTGTTTGACGTCAGTTTCTCCTCGACCCAGCTCTCTCAAGATTTTAAAGTTAGTAATGGCGGACCAATAAATAAGAAAATTCCAGCTAAAATAAACAGGCGTCTTTTTAAAATCAGAAGTTAAAACTTGGGTGAGTTAGTGTTTAGTTAACATAGTTTTGAAATCCAAAGGAAAAACAATTTTTTTTTTTGGTCGTAGTACCACTTTAAGTGAGCCCACACAACACACAACATCTACCGTAAAGTTCCGATAGTAACGATCCCCCGAAAGTAGCGAGACCAAGTAATTTAAATGGTATACAATAATATGTTCGTGCAGTGTCACAAATTGTTTACAAGACTAAGCACTTTAATTTACAACGAGGGATAGCTTTATGCCACCATTCGTCCTTGACATCAGTTCACTGATGTAGCGATGTAAGAACCACCGTAAACCGGTATAATTTCGTATTAACAACAGGAAAGTTTCTTCGAATTGAAATTGAAAACTCTATATAGTTTTCTCAGGAGTTTTCTATATAGTTTTTTGCTGTATTTATCATTGTTATCTTATCCATAAAACACAATCTATACATATGGTATGCAAGTAAAATGTTGTTCTTTTTTTAATTCGGAAAAAAAGCTTGGGCCAGCTCTATTTGTAAACGATTTTTGTTCCCCGAAAGTAACGACCCCCTGAAAGTAGTGACCCCCAAAGACTGCCAATTCCGAAAGTAACGAGGGTCGGCTACTATCGGAAGTCTACGGTATCACGTGAGGATTCGGTCGCTAAGTAACTGCCGCGCATGCTCAACAAAGTGAGTTTCGGCCCATCGCAGACTGAGGTCTCTTTTAGCCCAGTGAAAGCAAAGGAAAAGAGACCTATGCTAGGAGGAAAATGACTTATCTAAGTACGCTCTAGAGTGTGTATTTAGCCAAAGTCACACGACCATCTTTTTTTAGTTAAATCTCCTGAGGAATCAGTTCGTAATTGCACTATAAATTAAACTCTTGCAGCTTATCATTTGAGATTGATCCCATCAAAATAGCTAACATCTGGCAACGCTTTGTTCCGCCATCAGTCAATTGAAAGCCGATTAATTAATTTATTGCGCAAAGAACAAAGAAATCAATGATTTAATACGAAAACCTATGTGTTCTAACTCAGTCGTTTTGCTGTGTTTTGTTTTCACAACAGTTATTATTTGGCACAAGCGTGCCATTTTTTAACTAGATTTTATCATGATGTCAAACCCGTTTCAGCTCTCCCAAGGAAACACTTGCTTTTAAAACTGCGGAAGGCTGTTTACCGAATATTTTATAGAAGTGTAAAGGTTCAGTACTCAACGATAACCCATGACGTCCGCAAATCTTAAGAGAGACCTTAAGTAAGGACGACGACGACGGCTACAAGAACGCCACATAACAATAGGTTTAAGGGCCTACATTTTTCGCGCGTTGCGAAGGAAGTGAAATTTTACTTCTGGTAACTGACGTCACCATATCATGAGCTGACAAGAAAACCCACTCACAAGCAAAAGTCACCGCACAAACTGTTGTTTCCATCGAAGGTTTTTCCTCGCCCTTCCTCGCGCTCGTTCTCAGATCAACTGCGCATGCGTAAACGAACTGACTTCCGGTTTGAGAAAAAAGCTAAATTTCCGGCGGTTTTAAATTGAATTAATTTTTTTTTTACATGGCACGTTTCATCCCCAAATACAGAATATAGCTAAGCATCGATTTCTTAAAATAATCTTTTTTGAAAAAGTTATGGGTATTTCAGTATCGTTATCGTCTTTAAAAAGATGCTGGATGCAAAAACGAATACAAATTATCAAACCATCGATTAAATACCCAAATTGCGTAATACGGAGACAAATTTAGAGTCTTCTTTTATTGATCACGTGACCATGGGCGTGGTATGATGACGTCATATTTAGGGTCATTGGCTTATAAAAATTGGAAACTGACCAAAATAATGCCAAATTCTCTCAAATTACTTAACCATTACATCCTTAGCAACGCACCCCAAAAAATACGTCAGTGGGCCCTTAATTAGCAAAAACAATAGTTCTGCACGCCCGGCACGTGCGTTTTACTTTTTTTTTACATTTCTTTGCCGTTCTCGTCTTGACTACGACGTGAAATGATCAATTTTGAGGTCATGTGGAGGACGAGAGCACCTGAAGATGAATTCAATTTTCTCTCTAAATATCCACACCGTTCTCACCAATTTTAATCTTGGAATGTGGACTAACACTTTCCAAGCCGAGTGAATTGGAGTAATCGCAAAATTATTACAGTAACGGGAAATAATATTTTGAGACAACGTTTTCTTAGCCGTCGTCGTCGTACTTGCTTAAAGGAAACCTCCACTAAAACAACAAAATAACTTTAAACCACAGAACATAATGTTTACAATTGGAATTGCTGAATCATTTTCCAATGAAAGCGTTTGTATTCGAGAAAAATAAATTCCAAAAACGCTTATTTTGGCTTTCAAACTTCCCGGGCGCCGCCATCTTGAATAATTGTGACGTAACTTGGTTGCCCTATTGTTCCAGAACAATCTCTCTTTGTATCAGAACAATAGGGCAACCAAGTTACGTCACAATTGTTAAAGATGGCGGCGCCCGGGAAATTTGAAAGCCAAAATAAGCGTTTTTAGAATTTATTTTTCTCGAATACAAATGCTTTCATTGGAAAAAGATTGAGCAATTCCAATTCTAAACATTATGTTCTGTGGTTTAAAGTTATTTTGTTGTTTTAGTGGAGGTTCCCTTTAAAAAAAAAATATAAAAAAAAAAAAAAAACAAAGTCACTTAGCTGGCAAAAGAATGAGGGATGTTCCATGAACGATTATTACATCAAGCAACCTTTTCACTATCAAAATCATGAAACTTGTCTTCATCTCCATCATTTTCAGTTACTGATCAACTTGGTTGGAAATACTCTAATAATCGCCACAGTATATAAAAGGAAAGAATTTAGAAAGACAGTGAATTTCTTCATGGTGAACATGGCAGCATCCGATTTGGTCTTCCTACTAATAAGTACTCCATTTCTTTTGATATGCGAAGCAATTAATACATTACCCTGCAAGCAGTTGGTTTCTCCCACGCTTTCCGAGAGAGAAACCAAAGCGAGCAACCGTTTGATTTTCAATGCGCAGTACGTCACACCCCACCTGATGCATTTGACATTACTTCCTCTTATTTCGCGGGCAAAAATATGGCTCACTGCACAGCTGTTTGTTTCCCCGACCACATGACCAAAACAGACGGAGGGCTCTGGGGATAAGTGAATGCTACACAGCAGCCTCGCCCAAACGCAATAGTGAAAACAAGTTTACTAACTCGTTTTACCGGTTCAAAT
>OX421446.1:26870284-26890284 GCA_949126865.1 Montipora capitata
AATAGACTGAATGGGTTATAGGTTGTAAGAAAGGGTGAATATGAAAGATGGGAAATGGGATTGGGACTATGTGCCCTTCTCTTACACCAAACCTCCCTTCAAGCGGCATATGCGGTTAATTGAGCCAGCCTTGGATTTCAAGCAGCATATACGGTTAATTGAACCAGCCAGGACAGCTCTGTCAAGTTCTTTATCATTTTGATGTTCAAAACAATAGCAAGGCAATATAACATATGTATAGTCATTTATAAGCACGATATGATTTGTATGTCAAAACCTCATGTTCACCACAAAAACCCATTGGGCTGTCTGTGTCCCGAGTCCGCAATGTTCTCCCAGTGGTTTACATTAAGCCGGAGGGCTGTTGAATGAGTCATCATTAATTATCCATCCCAATGATTCATCATCACCCAATTTCACCTAACGCCATTTATTTCACTTTATTTTAACCTTCTTTCAAAAATCGAAGCTACCAAAAAATACTAGTAACACCAGAACTTGTTCAAGGAAATTAAGTGCCATCGCTCTTTTGTGGCTCTTTTAGTAAGACAACTCGTGTATTATCCGTCCTTGGAAAAAAAACAAAAAAAGAACTGCCATGTTAAAGAACTGTTCGATAAAATATAAGAATTATCAATATACTAGCCCCTTTAATGCAAAGGCTAATCTGAGAGCTGTATCAATGTATCAAAGGCCGGAGTGTAAGAGGTAACGAATGATGTCCTGAAATTTTACAAATGAACCTTCAATCCAACAAAATGAGACCTCAGTGTAACCTTCAGTAGTATTAAATCTTGCAGCCTCTTTTTCTCTATTAGTGTACTGATCATGATTAACTCGGTTGGAAATATCCTAATAATCGCCATCATAGTCTACAAGCGAAAAAAATTTAGATAAAGAGTGACCTTCTTTGTTGTCAACATGCCAGTTTCTCAGCACGTTTTCCCAATTGTAAATATTCCAGTGGGTTTGGTAGATGATGCAACTGGAACGGTGATTTTCGATAACACGTTCGTGGAACAGCCGGCTTATGATTAATTTTCTAAACACTGGAGTTCCCTTTTCCCAGTATATTTTGTGCAAACTGGCGTTCTTTTTCCAATATATATTCCCTCCCTGTTTCTGGGTCGCTTTAGATGGATTTATCGCCATGGTTTTCCGCGAAAAATCAAAATCATGTTTAGAGTCTTTTCACTTGACGTCAAGGAGGCCACGTTGGTGTACCTAAACAATGGAATGGCCGCCATGATGGTTTTACCAGAATTGAATTCTATTTCTTTTGTTTCAGTAATCCAATATGGCTGCTGGTCAAGTGAGCGAAAAAGCCGCATAGCGATTCCGCGCTATTGACATGGGCTCGACCTTGATTGTTGCAGTAATCATCAATTCAACTATTTGCACACCGTTAAAACGAAGTTGTTTCATAAAAGGGCCAACCTTTCCTTTCTGTGCAAATGGAATGATCTTACTCAGGGCGACACACCGTTGTTGGGCCTGACCGGGTGAGTCTTCGCATCGTGGTTACAATTTACTCGTTTTGTCATTTTCAAACTAGCTGGCAAATGGGAATCTCTTGCTTCTCTTGCTCTTTTGTTCACCCTACCTCCTCTAGAATAATCATTCCGTTACCAACAAATACAATTTCATGTTTCTCATTTGTGAAAAGTACCGTCGCGGGTTCAAAGAAATTTTCATCCTTTGTTTGAGCACAGGTTTGAAGAAAAAGAACAACGAGAAAATGGAAAAAAAAAAAAAAAAACATTTTCGCATTTAAGCGAAAACTGATACCAAGACCTAGGTTTTATTTGGGAGAGCCAAAATAGGTTTTCTTTTGCATGAAAGAAAAACGCAAAAGCAGGAAGACGATTTTTTTTGTAAACTCACGTTTCAATACGTGCGAGATTTGCACAGCCAACAAATTTGCATTTTGTTTATGCAACGATCGTCAACTTTTAAGTTTAGAGATGTTTGACACAATTTTTTACCACACCATGCGGCTTTGTCAACCACAGAAGAAATGGAAGATCTTTATCCCAATATCTCGGGTAATGGAGCCGGGAAAGGTGAGTTGTCCTCCGTTCTGCACCTCAACTGCAATACACTGCACGAGTTTTTAATTAAAATCTTGCCGTTTGTTGCGGATCCCATTAATTGAGAACACTTTAAGGCTCTGGAAAGCAGTAACTTTAATACAAATTGCAAACTAAAAGACACTGGTACAGAACTTGAAATGTTGTGATTTATCATTCCACTATTACGCCATTTTACCATATTTGGTCAAGAGAAAGCGCGCGAAGTATGAAAGGTTATACACTGAGTGTAGAGTCCCGGTTTGATCGGTTTAGAACAGAGCAAATACGGACGGAACGCGAGTTTTTTAAGAAACCAAATAGCCCAATTTCGATATTTTAAAATTCAGTCCTAAACAAAAGGCATCATATCGAGTCTATGGGGATAAACTCATACAAATCCTTCTGTCTATTTCCCAGAGCCTCGAGATAATGCCTTTTTTAGGACTGAATTTAATATATCGAAATTGGTCTATTGTTTTCAACACGATGCTAAGCCCGAGAATTCTTGGATTTCACATGACGTCACGGACGCCATGTTGGTGTCCCCAAACAATGAAATGGCGGCCATGTTGGTGTCCCGATCCAATCCTCCGGGAATTGAAAGCTATTATTATGCTAACGTCTTCTTTTGTTTTCGTTGAAAAACATGGCTGTTGATCACGTGAGTGAAACCCAAGAATATAGCTTGTTATCGCATGTCAATCGTCAATCCAATCAAATAAAGGACATTTGAATGGTTTCGACTGTGCTGTTTTCGTCACTCACACGTGCTTCATCATACAATCGATACGATTCTCCGTAAGTGAAGGAAGAAGCCAAAATACTAGAAAATGGCGTAATATTAACTGGTTTAACATATAATACGTGCGGGCATTTTGCTCGTTGCTTGCTCGAAAAATATCCGCGTGTATTATGTTAAACCATTCAATAATTAAGGTTTATTATTCCACTATTGCGCCATTTTACCATATTTGGTCAAGAGAAAGCGCAAAATATGAGACGGTAACACACTGTAGTGTCCCGGGCGTTTTCCATTTACAAAAAATTTCCGGAAATTTCGGTGGAAATTTCCATCGGGTGAAAAACGTGTTCCATTTAACTCAGGTCCGTTCGCTGCCCAGTGATTGCGATTTTACGCGCCAAAGTTTAAAAATGTGGCCGTCAATAGCCTGGAAGTGGTAAGACCTTTCAAAAGTTGTAAATGGAACGCACATTTCCATCGGAAAGTTTCCAACGGGAAAACAGGACTACCTTTTCAGAAGTTCTGTTTATTCCGAAAAAATTTCCAGTGCCGAACGAACCAAAAACGTGTGTTCCATTTACATCCCAACCGGAATTTCCGGAATTTCTTGGTACATGTAAATGGTAAACGCCCCCGGTTTGACCGGTTTAGAACAGCGCAAATACGGACGGAACGGCAGTTTTTCAATGAAAGAAATTGTTTTCAACGCGATACAAAGCCTGAGAATTTACCGTGTCATCGCTTGTCTCTCGTCATTTCGTTTAGAAAATAAAGGACATTTGGCTGGCTTTCTGTGCTGTTTACATCGTTCGCAAGCGCCCTGAAGGACAGATGATGCATTTTTTAGAAACACTCGTACCAGATAAAATTGAATCAAAATGACACCTTATTGTAGTGGAATAATAAATCTCTTATTCGTATTTTTCCTCGCCCCTGCAGGGCTCGGAAAAATACGACGCAACTCGCAAAATATTCCCGCGTATTATATGTTAAACCATCGAATAAGATGTATGTATATCATATACACCTTAATTATTGAATGGTTTCGCATATACGGATGACAGTGTATATAATAAATAATCTGAACAAATTAATGAAATAAAATAATGAACATATGGCAAAATAAAACAAAAAGGCCGATGTTTGAAGCACTGTTCTTGTCATTTCCCTCTGGCACCCTTTTTTTCCGTGAAGTTCTCTGCGTCATATATACAGCTTATTTTATTTAAGTATTATTTTAAAAAGTAAACCTCGAAATACAAATAATCCGTCAAACTTATATGCTTGCATCGACCAAAGTAATTGAATACAGCACAAGTGGAGTGCGACATCTTACATACAAGTGTAATATCTCATTTCCGAGTTGCTGCATGCCTCAGTTTCAAAATGAGTCCTGGTGCACGACCATTCAAATGGAAATTAGTTGCGTATTATTATGCAAATCAAACTCATTTCCCTTACCATAGTTGAGCATCAAGACTCACGTCGAAACCGAGATAAACAGCAACTCGGAAATGGCTCATTACAATTATGCTAAAGTAAATAATGGCGAATTCCCTCGACCAATTAGAATTGAGATTGCGGGTAAAATGTGACAAGATAAATTTCTTTTCCTGTCAGTTAACTACTGATATTTCCAAACAGATTCTGGTAAATCTTGAAGTGCTCGTGTTTTTTGCCCTTTCCACATCAGCCAAAGGAAACCAAGAACAACACAGATAATGGACTCCACATAATAACCATCAATCAGAGTCTCACAAACACCGCCAGCATCTGTGCAAGCCTAAAAATATGAAACAATGTGTTAGTTTATTGTGTTCGAGGGAGGAGAATGCATACTAATCATGCTGTTTGCGAAATCAGTCAAGCGGATATCGGACGATGCCATCCGAGACGGAGTTCACGTTTTGGCCGCCATTTTGGGACATCTCATACATAACTGGAGCACTTCACCTCGATCTCATGCGAATCCAAATGAATACGACTAGCTCTGGGAAATAATAAGTGCATGCGTAATTGGGGACACCAAAAGACATTTCTCTGTGAAGTTTTACTATCCACTGACTTGGAAAAACAAAAAAGAAACAAACAAAGAATTGAAAAAGGGGCTAGGCCTGTTAAATTCATAATTGGCGATCCACAAATGGTGTATGATAAGTTCTAGTAGAAGTACTTTGCTCTGAGGAAATTTATCATACCGCTTAAGCCAGGGACACACTTAATACAAGTTGCACGTTACCTCTTTATCTTTGGGGGCCAAAGGCCAAGAGCTCATTTTTCCAAGTTTCAAGTTTCGTGAAGCGTATTTTGCTATTTGTTATTGTTGTTGTTGTTTTTTTCCCGCTATTTCACAATCAAAGCCCAGTAATGCACAATGCCATACCCACCCAAACGCATTACGAAGGGCGTGGTACCTTGACGATGGTTTGTCAATCAACTGTGAACACATCCAGAGTTATGTGATAATTTGAACAATTGAAAAGCGCCCCTAAAAGCATTGTGTCATTGTCACGTTATGAATTGTCTACATCATTGTTTTAAACCCCCGTCATTTTTCTCGCGCCTTGAAATATCTTTCCCTGCAATTTCTTTTATGAGTTCCGTCCCTGTGTTGGACATCTTGGATTTTCAGTCATTGCTTGAATGAACTCGAATGTCATAGTGCATCTTCGTGTTAAAATATTCTTTGTACAAGTTTTGATCCTGTCCACTTAACATCAACCACCTTTGTATTTTCCCTGGAGAGTGCCGACATTGTTTAAGCGCTGCACAAGTTACCTAAAGCTCGCAAAACAGAAAGTTAGTGGCCCCAAGACCGAGCTGTTGAATGACACGGATATATTCTTCAATTTACGCCAAAAACTGCTTTGCAGAGCTACTTGTATTGTCAAATAACTTGTTCCGTACAAATGGATCCATAGTTGCCACTACAACTCATCCTTTGGCTTCTTGAGATTAACACAAATATTACTCTCCGAAGCTGGACGATTTATAAGTTGTCGATGGAAAAACCGACAAACCTACATCCCAAAACGGCTGCAGAGTAGACTAGGGGAAACCCCTTAGGGAGAGGAAGGGGGGGGGGGGGGGGGGCGGTTGACTAAATCACAATACAAAACAAAACAATGCTAATCGTGCAGATTTCTTACTGCACCTCTCACAGACAAGCGGATCATTAAGTTTAACTCTTAAACAACGGTTTCATTTTTAGCTGCCGAAAACCATTGTTAGTAGCATGACAATGTAAAACACAATAGAGTGTTTTCACTCTCATGATCAGTGACCTTGTTTTTCCACCGAAACAAAAGAAAACCGTGACGTTTGCATAACAATTGAGCTCAATACCCAGAGGATTACATGTAGTTGGTTACACGAAAATGGCCGCCGTGACGTCACGTGAAAACACTCCATACGGCGAAAAAAATGCAGGACTGCATTATTATTGTGAGATCTACATGTAACTCTTACGAGAAACGTACCTTTGCGTTGATTTTGCCACTACAATTCCCCGTTATTGATGCACCAACACAGGTTGTCCATGTGAGTCCATCAACCATCCACAAAGCAAGTGTTTGACACCAGTTACCACCAAAATTGGCTGCCGTGTTGAGAAGAGTTAAATATGTTCCACCTACACGAGGATCACTGATACGAGAATGAAACGCCATGACGGACACAAACATACAGTACAAGGACACCTGTTCACGGGAGAGAGCACAAAAAAAATGAATATCAAATCGGTTCAATGAAGTCTTTGGAGAGGGCAGGTCTATGCTCAGCAGGGATCGCGTTAACGCAGAAATCGTGCATTTTTACGCAAATAAATTCCAAAAAATGCATCATCAAAATTTTAATGCGTCCCAAGACGCAAGACACTGACTTTATTAACTCACACAACTTGTTTTGCTTTGTCAGTATATTCTGTTGCTTCGGCAAGATGTAAAAACAAAAATAATAATAAACTTATTTGAGCTCCCACCATTTGTTTGCTCATTGATCGTTTGATCGATTGAGAAATACAAGTGCTCACACTTCTTGAACTGAGAAAGGTTGAAGACATGGTAATTTTTACATAAAGTTTTTGGCTAAAATTGGCTGAAAGAGTTTGGATGGTTGCAAACAAGGAATTTGGGCAATACGTTATCTATGATTTTTAAGCTGGAAAAAAGAACTGTAGCTAGTTACAGTACTCAGTACTGTCCAAAGAAAAAGACTAGAAAGTTGGTTACTCTCTCTTTCTCATAAGATACTTTTTTTCTCGCAGAGAGTCACCAAGATTTTGGGACCCCCAAAAAATGCTTGGGACCCCAATTTGGCCGGACATGCGGGTCCCAGGACCCAGACTGAAAAATCCTGGTGCCATCCCTGTGCTGACTACCACCAGGCTCGCAATCGGGGCCTGGTTGTTAACAAGCCGATTAAGGCTAATCCCAGATTAATAATTAACCATTTCTCTACTCCCAAATGTTGTTCAACGCTGATATTCGGCAAAATTCTACATTACAGTAAGTCAATCTTAAAAAACAAAAATAAACAAAACAAACTTTCATCCAAAAGTTGAAAAAATGAAACCAACGCTAATCCTTGATTAAGGTAATCGGCTTTCAAACAACCGGGCCCAGGGTGTTAAACGTCAGAGAATGAACTAAATGTATACAGTTGAAGTGCGGGTTAAAGATGAAAGGGAGAAGTGATCCCCGCACTTATCTGTGAGAGACAAGTTAGCAATTGTCTCTTACAGACACCTGAAAAAATTCGGGTGGCTTTAACGCGATTCTAACTCATGACATCTATGATGCCGGCGTAAGTTACGCTCTACTAACTAAAGCTAGTGAAGCCCGTCAGTTGTCAGAGCTGGTCACTTTGCTGGGCTCACATGTTCCCTGATTTTTTCAAGAGTCCATTAAGAGACAATTGCTTAAATTCTCCCGAGAAGTACGAGGATCCCTTTTCTCTTTGAAATGTTAGAGAGGACGGTACTAGCCTTGCGTCTAAGTTCAGAACAGTACGAGTCTTCATCTGTGACATAGGGAGCTTTAGCATCTCAATTGTAAACGGCAAATGTATGGCTGAACTTTCCATTTTGTCAAAAATCGATTTTAGCTCATTTGTTTCCAGTTATTAAGGGTCAAAGCACAAAGGGCTTGGTACATTTGTAGCAAATGAGACACAGAACTGTGTGCATGCATATGTACATGTATAATACTGTGACAACAGTCATTATGTATATGCAAGTGTTCAGTAAAGCTACCGTATGAGATTCTTGTTTGTTATGGATGGGTAAGGGTTTCAGCAGTCTTTTTGTCCAACTTTCATCAACAGGTATTCAGGTACAAGTACTGTACCAGTGTCACTGTGAGTGTCTCTGGACCCTTGCTTCAACAAACAGTGCAATGAAGTTGCAACCGCCTTCATGTTTATCGCCAGCTGCTTATTTTTACAAAACTATAGTGAGGCTACACGAACATGACTTTTGTTATGATGTATGAATTATATCACCTGATGAACTGCATACACCAGTAGTATTGTGGCATAGAAATAAATGGGATAAGCCTCCTGGCCTGGTCCACGCACAATGTTTGCCCACCATACACACAACATGAACACAATACCCATAAAGAGTCTGTATGGCATGGCCTTGATAAATACATCTAAGGGTCGAGGTCCTGGAGAAGGAAGATACATACAGAATGTTGATGAAAAAATTAACCAACATACATAATACAAGTAAATTATTAGGTACTTTACATAAACCCAGGTTTGCTCATCCAAATGTGGCAAAAATGTTAGTGGTAAGGTTGCCAGTTTCAATTGTCCATTACTTTTTATTATTGAATTAGACAAAGGAGATCATGTTCCAATTGTGTTCTAACCATGTCAGTTGTGGTGCCATATGATTTCAGAGTTTAGATTCCATCTTGTTCTGGGACAAATAACTTCAATCTCATATGATAGTACAGCTTTCCCAAGGGAAGTGAAATCCTGTTGGATGAGGTTAATACCTAGATGGGTGACCATCCCGCAATACCCTGTGCTGTATGCTCAAGGGAGTCACACTGTTTGGCTATCCAACAAGAAAGGCTACTGATACATTGTATCCCACAAAACTGATATTGCATTATAACACAATGTATCCCATAATATTGTTGTTTTTAATAAAATTAGCAACAAGAATGATATTAAACAGTCAAAATCTGTGAATGTGGCGTGATACCTTCGTTACTTAATAAATACATGTACATGTAGTAGAAAAGGGTACAAAATGATTCTCCCCAAAATAACTTATACAACTTGCAAATGCCTCGTCGATGACAAAATAGTGCTAGTTCTACACATCTAGTTTTTTTCATCCATATCAAGTTCCCAGATATTTACATCAAAACAATTTCCCCTTTCCAATGCAACTACTGTACATGTACACGTATGCCTGCATCCAGCCAACTTTTCATTTTTGCCAAAAAATATCATGTCAAGTTTACGTGCACATTTTTATAAATCTGACAGCATGGTAATGAGTATTTCAAATAGGAAGAGGGAGTCTGGGAACCAGCTGCAAAATTAAGAACACCGCATCTTCGTTGTTCAATAGTTTTTGTCTAATTTGCATGCCATGGCTGTGTGTGGCCCTAAATTCAGTGCTCCAGGAGAAAAGATGTACATTGTACCTGCAGTGTATCTGCTGATGTAAACTGGAAGTAGAATCTGAATTGGAACCATTGGAATGGCAAGGAGAGCAAGGTTTTCTTTGGGGACACCTGCCTCAATCATTTTGAGGCCGGTTACCGCGTCAGAAGCTGAGAAGCCAATCTAATGGTGAAAGAAAAATAAACAGTGTGAGATTATTGACTAAATTTGGCCACATATGTTTACACTGTACATGATACCTTGAAAGATCAAGCATATAAACCAGATCAATACAGTGTACATAACTTTTAACGGGCCCCATGAAAAATTTAATTTTTGGTCAATTTTGTGCAACACTAGGCCTCTTGAAAGAGTGTCATCTGTGAGGAAGATACAGTATTTCTTGCATGAGAGTGTAAATTACACACTGTACATGTACATTAATTTTGTAAGATGTCAATGATTTTCACCACATAAATATCTGTGAAACTATTAATTTTCTGAAGAGAGTGTTTTCATCAGTAACAACATTACATGTACTTTGTGATACGGCATGTACAGTATGTAGTATACATTTGTACAATCATCCCTTCGCACCTTTAAAAGGGCAAATACCAAAAATGTTAACCAACTGGCAAATTTATTGAAGGGGACATCACTAACAAAAAATGTCACCTCCTTCAAAACACACCCCATGACTACTGCCTTTATAATCTTAAAACTCAATTCTGAATGTTAGTTACATTTACATGAACATGCACTTAGAAACATGACCAATGGGTGAGAAACAATCCAGAAATTGGACCAGGTAAAAGCTAATGTTCATCAGTCATTGTTTACAATCTTACAGTATACATGTATACATCATTCAATAAATTATGCCTACCTTTATAGTGAGAAGAACGAAAATAAATTTTAAAATACTGGGACGGCGCATAATTTTTACCAATGTTTTATAGCCATCCACAATTCCTTCCACTGCTTCCTCTCCATGAAGTTCTTTTTCTGACTTTTCTCTCTTAAACAATCCAACTAATGTTGTGCAAACTAGGAATACAATTCCCCAAAAGTAAAAGAATCCAGAAAACGTTACAACTCCTGTCAACTGAGGTTCAGTTCTAAGATACTTGTTACTTAGGTCAGCAGATGTTAAAGCCAAGAACACAACATTTCCCATGAAATATCCCGCTGTCTGACCTACACTGTTGCAAGTGGATGCATAACCAACATTCTTGCGAGATAACATAGTGAGGGCCCAGCCATCCACAGCAATGTCTTGAGTTGCAGCAAGGAAGTTGAGGGAGAAAAAGATAGCAGTTAAGGACAAAATTCTTGGGCCCTCCTCAGTATTTTCACCCATTAATTCTTCAATATGCTGCAAAAAATAAATATCTAAAATAAATAAAAGTAACATGCATTCAAGTGAAGTTATGATCCTGGCAGTTATGAATGCAATCTCAGCAATTGTGTAGAGAATCCTGAAAAATTCAGGACTTCAACAGGGTTTGAACCCGTGACCTTGCGATGCCGGTGTGACGCTCTCACCAACTGAGCTATGAAGCCACTGATGTTAGGAGCTGGTCATTTGTGGGTTCAAATGTTCCTGAGATGAATGAATCAATGAATGAAATGATATATGAAATGAATCATATATTGAACTGTGGATATTAAATCAAGCGAAGCTATGATCCTTGCAGTTATCAACGCACCACCATAACTGTGAGGATCATAGCTTCGCTTGTTTTCATATCTGCCATTCAATAAATGATTCAGCTTAAAATTATATCATTTCGTTCATTGATTCACTCATCACAGGAACATTTGAACTCACAAATGACCAGCTCCCAACAGCAGTGGCTTGACATTCAATAGCTTAGTTTGTTCAAGTGTTGCACCGGCATTGCGAGGTCATGGGTTCAAACCCTGTTGAAGTCCTAAATTTTTCAGGCTTCTCTACACAATTGCTGAAATTGCATTCATATCTGTGAGGATCATAGCATCCTGAATTTGGAATTGAAACTGGATATTTACCATGATATTGTAACATTAAGAAAAACCCACTGAAATACAGGAAGTCGGCTAGAAATCCTCCGAAAAAAGTGTAGGATACCTGCAGCCTGTTATTCACATTTGTTCATTTTGATCATATTTAACAATTATTCGCCAAAGGCGAAGTGATTATCGGTGAATATTCACCGATAATCACTGAGCCTGAGGCAAATTATTGTTTTAGTATAAATACACAGGTGATTATTTCAAAAAAGAGAAAAAAAAACATTTCAACGCGAAATCATCTTCACTTACAGTGGCAAAACGACTACTGGCAGCCATTTTGTCCATCGAGGTGATTATCGGCTAATAATCTGAGATAGCGAGCCAACGAGAGCGTGCGATTTTGTATAATCACCTGTGTATTTATACTAAAGCTTGTTATCGCATGTCAATCGCCAATCCAATCAAATAAAGGACATTTGAATGGTTTCGACTGTGCTGTTTTCGTCACTCGCACGTGCCTTATCATACAATCGATACGATTCTCCGTAAGTGAAGGAAGAAGCCAAAGCTATATTGAGTCTTAATGCATAATAGAGGAGGGATAATACTGTAAGTGTTGACCTTGCCAGGAAGTATAAAGCACAGAGTGAAAATAGTGGTGCCATCTATTGCTATTAAGGTGTAAACGAGGGCTGCATTGCTCGAAGATTGGTTACCACTAATAAGCTTTACATATTCAGCAACTCACACAAGAGCTTAACTCAGGATGTTAAAAGAAAGTGCCAGTGTTTGGAAAATTAGAGAAACAAATAAAGACTGTTTGCAAACAAATGTCTTCTCTATGGAATGGTTGTGCAGAAACACTGGAGCTAATAGGGACACCATTTTAGATTACAAAATCCAAATACTGTCAACTTCTATAATGATCTGCGGAAATACAGTACCGCTCAAAAGTAAGTTATGACCCTCGTGCACCATGCAGTTCACGTCATGTGCTATAGGAATCGCATTGTGCGCTATGCAAATCACGTCGCACGCTACAAGAATTGCGTGGCGCACGATGGTAAAAAATCTGTGAGTGCAGTGGCTTGACACTCGCGCACAATTTTAATTGACCTTGTGTTTAATATTTAAACTGATTCGCAGCACGCAGGAAACGCGACACTAGGTGATAACTTACTTTCGAGCTGTACTGTAGCTGGATATAGTGACTCCCATGTGTATCAGCTGATTCGATACCGATATAAAGCTTATGCAGAAATGAAATTCATTCAACGATAGGCTCAATTCATCCTGATGTCTGACATTTGCAGACTGCAGACTGCCTACAAATAACACTGATAAACATTACTTAAGTGTAAGTACCCATTTCAAATAGTGCTGATAAACATTATTTAAGTCTAAGAACCCGTTTTAAAATGGTTTGCTTTCAATAATTGAGATTAAGGGTTTGTCTGCAGTCTGCAAATGTCAGACACCGATTCATCCTGGCTCCTGTTGGTGAAGGTACGCCACGTTTTCAGCGTTTATAGACCAGGGTATACATCTGATACATGTTTACACTGATCTTTACAGTGTGCTGTTTTTGCTTGAGCTCCACTTTTAAAAATTGCTTCAAATGCGAATGAGTTATCACAGATTTCATAGCCAGGAACAGGAGAGGTTTTACGGTAAGACAAAACCGTTACTTAAACTTGTTCTCTCGACCGAGTGAACCGATATAATCGCTAATAAATACCAGCCAAATCTTGTGATTATCGATATTTATCGATGATTTTAGCTAAATCGATTAACAATTATCACGTATTATCGAGTAATCGATTAGTTTGCGATGATCGATTTCTATCGATTTGTAACGTCCCGGTTTTTGACACTCACCCGCGATAACACAAGCATGAAAATCCCAATCAAGTATTGAACTGGCACAAGCCAAGTTTTCCTTCGTCCAAAGCTAGAAAAATACGCGGTGTCGACGATAGGAGCCCATAAAAGCTTTGTACTAAACGGCCAAAACACAAAGCTAAACGTAGCTTGGTCTTTGTAAGCTATTTTCCTTGTTTGTAGCAACATCGGCATAGCGCCGGCCAATCCGAGGGGAATGCCTTGTAAAACATACAGAAACACAAGAAGGGCTATCTTCCCTTTATCTCCTTTTAAATTTGGTTTTACGTTTTCTTCCATCAATTTGACTTCGTCCGCTTTTCCGTTTGCCATTCCTTTTTTCGTGGTAAAATTAACTATGAGTTGGTCTTCTTCTTGAGGATCATATCGAGCCAACTCTTCGTTTTTTCTCGCTGCCTCTGCGCCTCGCGATCTTGTGATCATTTCTTCAAATGTAACTTGTTACTTGGCAGAGTAACACTGCATGCTAAGAACCTCTAAAACTCTTTCAATACGGAAAGCGATAAGCTTGCAATAAACACAACCGGTGAAACAGAAGAAACGTGGCGAATTTTCACAGGTGTGTGTATGATCAGTAAGCCTAACATGACGTATAAATCGTGTAATAAAAACCTCCTCTGTAACAGGCGAACGCTTGCTCATAACAATCATGTACTTTCCAGGGGACATATACCCCCCTTATAAATACACCTTATAACAAAATGGCTGCCATTTTTAGCGGTCAGTGTAAAACGCAGACTGTAGACCAGGAGTAAATGCAGACTGAGGTTATAACGTAACTGTTGAAAAAGCCCAAACCCCTTAGAAATGCTAACCTTAGGGCTAATTTAATAGGCCTAAACAGGAACCCATGACCCGGAACCTACAACTCTACTGTGTTCGTGTAACGGCGTTTTCACAGACCGATTTATTTTTAGATTGAATTTCCAGCGAATGAGACTCCCACAAGAGCCCGATGACCAATTACAAGAAATTAAGCTGACGTCATAGGGTCACCGAACCGGAACTGCCTTTGTTTTTAGACCTAATTCGCGGGAAGGGCCAGTCTAAAAATAAACTTTCTTGTGAAAACGCCGTTTCACAGACGCTGTATGGATGTTGCACGCTCCAGATGGGCTCCTGGCCGCCTAAAACAATATTTAGGCTTAACTGTTAGCATTTCTAATGAGTTTGGGCCTTTTCAACAGTTAAATTATAACCTCAGTCTGCATTTTACCCCTGGTCTGCAGTCTGCAGTCTGGAGTCTGCGTTTTACACTGACCGCCATTTTTAGTATTCTTTTGTTTTATTGCAAATTGGCCCTTTTGGCCTCGCTTTCAAACGTAAAATTGGCCCTTTTGGCCTCGTTCAAAGTTAAAAGTTTAAACGAGGTCAAAAGGGCCAATCTGCAATAAAACAAAAGGATGCTAAATTAGCGGCCATTTTGGAATAAGGCGTATTGTCCAGGTAAGTGCGAGGATCACTTCTCTCTTTTCTGCTTGTAAAAGGCGTGGAGTTTACAAATGAGGGGTGGTCCACACAGAAAGACAATAGTTGCTAAGGAAGATTTTTAGTAAAGAGCCCTACAGAAATGTTGCATGGATGGTCCTTTGAAGTAACTTTTTCAATGGAAATCTCATTCTCGTTCCCAGAGCTGCGATCCTCTTGGCCAGCGCCTCGGATCGAGAGCTCTGGTGAGCTCTGGTTTGCCAGAGCTCTCGATCCGAGGCGCTGGCCAAGAGGATCGCAGCTCTGGGAACGAGAATGTGGAAATCTGACATCACTTAAATCAGAAGGCGCATGCGCAACTAGTCCCAGTCCTCTGCCGTGCCTTTTAGTGGAAAACATGTAAAAACTCTCAGGAAACGAAAGGAAGAGGCGGTTTTTTTCACCCGGTGGGAACCGTCCTATGATTTTTCGCAAACTTAGGCATCGAATTTCTATTTGGGCAAAAAAAAAAATAAAAACGGAACTGATATTTTGAAAAGTGTATCAAAGGAGGGCCTTATGACGTCACAAATTTTTGGAAAAATAATTTTTTTAAAATACGGATTTTGTGTTAGAATGTTCTTATAATGTGGGATTAAACATTTGTGAAAAGCATAGTTAATTCGCTGAGTTTTCAGCCATTTTCTGTTTCGGTCACGTGATTTACCAAATATGGTTGTGAGTCGAACCAGAAAAAGACAAGTTAAATAGAGCACACTTGGCACAAAAAAGGATAACTGAAGAGTTTAAGGGACTCGAGAATGACTATTTCAAGGGGTCTATAGCAACGTTTTGATAGCCCATGATTAGGAGCGAACAACTTCCCTACTAAGGACCTGTTTATATGGTCTCGGTTACCCGACGGAGCCCTCCTTCCCGAGAAAACTTTACCCAGTGTCTATATGAGAATTGCGTGACCGAGACAAAGTTGACCCCATGCATATATTATAAGACGCATCTTCAGAAAATATGTAATATCATTTGCTTTTCTTTCTTTCTAGTTCGTTTTTATTAAATATAGTTGCAGTTTCACATACAGAAAATGGACTGACAATCTTAACGGAGCAGTAATGTGTAGTTTAAATAAAAGGCTGTTTTTGGAAACGAGAGTTTTCGTTGACTGCGGGGAGAATTTTGGCGGGAAAAACCTTTTCATTCGAAAGCAAACTCTGGCAACATGAGTAAGCCCCCGAATTGTTGCGTGGGCATTTAAGATTTTGCTGTCTCGCCTGCCAGGGTTACCCTACCTGCCGAGGCGAGACAACTCGGCTCCCCTAGTTGTCTCGCCTTCTCGAGTTGTCTCGCCCTCCTCAGGTAAACGGTTGATAGAATTTTTTAAACAAATGAGAGGAAAAATATCTCGCACAGGGTAATTCAGGGGGAAGGTTATCTCGGGTACCCGAGACCACATGAACAAGGCCTAAGCCTATGTCATGGGATTTTTAACGACAAATCTATTTTTAGCCTCCTTTTTCTTAAAAAAAAAAACCAAAGACAGTTCGACGGTTCGTCGACAATATAACGTCAAGTTAGTTTCTTGTGATTGGTCATCGGGCTCCTGCGGGTGTCTAATTCCAGGGAAATTCAGTCCAAAATGAAATCGCGGTCTGTGAATTATAGGGGTGTTAGGCTACTGATTTAAGAAATTGTCTCTTGTTGACACCTATACCATCTATTTGGTGGCTCCAAAGGGATCCGTCTTTGACCCGCACTTCAGATATATATTCTTTTTATTCATTGAGTCTTTCACGGGAAAAAAATGAGCCCAGCAAATTGATCTGCTATTCATAGCTACTGCGCCGGTATCGCAGAAGTCTTGGGTTCGAATCCCATTGAAGCCACCAACCTCGTTGCCAGGGTCTCTCTTGTAACCCTGGCAACGAGGTTGGTGGCTTGTAACCGGTTATAATGCAAACCTTTATTGAAAGTAACAAGATTAAGTTATAGTTTGTAATTTTACATTTCAAAAATAAACGGTTTACAAATATCCCCGGTGGTGCTAACACCGTTAGAGGTTCGTTTCGCTTTGCATTATTTTATACCACACTCACACAATCGTACAACACGGGACAAATACAAAAAAGACACACACAAACACAAGTGTGATGGACAAGTTGGGCATGGACTAAATGAATAAAGAAATTTAAAAGATCGAGCTAAGAAAAGCAATTCGTTGCTTAAATTCATCAAAGTCGGTCTGTTTCTTGTCAAGTTTTTGACAACATAAATAAATTATATTTTGTAAATAACAAACAATAATTTAACTTTTTAAAGAACACCTCTTAGGGCGCTACATTGTAGGTGGTCATTGCTTTGACATCAATTTGGGTGGGTCTTCTTTTCAGTGATGGCCTCTGGGTCTTCGCCTTAGCTAATGGTTGGGTCTTCGTCCGTTCACACCACTAGGTGTACCTTTTAGTCGCCTGGTACAAAGAAATCCTCTGAGGTCTTAACTTAGGCTGCGTCCACACTTGGTGCCCGAGCACGGTGCCCGAGTGCTATTCATGATCAGCACTAATATGAACACACCATTTTTTCATGCCCACGCCTAGAGAAGGATGTAAATGGGGTTAACCGTCAACCGTCAAATGCATTGTCGAGAAGAATATGGTTACGAGGTTGGGAACTTGTTGGAATAATATGATTACCCTATGATAGGAAATTAACGCGAATTTCAAAAATTCTAGTTAATTTAAGTCGTGTTAATTTATGTTAACGTTAATTTCAGCGCTGCTAATTAAGAAGCGCTCTCAGTTCCGCGATCTTATCCAATGAGCGTGACGAATTTTTATAATATTTAAATCGATATCCTCCACCAAAATTGAAAGCTAACCGGTTTGAAATGGGTTTTAGGCTTAAATACTTGTAGTTCAGCGCTATTCGGAATGGGTGCTTAAGTTAAACACTGTTGATCAGCGCCACACGAAGTACTTGAATACGGTGCATGGGAATATTACGTTGGTGACCTTCTAACCTATGTACATCGTGTAATTGTCACGAGATGTCCAATGTCCTCCTCACCTTTACAGCATTAACCTCTGATTGGTCTGCAACCAAGAAGTCGCACGAGGTACTGCCTCGTGCTTGATGCAAAATCATGTATTGTGCAAGGAACACAATACCACCACGCTTTCTTCCGTAAAAATCTAGCAATAGACGTCCTAAAAATAGTTCTACTTGCGCAAATCCCAAGATACACCTCTTTTACCACCCAAAATGTTGCATAATGATTGTTTGCAATTTCTCCTGGGACGTTAGGATGTCCCAAGAGAAATCGAAAACAATGCCTATGAATGCCTATGCAGATTTATGGGGGTAGAAGGGGTGTATTATGGGATTTGTGCAAGTAGAGAATACCAAAAACTGATGGGCCGCATCACAACGCAGATCGAGGCTTCTGGGTTACGGATTTCTCATTTTGCCATCTCCGTGATCTAGACCAACATCTTCAAGAGCCTTCAGACTTCCCGACTTTCCCTGCAATTCAGTTTGGACCTAGGGCTTTGCCACTTTTCATGCTCGTGCGCACGCTTTGCTGAGTGTCGGGCAAGTCAAGGGTTCTCGAAACTGGAAAGTTAATTGTTGTCTTCCAGGATCGCTATGCAAATCCTGGGCAATGATACACTTCCCAGCAGTTTTTGATTTTCTCTTTCTCAAAACGCATCTCATCATCCTTATTTTCCAGTCAGCTAGAGGCAGTCATTCGCGCCTTTGCAATTGCTTCCTAAGGAGTTCTTGTTTCTCTCAGTAGGCCTGTCTACGTTCACGTTATTTAGAGCGTTCATTTCTTAGCAATTATCCTCAATTACAGATACTTCAAAGGCTTCGTGAGCTTCCATAATTTTTCTTTTGGCGTTATCGTCGCCGAAGCTTTTTATGGCCTTTGATAAAGGTCAGTATGGTGATGGTCACCATAATAATCGGCCGCATGATCAGTCGTGGGAAACCCCAATGCACTTATTCCTCCCCAAGGTCCATAAACCATTTAATTTAACTGTCCTGTTTTATGTTGTGATTGTTATCTGTACTGAAAATATGTACGTGAGGCAAGGCAAGGCAAGGCAAGGGAGTGATTCTTTAAAGCGTGGGTCTTTACCAAGTCAGATAGATAATTTGCACGATTTGATTAAAAACTTTGGTACATGAGGACCATGGACAGATGTTTACAAGTACGCGCAAGCCTGGAAAGTCATGTGCGCGCGGAAATAGCCATAAGTGACGTCATAAACACCGGCGTTCCAAGACATCAAGAAAATGCAACATGCAAGCACGGGGCAGCCTAGATTCAATTTATCAAACTGAAAACATGAGCAAATTTAAGGTAGTGGTTTTGGGTGACCAAGGAGTAGGAAAGTCCGCCCTGGTGTGGAAATTCGTTTACAGTGGATTTGAGGACAAATACCAGCCGACGATTGGCATAGACTTTTTTACGAAGACCCTTTATCTGAGTAAGTGCTCATCCTTTTCATTCCGCATTCCCTTTTTGATCCTTTTCGTTTTTGTTTCGTTCATTAAGAAGTTGTAGAGCATAGATCGTGAGGAGTTACCTTACGTCTATTCCACTCAAGTTATAGGCTAGAAATTAGAGGGTTAAAGCAAGTACAACGACACGTCAACGAAAACGTCACTTTAAGAATATAACTTAGTGCTATCATACGTATCTGACGATTATTCCACCTTGTTCAATTTGTACAATACCGGCGAACTATCCTGTACCTGATCGGGTACGAATTATTTTAAAGCAAGGAAAGAAAATACATGTTTATCGCTGCATGCTCACGTTGTCGTCAAAACCTAAAATTTGGTGATTTCACGTTGTTATTTTGTGGGGTACGACAAACAAATGCACTGTGCCGCACGTGCAGCACGAGTATTCTTCCCTTTTTTTATAGGTAATCACTTGATTTCGAGTGCAATTTGGAATAAGTAAGCACGAGTAAATTTTACAAGTGCTTATTTATTCAAGATTGCACGAGAAAAATCATGTGATTATGAACGTATTAATAACATAGGTGAAAAACTTCGAGATGGTGAGATAGAAGAAACGCACGCGTATCAAGCAAGCAGGGAAAAATTGCGCCATAAATTGCGACATCCAGGGTGCGCGCTTGATTTGAAAACAAAAGATATGATTGGTTCTGGCCAAACCCTATTGTTTATTAGCCAATCATAATCCAGAATTTCGATGCGTGATTTGC
>OX421446.1:26895284-26897784 GCA_949126865.1 Montipora capitata
TTGGATCTCTGCTGGTTGTGCACTCACTCCTCCTTGTGGTTGAGCTGAATCAGTGGCTTCGTTTGGCGCTGGATCTGTCATTCTTCTTATTTTCTGCGATTTGAACGCTTCTGGATCTCTTAGCTTCTGATTTGTTGTTGTTGTTGTTGTTGTTTTAATTTTTTTTTTTTTTAAGTTAAAGGCTTTCGGATCCCACTAGCTGCCACCATGTCGTGTTATTCGACTCCGCAATAATCACACGTATTAATCGTCGTCGTCGTCGGCCTCCTGCCGTGACGGTCTCGTAAGACGATGGAATGCACCCAGCGGATTCAACCACATACACTTCTTGCTGCGGCTAACCAGGCCAATGCGTGACAGACAGTCTCTTTGGCATACAAAACAGATGTAGACGGATGGTTCTTGATTTGAAGACTTTTTTTTTCTTTTTTTTTTAATTATTATTTTTTATATACACTTTATTAATTCTCAAAACACAACGTACAGTGAAGGGCTACATTTAGATACAAACGTTTTACCTACAATAAATAGACTTTACAATTATAATCCGCAATTATACCTACATACGATTCATACCTACATACATACATATATATACATACAAATCCTTAAATTGTAATTATAAAATAATGACTTATACAGTACATAGATTCAAAAAATTGTACATAAATTACGATTGACCTAAACCGGATGCTATGCTATTGTCTATTTTCTGTAAAACTCTCTCATTTTATTGTCTCTAGCGCATATATTTATTTCTATTTCATATTTGTTTTTTACTTTTGTTTGAAAGCCATGTATGCTAGGGTGAACTTTGTTTCTTCTACAATCCCAAAGGTACAATTTAAATTTTTCTTATCTCTGCGATGCCGGTGCAATGCTCTCTGAAGCTACACACTTGGGAGAGGGTCTTTTTTCTGTGATGGACTCGATGAATGAAATGAATCTATATTAACATTATCAAAAATTCCATTAGTGCCAAGATGCAAACAAGTGCATAATTATTACATAGACCGAAAGGAAATTGGGAGTAAAAAGTATGATGAGAATCATTTTGTCCTGAATTTCATATTTACGTCCGACATAGGCACTTTTGCGAGCGAAATGATGTAATATAATATGCACTTGTCAGCATCTTTTGCATCTTGGCACTGATGGAATTTCTGCTAATGTTAATAGAGATTCATTTCATTGATTGACTCCTTCACGGAAAGAAATGAGCCCAATAAATTGACCTGCTCTGAAGTATTCTGCTTCAAAGATTCATAGCTCAGTTGGTCTTAGAGCGACCTGTATTTTTCAGATGTCTAGCAAAAATGGTTACTTAAATTGTCGACCGAAGTCCGAGGATCACTTCTCTCATTCGTTAATGATAACTCGTAACCACACAGATAAAGATGAAGCTACAAGATGAAATCGTTCAAACCAGAGAAGGAGCGGTTGGTGGGATGGATGCGGTAATCTCGAGCTCTGCAAAATAAAACGAAGATTACAATTCAGACCGATTCGCCATAAATCGAAATAAAATTGATGAAGAAAATAAAACCTATCCTTACCTCACTTTTCTGTGATGATTCCTGAGCACTTAATGCATCAGAAATTGTTCCTAAGACGGCTGAGGAGAGCGGTCTTGTCAAGTTTTGTCTTACACCAAAAAATCAAAACATTGGACCACGAGCCCGCAGCATGAATTTCATGTGTTTGCGGTTATATTATTAAATCGCAAAAGTGCAATTTATATAATTTATAAGTCGCAATGTGCGATTTATATAAATCACACTTTGTGATTTATAAATCGCAAGATTACGAACTTTGTGTTTTATAAATCGCAAAGTTGATAACCTTGCGATTTATAAATCGTGAAGTTCGTAACCTTGTGATTTATAAATCGCAAAGTTCGTAACCTTGCATAAATCGCAAATGGTAACTTTGCGATTTATAAATCGCGAAGTTCGTAACCTTGTGATTTATAAATCGCAAAGTTCGTAACCTTGCGATTTATAAATCGCAAAGGTACTTCAATGTGTTATTTATAAATAACACAAAATATAGGGGGAAAGTACTTAAATAATATTTTTACATTTGGCGCCCCATATAAGCTTGTATGAGTTGATTTGAAGACTTGGTTGAAGACTTTCGTGCTGCTCTTTTCCTAGCCTGCAGAGCAGGCGAATTCCACTGCATGAAAAATTCAAGATGGCAGGTGAAGACTGGAGAGAGAAAGAAAGTTCTACCCCAACCGTCTAACATATCGCGGTCTCGAAAATGGTGGTCGCAAGATTGTAACGCGAACTCCATCGCCCCAACAAGCGAACTCGACCGGCCCAACAAGACGCCTGCACTGCAGGCTACTCTTTTCCGCTTAAGGACGGTTCCTACTATTGTTATTGCGCATACGTTCTGCACATCTCGAGATACTCGGATTTCCTATTGGTAGTATTAATTAATACAGAGATATTTTTGAGAGGTTCAAAACCATGCGGAGAAAGCAGAACTTAGC
>OX421446.1:26900284-26907784 GCA_949126865.1 Montipora capitata
CACATGTACCTTGCTAGATAACACTTCATGTATGATAACACAACAACAGCAACAGTGAAAACAAATGGTATCGAAAAAATAGATGAAGCAAAATGACGGAAATAAAAGGAGAAAAAAAAGCAACCAAATTAAAATATAATGAATAAAAGAAAAAGAAGGTTTATAATTACAGAAAATTAAATAGGTTGACAAGTGTATTAGTGGGTAACCTGTGAGACTGGTTCACCGCGAACGGAATAAACACCTGGAGGAAAATACGGCTGTAGCCATATGGCGTTCTCTTTTTAATAATGCCTCTTTTCAGCGCAGCACTAAAAGTCGGAATCCAAAATCCGGATTCCGGAAACCAGAAACCAGAATTATCCACAATTCGCGAGAATTAAAACAACTTAACCACTGGATAACTCAATTTGTTTTGTTAGTGTTTATCCGTTGGATAGTGATTTATCCGGTGGATACCGTTATCCACCTTTTGAACAATAGAGGCCTGGTTTGTTGTGCATCTTGATTATCATCAAATCAAGTCTTCTAATTGGAAATCCCCGTAAACAAATAATCATAAATGAAATTTGTTTATTGTACATGGTCAAGTTTACGTAAAAGTAATAATGAATAAACAAAAAATGTTTTACAGTCTTTCCTTCCTTTGATTATGTTCTAGTAAGAGTCCATTACCCAAGAGTAAGAATCTGGTACTCAGGTTTGTCCCCATCAGCGTCGGAAAAGTGCTTATTTTAAAACCAAGTTTTGCCAGAAATAAACAATAGACGAAATAGCCCTTTTCACGGTTAGTTTTTTTCATTTGTATTGCCATGTAATCTAACATGAATGCGAGGCAATTTAGGGATAAAACTACAAAATAGCCCGAAATTACCTCGCATCCACGTTACATTACATTGTAATGCAAATGAGAAAAACTAACCGTGAAAAGGGCTAGGGGCTGAATCAAACCCTTTGGGAATAAAACGTTTTCTTCCAGATATTTGCATCATCATTTAAATGTGAATGCTATATTATAATGCAAATACAACATTGAGTTACTTTTATTACTTTTACGTAAAGTTCACCATGTACAGAGCCAATTTCGATTATGATAACTTATTTACGAGGATTACCAATTGGAAGACTTGATGATAATAAAGATGCACAAGAAACCAGACCTCCATTGTTCGAAAGGTGGATAACGCTATCCATGGATAAATCACTATCCACCGGATAAGCAATAGCAAAACAAATTGAGTTATCCAGTGGTTATATTATTGCAATTCTCGCAAATTGTGGATAATTTTGGTTTCTGTTTCTCGAAAGTCCTGAAAACGTTTCGGGCCCGAAAAGCCATTTGTGAAACTGCCAACAGCTTGTTTTGGAATGCCGATCTTTTAACATGTTTTCAAGCCAACTAAAAGAAACATATCTGTGAAGTTTGGCGAGTTAAATCCTCTCCGTTCTTGAGATACAGAGGGAAATGTGACACCCCAAAATGGCTCGTAAAGTTTCGGGACTTTCGAGAAACAGGTTTCTGGCTTCTGGCTTCCAGGTTCCGGATTTCGGATTCCGGATTCCAGAATTTCTGCTTTTATTGATGCCCACATTTTCATCGCTCAGTCATTGATTTTCTTCAGAAGTACCATGGACGGCAAAGAAAATACCTCCAGGCCAACGGATTCTTTAACACATGGAATCGGAAATGGACATACTTCGAAACCGAAGAACAAAAATGGAGTTTTTAAGGAGCATTTGACTTCAGCCGGCTTAACCGTTCCTCCAAGTGGGTTTTGTGGCCGCTTTTTAACTCGCGGACTGATTGTTCTGTTGATATGGGCTGTGTTGTGGTCAATAATTGGCAACGATGCTTTACCTGGCGGAAATATATTTGGTATATACATTGTTGTTGTTTCTGCTAGTCTTTTCGGTTTTATAGTGGGTAAAATTCCATATCTTCGCCTTCCACCGTTATTGGGTATGCTCTTAGCGGGATTTCTATTGCAGAATGTTCGAGGGATTAATTTGGCTCGTTCCATTGACAAGCGTTGGTCTTCAACTCTACGGAGCATGGCTTTGGTGATAATTCTTATTCGTTCGGGTCTTGGATTAAATACTTCTGCGCTAAGAAAACTGAAGTTTACTCTTGCTCGATTAGCGTTTCTTCCTTGCATATTTGAAGCAGTTTCTGCCGCGGTTCTTGTGCATTTCCTGTTAGACATGAAGTGGCTTTGGGCCTTCCAGCTTGGGTAAGTTTGATTTCTGCATTGTGCAGTGTACATAGATATTCACTATCATACAATTCTGCGTAACCGAGTCTCTGTAGATCATAGGCAGAAACTTACAAATGAAACGTATACAGTAAAAACGATTTCATTTTAAAGCTGGCTTATTAAAGTCATCTGAAGTATTGGCATAATAGAATCCACAAGCTTTCCATGAGGGAGTCATGAGATATACCATGTGGCAGCAACTGCCTGCGCATGATGACTCTCTTGATCTCTGATGTCCAAATGGAGAGCTAGGCCAATTGTAGCCTATAGGTGGTTTGCAACCAATCTCTAATGAGTCACAGATAACAATGTACATGTACAAATTGCGGTGGATGAACAAAAGGAGCTAGTGTTTTGTTTTCTTCCATCAATATGGCAGCGATGACGTAAAATGAAAACCACCTGTGACCATTGCCTCAAATAATATTGGACTCATCACTCACCTGTCATCTGTTTGAGACGATTACTCTGCCCAGTTAGGTTTTACACCCGCAATAAGCTGGACTGTCATATTTGAATTGGCTCATTGCACTTTAGGCTGGGATGTAACCATGATAGACAGGGTTTTTCCTAGCTCTTTGATTGCAAATAGCAAAGATAGTGCAAATTTGTTTTTCAGCAGAGATCTATAAAACTTTATGGTTTTTCTGGATTGAAATGATTTTGGGTTGCCATTAGCCTCCATGAGTCTGTCCTGCAGCTCACTAGCACCAGAACTAGAAATCACCAGTTCATACTGGTTTCACTCCTGTTCTGGAGCACCCAGACTTTTTTTAGAGTTTAATTGTCCAATGTCAAATGTTATAGATAAAATAAGTCTCATCATGAACTAGGAAAAAAATTGAACTGCAACGTATACTGTACGTGTAGTTTCCCCCAAACCGGCCTAAACCGGCCAGACTTGGTATTTTACTCTGTCTAACGCCAGACGATTTTACTCGTCAGTGGAGAACCCCTGGGAGTCAATGGGTTAACAATAGTCAGTTTAACTCTACTCCAACCAGGCACCAAGTTAATAATTAATATTGAAACCCTTGAGTGGAGTGACGAAGCACTTACATACTTTCTCATGCATACAAAGTTTTGGATGGTTAATATATATCCATGCAACTCAGATTTTATTCTTGAAATCAGTTTTGTCCAAGCTGCTGTTTCTCTTGCTGTGGTGATACCGTGTTTGCTTGAATTGCAAGATCAACATTATGGAGTAAACAAAGGGATTCCTACTCTGGTCATGGCCGCGGCATCTTTTGATAATGTTTTTTGTATAAGTGCATTTGGAGTTTGCCTTGGAATAGCATTTGATTCAGGTCAGTGTAGCCTGCAGTTCGAATTATGTTTGCTGATAAAATTACATGTAAGGTGTATGACAACTGCAGACTGTAGATTGCCTACAAATATCATTGAATTCAACAGCATTTAAGTCTAATTAGCACTCATTTCAAATAGCGCTGATAAACACTTATTTACACTTATAAATGTGAGTCAGGGTTAGGTTAGGGTTAGTCAGTGGTTTGCGATCTGCAGTCTGCAATTGTTGACACCGATAAAGTTGTTATAATCTAGAGGTCTCTATTTATATACAAACTGCATCTTTAACAAGAGGTGTAGTGTGTGGACAATCTGTGCATTGTAAGAATGAATGCTTGAACATGCCGCAGACACTTGATGGGATGCTATTTCAAAACATGAATCATCAATGACATGATAAATTATTGCTTTTTCTCTCTTCTTTTAGGTAATTTGATATTCAGCATATTTCGAGGACCAATTGAGTTGTTACTTGGTATCACTGTTGGATGTCTTGTTGGTGTCCTGTGTTGGTTCATTCCCAACAAGAATGAAAATGTACATACAAGAATCTCTTTTCCATTGTGATTGTCTTGTAGAAAAGTAGTTTTTTACAGCATGTTCAGTGATACATCTACAATTCAAGGTCTATGATAACTGCAGACTGCTGAGACTGCAGATTCCAGACTGTAGACTGCCTAAAACTTGTGCTGATAAACAGTATTTATAGGTCTAAGCACCCGTTTTTGAATGGTTATCTTTCAATAACTGTGATTTAGGGTTAGTCTGCAGCCTGCGGTCTGCAGGCTGCAAGTGTCAGACACCATTCAATTCATTGGTTTGTAATTTTTGGCCTTAATGGTTTATATTTGTATACTGTATGTCAATCAGAGTGACTACTAAGGAGGAAAATAATAGGACAAAATTACATTGAGATCCTTGTTTAGGAAAGTGTTATTAAGGGATGAGAGATTTAGGGTACACTTTATCGGGACTTTGTTTTTACAGACGTTTGTTAAATTAATGTTCCACTGTTGTTGTTGCAATTTGTACATGTACAATGAGAGGTTCCTCAAAGTATAAATGGCTGCAAATTGCTGTTGATAGCAAATACAGTTTGTAGTAGTTACATGACATTGTACTTAAGGTACATGTAACATGTGCACTTTTAGTAATTAATAATTATTATTATTTTATTTTACTAAAATGTAAGAGACTTAAGAGTGTGACTATTTTTTTGACGGTCCCAGCTTCTGATCAGTAGTTTGCTGGCAGTTGTTGCACATTGATTTCTTTGGCAATTAAGGCTTTACAGATAATTATTACTGTTTTGAATGAGCTTATTTTAAAAAGTAATGTTTAAATCTCCATCTGTTGGTCTAAAAAACAATAATACTATTATTACATGTAGTTTCTTTTAACATTCTTAGATTTTGCTGGACGGTATAATATGGACACATTTTTTTTCCTCTCTCTACAGGTTAATCTTCCTCACAACAGACTTGTGATACTGCTGTGTTTTTCACTTCTTTCTGTTTTTGGTAGTAATGTAGCAAAATTCTCTGGTGCAGGAGCTCTGGGTGTGCTAACCATGTCAACAGTTGCAGCCTATGGATGGACTCCCATAGGAAAGGTTTGCAGTAAAACCAAGTAATAGTATGCTGCTAGTGTGACAGAGAGCATTATTTTTTTGTGCCATTCTACATGTGCATGGAGTTTTCTTTCTCTTTTCAAAGTCTTTGATCTTCAGGGGCTGCACTGTAGTTGGTGAAAGGCCGATTAACTTTTATCCGCTTTTAAGTAGTACATAACAAGGTTTGAATCTTGCATGTTGAAAGAGTATTAACAACACAATTTTATGCTTAAGGAAAACAAAAGCTTATATGAAAGGCATAATTAAAGGCTAAAAATCCCAAGGAAGCTTGCTTTAAAAGTAAATAGAGTGTAATTTAAATTTCCAGTAATCCAGGATTGGCCTAATTGTGGTATGCACAACTGGAACCACATTCCAACTAGCAAATGAATATTAACCAATTGACTCCTGCGGGTTCCCCATTGACAAGTAAAAGCGTCTGGCGTTAGACATAATAAAATACTAAGTACCGTATGTCTGGTTTAGGCCAGTTCAGGGGTGAAAGGGTTATAAATGAACTACATGTTAACAAGTTGTAACAACATTATTTTAGAGAAAGCAATTTGTGTAAAGGGCCTATACAGTTTTATAGTCTAATAAATAGAGATTTAAAAGAATTAAGACCACATACATGTACATTAGTATATGCCCTATCCAAACGAAAATTAAACTGATTCCCATGTGTTCACCAAAGTTTAAAGTTTGTACTAATAAGGAATTGGGGTGACCACCTGGGAATATTGTCCTTACCACGATCTCATGGTATTTGATGCAGACCTTGTGTCGATCAACTGCACCTATCATCTCTGCAATCATATGTAGGCCGAGTTTCAATCAATCCATTAACCTGATTTAGGGTACTCCTGATTGCCAAAATGTTCTCTACAGTTCACTTTCATCACGACTGGAAAAAGCTATTAGACTATTGGTACATATTTTCACACACAGCGTTTGTCATATTGTTTCTTGTATTTCCTTTACCTTTTTTCCTTCAATTATTTATGATAATATTTAATGTGTTTCTTGATATTGACGAAATACATGCATGTAGTACATGTACATGCAGCTATTTAAATTTACCATCATTTCAAATCTTATTTTATAATGAAAATTGCAAGTCCTTAGACTTAATTAATGGAACACTTTGTGTTGGTAATCAAAATTGGGCTTGCATCTAATTCCCTGCATTTTCTGGACATTTTTTGCTCCAAAGCCGTAAAGTCAAATCAGAAAGGAATACAATGTGACTTCTGCGATTATTGGTTTCATACTCGCTGTTTAAATATTGACAGTATAACTTACAATGCTCTTGCAAATACATCATGTGTTTGGGGATGTCCAGAGTGTGGTTTGCCAAACTATTCTACCTCTCTTTTAAACTCAGCATCGGACCTACAGTTGCCAAACCAATACTCACCTCTTGGTACAGAAGTTCATGTATCCATGTATCGGAGTCACCTAGCCTCCCTGCAGTCTTACCATCTTCCTCGCCTCCACACTATTCTACACCTATAAGGCCAAAATTGAAACCTAAAAACAGGCTCAAGTGCATGGAAATAAACTGTAATAGTATTCTGAGCCCAGAAAGAGCGGCAATCTTCAAGGCTACAGTCGAGCATCATTCTCCTGATATTATTTTTGGGTGCGAATCTAAACTATCACCTGATACGCCAACCGGTGCCTGCTTCCCCCAAGGTTATACAATTTATCGGAAGGAACGAGAATTTGGAAGCGGTGGCGGTGTTTTCCTTGCTGTTGCAAATAATTTAACTTCTATAGGCCATCCAGAGTTCTGTACTGATGATAGCAACGAAAGTGTATGGGCCTCAATCAAACTACGTGGAAACAAACTCCTGCATTTGTGCTCTTTCTACAAACCACCAAGTGCCCCAGTATCATGCATTGATTATATCGCAGATATTCTTGCTGATCTTTACCAGAGAAGAAGAAGTAGCTGTCCGTCCGTTGTGGCCTCTGGGGATTTTAATATTGGTGACATAAATTGGTCCACCGATCCACCTACGCTGTTGAATACTTCACCTTCAACAGCGGATGCTGAATATCTATTAAACTTCCTAGATGACTACTCTCTTACTCAGTCAGTGACACAAGTCTCTCGCCCAGCTTCTGGTAAGACTCTAGACCTGGTCTTGTCTTCGGCACCTTCATTGGTGTCAAATGTGCAGATCCATTCCGGCATGAGCGACCATGATGTAGTAATCTTTACAATTAACACTAAACCATCTCGTGTAAATAAACCACCACACAAGGTCCATCTTTATAACCGCATGAACCTTGAGGGCTTAAAGGGTGCAGCTGCAA
>OX421446.1:26910284-26925284 GCA_949126865.1 Montipora capitata
AGATGCAGGCTCATCACAAAAACATTTCTTACCTTTTCACGTACTTCTAAGCTTCAAAACTGATCCAAACTTTCCACAAAAACGTTTTTCTTTTGCTGTATACCAAGAGAAATTTGCTTTCTGGCATAAAAAAGTTAGTGTAGCAACGCTAAGCACAATCATTTACCATATAAGGTCAAACTAAGGTATATGAACCAATCAGAGCACGAGAATTGCACTATCCGAGGTTGAGAATTTACATGTAATAACTACATTTATCTCAATTAGCAGGAATTGAAAAAGGTGACCTGGTCATTAGTTGAAAATGTACTTGTAAGAAGCCAATTGAATGGTAACTGTTTATTGCCTGGGGTTAAGTGGGAGTCTTCCTGTGGCTTGCACTTACATGTACATTTAGGGGTTGTTAAAGCACTGACATTGAATGTGGAATTAAAGTGCTTATAGCTGTTTCTTTTTTTCAAAAAAATTTTTTTTTCATTGTGCATTAAGGACCAAGTTTTGCTGAGGTTTACTACAGTTGACTTTTCAGGCAATCTGTTATCCTTTGTTTTTCTAGTTGTTTGCATTGTTTGTTGGATACCAGGAACATTCCATTTTAGTGTAATAATTACATAGATGATTATTGAAAATTCTCTGTTCTGATTGGCTGCACTTGAGGTGATTATTATGCGATAATCTTCAAAATGGCCGCAAGCCATTTTGAGGAAATGACAGACGAAAAAATTAATATTGTTGTTTAATAAAGAAAATGCATATTTTTCAAAGTTAATTATCACCTAAAGTGTCTTAGTTTTGATTCACCGTTATTCACCTTGCCTTCGCCTAACAATAATAATAATTGTGAAAATTTGTTCACCCCTTCACTCCAAGAGGTTCCTCATTTGCCAGAGTGTGAATCCATTCCCAGTTTTCAGATGATGTGATGGCTGCCATGTTTGTGCCCCTCAACAAACACCTGGCAGCCATGTTGGTGTCCAACGGAAATCCTGCTGGTCAAATCAAATGCAAACGCTTCCTTCTGTTTTGTGGCCAATCACTTGAGTGAAAAAATGCAGAGTATTCCTATTAGCATTAGTTTATTATCTGGACAAGAACTATTCAAATTATTCTGTAAATATGTTGAAAGCATAAAATGTAAATTGTTTTAAGGGATATCTATTAATTGTCTTTGTCGGTCAGGCTCCAGTTGCTATGGTGATGTCCCTTGTTTGGCAGTTGTTTGAACCTTTGCTGTTTGGTCTTGTTGGGGCTGAAGTCAGTGTAGCTTACATGAACACAAAGGTTGTTGGTGAGTCTCACTCTGAAAATACTTGACATTGCTCACTGCAAAACCAAAACCTCTTTATTGTTTAAATTTATTGCTTACATGTATGTAAGTATACAGGTAGGTTTGATAATGCATAAAGAAGCAAAAACCAACAATAAAATGAAGCTAAGTTCAGAGATGATTAAAGTGACTCTCAGAAAATTTAAATGAGAGATAATTAATTTATGCAATGTCACACAAGGTACAGGTCACTGGTCACAAATCACAGGTCATTGTTTTACCAATACAGAAAGAATCCTAAACATTCATTTAAGTTAACCTTAGGCCTAAACAAGAGTTTTTAGGCCTAATGTTAGCATTGATAAACGGTTAGGGTTGTTTCTGCGTTGGCAAAAAAATGACTTGTGGCTTGTGACCTGTGTTTTGCATTGGGACAGAACCCTATCCGAGTGAGAGAAGGTGACAATAACTGCTTGGAGGTACGTTTGTCTGTTTATTGTACAATGTATAATGCTAATAATACTGTCACCTGGTCTCCATGTCCATTCGAATTCTATCCAAGCAAGGCTATTTGCATGAAATTGGATATATTCAGATATAATTATTATCTATCATTGAAATCCTCCATGAGCTACACTTATTTCTCACAATTACTTTTATCATCTCTCAACTTGATAAGGGCGTCAGGACCCTTTGGCGTTATATTTGCTAATGTTGTCTGTCTCTTTATTTCTTTATTCTGCAGGAATGGGTATCGCAAATCTTGTCATCAGTCTGATAATTCGACTTGTCACTACCTATCTCGGTTTACTTGGAAATGACCTAAACTTAAAAGAGAGGCTGTTTATTGCTATTTCATGGCTGCCAAAAGCTACAGTGCAGGTAGGTTCTAAACTAGATAGATTAAAATATATTTTGGCCATTTCCGAGTTCATTTCTGCCCCCTTTTTTTTTATGAAAATTAGTTTTTATTCATAAGTAAGGTAGAACTAATTACCATCAGAAAAACTTTGCCCTTAGACTCGCTTTGAAGAGGAGGCAGACATGAATTCGGAAATGGCCTATTCTCGGTTTTCACATGACGTCACGACCGCCATGTTGGTGCCCCTAAACAAAGAAAAGGCGGCCATGTTGGTGCCCCGACCAAATCCTCCGGGAATTTAACTCTATTATTATGCAAACGCTTCCTTTTGTTTTCGTGGAAAAACATGGCTGTTGATCACGTTAGTGAAAACCAACAATTGGGTGCGAAATAAATAATCGGTGCATTCGTAGCTGTGGCTCTCGTAATAGAACTCGAAGATTGTTTTACACGCAGTCGTCGCTGCTATGAACTTTCGATTACACTGTACTTCGTCTCCGCCCAAAATAGGGAGCTCAAGCACGCGACGTTTACGAAACGCGGACGGCGACCGAAAGTGAGCTGTTGTCCCTGTTAACTGGTCTTTACAGAACCACACAGGGACCGTTCATTTTTTGTGCGGGAGAGGGGGCTGGTGGGATTTGGGAAGCACCATTTAAAAATCGGATGACCCCCCCCCCCCCCGCTTGCCCTGTTATCATCTAGTGTCAATGCGCTGGCATTTCTCAGTGTTGGTTGGCCAGCTCTGAGAGGGCTCCTCTGCTGCAAGCATGAATGTCTTACAATTGCCTTTACTTTCTCACTCTTACTGCTCTTCAAATGCTGCTTCAGCCCGTGGTGGTTTACGTACTTGTTTAGTTCTGGAACAGGTAGCTTTTTAAGCTTCGTTACATCTTCGCACAGCTCAGTCCAAGGATAATCCTCATGTGATTTATCTTTTGCCTGCCTACTTTCCTTTGCCCTTTCTTCTGCTCTCTTTTTCCTTTTAAATTCCAGCACGACAAGATGCTGAAGATAATCCACCACAAACTTTGATTTGACAAGAAACTTATCTGCAAATGGAGCAACGCTCGCTGAGTCAGATAAAACCATCCTGCCACTTCCATGGTCTAATTCTCTTGCCCAGTGATCTTCCCCAATGCGTTGTGTACCCCCCTAGGCTGGCCGTCCCGGAAGAGTGTATTAAAGTTGAGGATGTTGCCACGTCGTTATTTAGACGAGATGGGCAATACATCGCACAGCTCTTGGAGGGGAATTAGTTCACCAATGCTGCAAGAAGCAGAATCACCACCAACCTTAAGCACCAAGTCAGAGACTATATTTATTCCTTAATGTACCCTGAAGAGTACACTCTGACTGAAAGCATTGCTGAAAAGTGACTTCTGTAGCAGCACAAGCAGCGAAGTAGAGCTCTACGACAGTGAAGATGAAGATGAGTGCCAGTAAGAGTTGCATTAGAAAATAACAGTGTTTAAAGTTCTCTTTAGTGGCTACAAATAGTTGTTGTCGTCAAAGTTATTTTAAAGCAGAAGGAAAGTTTGTAATAAATTTGTATCCTGCCTTCTATGTTTGTTCTATAGCATTTTTTAAATATTAAAATATTATGCCATTTCAAAGTTTTACTAAAATATTTCACGTGTCCCTCCTTTTTCCCTTACTTTTTTTGGCATGCCCCCCTCGAAAGCAGTCTTTTTCGCATGCCCTCCCCCCTAAATCCCACCAGCTCCCTTCCCTCCCCACCCCCCCCCCCCCCACCTCATAAAAATGAACGGTCCCAAAGCATGATTTTTCCCATTAGAGATGAGCGGTTCTCTGCAAAACGACGACACCTGAGGTGTTGGCGACAACGTGAGCATGCAACAAAAAATCTTTCTTTGAGGCTCTATTTTCAATCTGAAACCCGTCGAACCCGGCAATTTCTTTTTAGGATACTTCGCCCAAATTGTAGGACGTGAACGAGATGGAATAATCGCGAAAGACTCTTATGATAATGCAAAGTTATGTATCAAAATTGTAAAGTGACGTTTTCGTCGTCGTCGCCGTCGTAGATCTTAAGGTCTCATAAAAATGAAGTAAGTATGATTTTTCCCATTAGAGATGAGCGGTTCTCTGCAAAACAACGACACCTGAGGTGTTGGCGACAACGTGAGCATGCAACAAAAAATCTTTCTTTGAGGCTCTATTTTCAATCTGAAACCCGTCGAACCCGGCAATTTCTTTTGAGGATACTTCGCCCAAATTGTAGGACGTGAACGAGATGGAATAATCGCGAAAGACTTATGACAATGCAAAGTTATGTATTAAAATTGTAAAGTGACGTTTTCGTCGTCGCCGCCGTCGCCGTCGTAGATCTTAAGGTAGGGAGCTTACGAAACGAGGACGACGACGGCTACGAGAACTTCATTTTAAAATACGAGTTCGCGTTTTCATATCACTACGAAACTATTTCATGTCGTTTCGCGTTAAAAATGTGTAGTAACTGTCGAGGAATTAAACTGGTATGAGTGAGTTGGAAGTGTGGAGAGAGAACTGAAAATTCATCGTCATGTGCTAACGTCCTCCACAGGACCTTGAATTTGATCATTTCACGTCGTCATTTAGGAGATGACGGCAAAGAAATGTACCAAAATGTAAAACGCACGTGCAGAGCGTGCAGAGCCATTGTTTTTGCTCACTAAACCTATTGTTTTGTAGGGGCGTCGTTGCCGTCGGCGTCGTCGTTTCGTAAGCTCCCTACTCTCTAACAAGCAACGACGACAGCGACGGCAACGAAAACATCCTCTCACAATATAAATTCTTGTTATAGTAATCACTTCGTGACTGTTTCTAGCCTGAAATCATACCCATGCTCCCTACGTTTCATTTCGGCCAAGGAGGGTCTTTTCGCCCCTTCTCTAAAGAAAAAACGCCCGATCCCAGGTCAGATTATCTGAACGTTTTTAATATGATGAAATGTGTGATAGTTCCTCATGAACGACACTGGTCGCAAGGGCGCTTAATTTAGGGGAGAAAATGAAAATTTATATTCATGTTTTGACGTCCTTTCATAAAACCTCAAATTTGGCTATTACACGTTGTTGTTTTGCAGACGACGGGAAAGAAATGGACAAAAGTGAAAAACTCACGTACAGGGCGTGCTATTGTTTTTGCCCACTCAATATGCAAATTTGTGACGTTCTCGTGGTAGTCGCCGTTGTCGCTGCTTAAGTGACATTTTCCAAAATTGATAATAATAGATCGTAACGCTTTATTACAAAGCATTATGCGATTGAAATGCGGACAAACATCGCAAAAGTGCGTTTGTGTGTGGCCGCATATTAATCTAGGATAAATCTTTCTGCAAAGTTTAAAAAAGTTATCATGAGCAGATTCATAGCCACCTTTGCGACTGAAGAATTTTAAAGTGACTCTGAATCCGCTTCACATAATTTTTTTAAACTTTGCAGAGAGTTTTGTCTTAGCCTGCTAATCACTTTTCAGCAATAAAAAATGGGGGTCACCAAAGATAAGCGCTTAAACACAAAATATAGGGCGTTTTTAGATGGTCTTTTGTTGCCATGGTTTTTTATTACGTCACACCAATTTGTGCGTCTTATTAAGCAATTATTGTTGTTTCATATGGTACCATAAGTGAAAAGGTGTTGTAGAGTTAATCTTTCTAATAGCACATTCCCTCCAAATTATTGAAACCGGTTTGAGCCACCTTAAAGGTAGGACTTAACACTGACTGATTGTGTTACCTCTAACGGTAAAAAAAGGCGCTAGAGTTTTTTGGGCGGTGTATCAGCTCTCGCAAGTTACTTATTTTTTGAAATTGTAGCAACTTCTATAGGTCTGATTTCTAGGTCATCGTTTCTACTCCTTGGTCTCTTATTTTCGATTTCTATTTAGCAAGCCAATCACATTGTACCTGACGAAATGTACTACATGACCTGATATTTCAGCCAATCACTTTGCGTTGAAATGCAAAAAAAGAAAAAACACCCCGCACTGCTCTCCTTGTGATTCAACTATAAATGCTCGTGACCTTTTCCCATTTATCACCATAATTTTTAATTTGTATCTTTAATTAATTGATTCAGGCTGCCATTGGTTCTGTTTCCTTGGACATAGCACGACAGAAAGGATTCACTGGACAGATTGAAGAAGAGTATGGAATACAGGTTGAAATATGTATATTTAGTATAATCAGAAACACATGTCCTTCAAGCATGTAACTTGCAACTCTTTTCCTTGGAACAAAGCTGGGGCTTTTAAGACACCAATGCTGTGCTCAAATATGGACAAAAATAAGATCGAAGCTGCTCGCGCGGGAAAATGCACGAGCTACGTTACATCCAAATAAGGAAATGTTTAAACGCAAAAAACCGTAACTCTGAACCAGAGTTAAACGCTTCAAGGTCATGAGCTTCTGGTATAATTACATAGGTGATATTGAAAATTCTCTGCGCTGATTGGTTACACTTGAGGTGATTATTACGCGATAGTCACCTACAGTGTAAGCGGTTTTTTCAAAATGGCCGCAAGCCGTTTTGTTGAGGTGACGAATAAATGAATTGCTTTAAAGAAAATGAATATTTTTCAAATAATCAAATAATCACCTATGTAATTACATTAATATACAATTATTCACCTCAGGCTCGGTGAATATCGGTGAATAATTGTTAAATATATGTAATTTCGCGATTATTCCATTTCGTTCACGTTAACGTGTCGATCTTGCGTCATCAAGTTTTGATATGACTCCTAGTTGGAAACGTTTTGCTTCTGACAACAACAAAAAGAGCTTCTGGTGCCCTTTAGGATTGTTTTTTTTAATTTAATCGGCGAATTCCTCCTTCCTTTTTACCAGTTGGCTTTACCCCTCGGTGTGGGGGTGTACCCGTTGTCATCGTCTTTTCTGAAGAGTTCATTATCACTAGCACAGGTAGTTAACGTAACTTTACTTACCTATTAAACTGATTTGTTTTATTTCATATGTTATGACAGATTTTGACGATTGCTGTCCTTGTTATTCTCATAACATCGCCTATTGGAGCAATCGGAATTGTTGTAGCTGGACCAAGAATGTTACATCGGAGCTCTCGAGAGGAATTCGACAGCGCTCTTCATGAATCTCCTGGGGTTAAAGTTGAAAGGAAAGAAAACAGAGTTCTCGAAAGTAGCGTCTGAAAAAATGCAATGCCTTTCAAATGTCTGTCATCTTTTTTTTGGCTTCGTGCTCCTTGTCAATTAATAGCAATACACCTACGAAAGACACAAATCTGTGTGGGTGATGTTCAGATATTTTAAATGTACACTTAATATGAGTCTTCATGAACAAATATGTAATTAAAGGAAGAGAAGAAAATGAGCCAATAAACGCATGATAGAGAAATATACAAAGCCGAATTCACAGAAAAACCACTTCAAGGTTCCGTTTATCAGTATCCAACCATTTTTTGACTCAGTGATGCACAACAAACTGACTTGTCATATGAAGGACACATAAAGCCGCAGAAATCCCGTCTGCGATTCGAGGAATCTAGAATTTTTTATTAACTTGCCGTTCGGCCCCGCAATTTGGTTAGTAAGATGTAGTTACTATGACAGGCCCCTCCTGGGACATCATTCATCCTACCACCGCCGAATTATCTAGGAAGATACCTACCGGTATCCAAGAAAAACAAGGCCCTTGCAATGAATAGGGCTTAAATCCGCCTTTTTCAATTTTTGTCTTAGTCATTCCGAATATATGTTATGTGTTCAAGTGAAGCTATCATGATCCTCGAGTTATGACCGCAATTGCGCAAAGAAGCCTGAAAATTTCAGGACTTCAACGGGGTTCGAATCCGTGACCTCGCGATACCGGTACGACCGTGAAGTTACTGACGTTGGGAGCTGGTCATTTGTGGATTCATTTGTTCCCGTGATGAATGAATCAATGAACGAAATGATATATGAAATGAACAGTACATTGAAGTGCGGATTTAAAATCAAGTCAAGCTATGATCCTCGCAGTCCTGAAATTTTCAGGCTTCCTTGCCCAATTGCTAAAATTGCGTTCATAACTGCGAGGATCATACCTCCACTTTATTTCATATCCCCAGTTCAATATATGATTCATTTCATATATCATTTTGTTCACATGTTATGTATTATGCATGCGCTTTCGGAAATCTCACCTAATTTACTCTCACAAATAGGTTGATAATAAATTTTAATAATGTTGTTCTCTTGACGGCGTGGTCACTCACTCTCCGAACACAAATCTCCCCTTTTCTGGTAGAAGGGCGTTGGTTACACGGATAAAAGACCTTTTGTTTCGCAACCCTTGTAGGACTAGCTCGTCACGCTACAAACGATCACATGAGCACAACAAATACCACTAGCGTTACTATGACAACTACATAATCTCCGACATGCGCATTGGGAAGGGACGAGAAAGGGGCATCAAAAGTACAAACAAAAATTTAAACAGTTTTTTAAGAATCCCAACTGGATTGCCACTTATCCACGTACAAATCATCGGAAGCCGGAATCGAAGGAAAGAGATCCTAGAACAATCGAGCTTGCGACCGCATCGATTCTCATGATTTTGAAACCGGTGACGTCACTACTTGGCCTGCCGGTATTTCCCTGAGATCTCAGAGCATTCCGGCTACGAGTCTGCGATAAGTAGATGGAGTTCAGGATTGAATTGCAATCTTGCTTCCGAAACTGGCCATCCGACGGTAAAGGATGTCAACAGGAAAAGGACTGAGAGATCAATACAGCAAATCACATTTTTACAACAAAGGAAACTGATCTTGGTGACTAACACATGTTATAGTATATGAATTGATTCAACAAGAAACACGAACAGTTTTGACTTGGAAGCCACGCGGTCAATTCTCGTGCGGTCGATTACATAAATCAAACTCAATCCAAGGAACAATAAGGCTTTAAACCCGTAAAGAGAAAATCAACTATCATAATGGACTTTCTTCGTGAAGGGAAAGACCTAAATTCTAGAGCTGAAATTACCGACAGGTGTAAGTGGACCATGCTCCCAATCTCGTTCCCATAGGCCGCGATCCCGCATGACAAAAGGGACCCCTGGGGACGAGGTTGACCTTGCTCCTAGAATCGTATTCACCTTGTTATGTTAATCAAATGCGGGAAGTCGTGAGTTCGACTCCGGCCGGACCGACACTCAGGGTCTTAAAATAACCGAGGAGAAAATGCTGCCTTTGTAATTACATCTGCAAATGGTTAGACTTTCAAGCCTTCTCGGATAAGGACTATAAACCGTAGACCCCGTCTCACAACACTTCAATGTTCATAAACTCTGTACGACCTTTAAAAAGATCCCAAACACTAGCCGAAAAGAGTCGGGCATGATGTTCCCGGTGTTGTTGTCTGGTCTTTCCTTCAGCAATGTGGTCGGCTTGGCGTAATCTTCTGAATGGACTACTGATCGATGAGGCCACATAACAGCAAAACAGAGAGTGGTCAAATTGAAGGAGTCGCAGAATCAATGTCATGCAAATGTTCTTCACGAAAACCACTTAGCAGAGAGATGCACAACGGAATATAGCGATGATATTACCAGCTGGCAGCTGCGTCCATGTACCCCAAGCTCACGGAATATCGTTGTTGCGTTTGTTGCGTTTATAAGGGTTTGTATCGGTAATTTAGCGATCGTTATTTAAGGCATTAAAATAGAAAAAAATGCGCCAGAATTTCTCACAGCAAAGCGATCACACAACAATAAATGGACTCTTAATCGGAAAGCATTCATGCATCACAACAAGAGGCATAGTGTGACGCCAGATGTCACGTATTGTGACAAAATCCAAAATTGAAACTTCCTTATTTCTTAAACAAAAAAAGAGGGCATGCTATCAAGCTTAAAACAGGCCAGCAGATAAAATTTTAAAATACCTTTAACCTGATGAAGGAAAGGACTAAAAATTCTTAATTTTAGTTTTTGTGACGTCATGTAAAAACCAAGAATTGAATCAGGAAGCATTCATGCATCACACAGTAAGAGGCAGTGTGTGATGTATGTCTCATAGGCTGAAAACTCCGCTACGGTCGTCACACATCGGCTTGACGGACACAACGGACTAAGAAGCGAATTATCGTGAACATTTCTGGATTGCCTATCTAAACGAAGATGTCTGCGAGAGAAAATTGGCAAACAAAGAGGCCCACAGTTCGAGAAAGAACCATGTTTATGCTGAACAACGATCTTTTCAGCGATGTGAAGTTTGTGGTTCGTAAATCTAACAGCGATGACGAAAGTGAAAGTAAGCAAGTTATTCCAGCTCACAAGTTTGTGCTGTCGATTGGTAGTCCTGTGTTTGAAGCTATGTTTTACGGTGAGCTAGCGGAAACTAGTGGCTCCATTGAACTGCCTGACTGTGAATACAACAGTCTGCTGGAGTTGTTTCGTTTCATGTACAGCGATGAAGTGAATTTAAGCGGAAGCAATGTTATGGAGATCTTTTATTTGGCGAAGAAATACATGGTGCCTTCACTGGTTGATAAATGCAGCGAATATGTTCAAAATAATTTAAACCCATCAAATGTCCTAAGCATCCTTCCATTGTCTGAAAAGTACGACGACAAAGCCTTGGTAGATCGATGTTGGAAAGTGATCGACACACAGTCGGAAGGAGTCGTGACGTCAGATAGATTTGCGGCAATTCAACACTCCTTGCTTGAGGCAATCATCTCAAGAGACACTCTTACCCTGAAAGAGATCGACCTATTCAAAGCTGTTCACTTGTGGGCGACAAAGCAATGCAAAAAGCAGGGCTTAGAAGCGAATGGTGAAGCAAAAAGAGAGATTCTTGGGGAAGCAGTAGTTAAAAAAATCCGCTTTCCCTTGATGAAAGAACACGAATTTGCAACCATTGTCCTTGATGCAAAAATCCTAACTCCAGACGAAGTAATCACCCTCGTAAAGTTCTTCAATTCAGCATTGGGAGCCACCCCAGTGGGATTTCCAGAGACAAAGCGGTCATGTTTATCCCCTGTGTTTCGCACTTGTGATAGATTTAATGACGTAACTGAACGTGAGTCAGGTTGGGGTTACGCAGGGTACGGACAGGACAGTCTTATTTTTAGCGTGAATAACAACATCAAGTTGCATGGAATGTGTTTATTTGGCAGTATGAACAAAGACTACCACGTTAAATTAGTGATCAAGGATCTTCACAACCAGTCCACTGTTAAAACCAAGACGGATAGCTTTAGGTCACAGCAAATGGAATGCAAATTTGGTACTTACTTTGGGTTTGAAATTGTTTTTGACACGCCACTTGATGTGAAGAAAAACACCGATTATCAAATCAGAGCAGAAATCTCCGGGCCCTCCTCTGTCAAGGGATACAACGGCCTTTCTTTGGTTGACGTGTCTGGCGTGCAGTTTACATTTAAGCCAAGTGCAGGGTACGATAACTTAACAAGTTCTTCCCGTGGTCAATTTCCCCGATTTGTGTTTTCTTTGTAAGATTTTTTTAAATTGCTTGTTCCGCTACATCTGACAGTCATAAAACAGCGTTTTCAAACTATCAATCATTAGCAAAAATGTACACAATTGCCACAAGTCTGACCCTAAAGTAATACATGAAATTCTCAGACTTGTGACACATTGTGACGTGTATAGTAAGTACCATGAATCACATTGTTCATTACATTATTCGACCTGTATGTGAAAACCGACGACTTGCTCTTAAAAAGCCTATGAGAGGGCTAGGTGGGTTACAGAATGCAAGTACTGACACTTCAAAAATGATGAAGTTAAGGTGCTAAATGAGACGACCTCACCATTTTTTAGACCAAGTAATGTAGATTTTTCGACACTCAATTCATGACTGAACAGAATAAGCTTTCAAAAGAAATTTGAATTTCTTCAAAGTTATTCTGAATTCTTTCTCTAGCTGCTAGTGGAGGTGATTATATCCTTAATGAATCATAATTAATAAGTTTAACTCATCAATTTATTTCTCCGAAGTATTCACAGCTATCTCCAATTCACTTATAGGTTGTACACAAGTTGGGTATTTGCTTTTTCTAGAACCTCTTTATGTTGCCAATCACGTCAGGGGCGGATCCAGAATTTTTGTTAGGAGGGAATGCACCACTAAGGAGTGGCGTAGGTGACTGGTGACGTTTATTTTTAATTTTGGCAGAATGGCAGTTGTATTAAAAAACAGTAGGTCATGTCAGGGGAAAGGTGTGCTCCCCCTGCTCCCTCCCCCAGATCCGACCGTGCACGTCTTGTATTATAAGCACAGTTATCCACTAAATCAATTTCCTTTCTTGGTTTGTTGAATGTAAAATTCCTAATTTCCTTATCTTGTAAGATAATGCACCTGCCTAGTTCCCAGCAAAGTTATATCATATGACGTTTGTTTAGCGGTTAATTGTTACATTTTTCTTCTAAAGACACTTGCATGGCTGTAAATGTCAGAGTATTCCGCTGTAGATACGAATCGTAAGATCAGTGGATGTACTGAGCTTCAAGCAGAGAGAAGTTAAAGGGATAAATAAAATTCATCCAACTTCAACTTATCAACTTCATCAGTGTTCCAACTATTACTGAACTTCGTTACGGTGCAATAAATTTAGACATTAAGAGCAGAATGCTTTGTCAAAACGCTCTATTATTCTGCTCAGATTTTTTTTGCTCTCTAATTGTCAAATTTGTCTCTCAGGGAAAAACTGCTTGAACCATTCTGGTCTTGGTAGACACCATTATTCGAAAACCTAATTTGTCCAATCAGTTTTCCACGAACATTACCTCGTGTCAGGCGATGGCTTTAAAGCGGCTTTCATTCACAACACCAAACCGGGTAATGACTTGTGTAGCAATCCCCGTTGACTAAGAAGCCTGCGAGGGGCGAAATCTGACCTGATGACGACGTAGTTTTCTTTAGTCGCTGACTCGGTTCGCTTAACTTCAATAATAAAAGTGGCGGAATAACTTAATGAAACTGAAAGATACGACGCCGAAAATAGAGATAGAAGGTGGAACTCTAAGTTTTCCTTTGGGCATGATCCAGCAATGAAGCCAATAAAAGGTTCATGTTCGGAAAAAAAATATCCAGGTGGTGATATCCGCTCTTTAGACCAATTAATCTAGACCAACCAAACTGCTCGAAAACTTGTTTATTAATTAGGATATCTATTGCAAGTTCCGATATATTCGCTTTTTAAAATAGAACTCGGTTTAGACTTACTGGAATACTGAATGACAATAACCTAACTGTGAGAAACCTAAAAGATTCTTCAAGTAACTTTACAATCAAAGAAGAGACGGATTAGGAATGCAGGAGGACAGGGAGAGTGTTAGAAAAAAACGCGCCGAAGTTTACAATACAAGGTAAGGTAAAGTCTGCATTTGAGCCAATTGGCCCATCAGGCCGGAGATTATCCCGGTTTCAGTAGCATGTAGCGACTAGGAGTATTTCTACTCCCCCCTGGATGGGATGCCAGTCCATCACACGGTTACCCCTAGCATTAAATTCGCCGGTACCCATTTATACACATGGGTGGAAAGAGGCACCGTGTGAGTAAAGTGTATTGCCCACAAATACAACACAATTAACGTTCCCGGCCAGGGCCGGAACCGGAACCTATAGCTCCGCAGTTGAGACTGTTGTGTTTCTGGGTTTTTTGTTTAATATGAATACATGATGCAGCAGATAACCTAGTAACCTTTGTGGCTGCCTTAGTTGGTGTTTTTAGAAGAATCCGCCTTACAAGAAGGGGTTTCTCTCTACTAACTAAAACATTCATTAATCAGTAGGTAGTTATGGGGAATAGTGTGTGTGTGGATGGTGAGTTGAGGGAAAATCATCGACAAAAGTTATGGTTAGTCTGTAAAATGAGGGGGAGATGTTCACAAAGCAAACTCTCAACCCCAAAATAAGGTTAACAAATGAAACAAACTCTGTGTGAAATTAAAAATGTAATCTCAGAAACAGTCAGATAGTACATGTGCGAAAAACTAAATCACGTAGGAGGGATTAATAATATTTGACCATGAAAATTATTCGTTCTTAAAAATGGGAATAATAAACATGAAAAATCTTTACACTAAAATCTTCGTTCTGGAAAAAACTAAAGAAATCCCATGGAATATGAAACACCAGTTCCACGAGGCAAATCCAAAAATACCAAGGATAAAGACAAGCTGACTGCGACACCATTAGGCTCGTAAATGGCTGCGAATCTTCAGGGGTAGAGCGCAACCGAGCAAGGGGGTTTCTAGTCCAGCGCTGGACCTCTACCCGACCCCCTCGTGCCGAGTCAAGAAAGGAAAAAGAGAAGAAGAACAACAAGCCGCAACTCTGGACAAAAACTAGCACAAAAAGCCATGGACAGACTAACACGACCAAGCCTTCCAAGTCGATTAACTAAAACTGGAAAGTAACTCTTACCAAAAACACAACTTATCATGTGTATCATGGACGTTCTGAAGCAAAATTATAGTTTAATTAAAAAAGAAAATAGAGAAAAAAAGCATACCTGGTTACTTACATGGAAGAAAAAGCTGGCAAAAATTTCCCTTCGCTCCAAAATTTTGCGAAGTATCCTGCAAACGTCAGCCTTGCTTGCGACAAGAGAATTCTAATACGACCCAAGCTGTACACGTGGCCTGGGTACGAGATGTGTGAAAGTGTAGATCTGGGAACCAGTATGACAAAACATGGATCCTGGAATGCCCAAAGCAATTTGAAATACTAGTACGAAATTAGGAAGCTAAAAAAGGGCAATGACCCAGAAAAAATTGGAGTATAAGTGAGATTGTATAGCTTCTGATCAGAATGAATTGCGGCAGGAAAATCATTCGTTCTTTTGGATGCAGCCAGTTAAAAATCCCGTCAAGCATGTA
>OX421446.1:26927784-26942784 GCA_949126865.1 Montipora capitata
AGCAATCGAGCTCCATTACTAGTTGACACCACTGTGTTAACGTTTTAACCGTGGAGCATCCGAACACCGTCCTCGGTTGTAGTGCGATCGTGTTCGATTGTTTGGTCGTACTCGGTATATACTAAACGTGCTCGTTTGACCATAAATCTCAAATGATCCTTTTTTCCCTGAGGAACGAAACACAATTTCCGTGGAAGGGATTTCGACGAATTACCGTACAGAATATTCAGCTACGCTTTACAGCATCAGAAGTAGTTGTTAGGTTGTAAATTAGAAATACACAACGCGTGGCTTACTGTTTTTTTCAATGTTTACTTCTGGTGCGCGCTGATTGGCCAATTTTTAACAGCTCTCTCAGCGTGACATCAGGAGGCGGCATTCAAAATTCAGAGGGATGCGTGCAGGCTCTCCTTCTCTCCCACCGCAGAGAGAGAGCCTGTTCGCAGGCTAGTTGTTATGGGGAATGAGGGGTCAATTGAAAGACACTGTGTCAGGCTTTCCTTTCCCTCTCCTTCTAAGGAAAGCCTGATACTCAGTCTACCAGATAGAGCTTGACTTTTGTGAACTTTTGTGGAGAGGGGGGTCCATGTTTTGTACAATCCTTGCTCAATCTCCATTCAATTCCACAGACGAACCATCGTTAAATTACCGCAAGCATACTTGAACATCTTTCTTTCCCTCGGCAGCTTTTTTATTATTTAGGTAAACTATTAATACTAGTAAATCCCCTCAAGGGCCATCTGTAATGCTTGATGATCATTTCATTGAAATTAAACTCACAACATCAGAGGTAATAAAAGTGGTAAGTTATATCGAGGTGGACAAAGCCATTAGTCCCGACAACATCCCCGGCAGATCTTGAAAGGAAACTGCGTCTAACATTATCCGATCCCTCTTCCCTCTTCTCAACCTAACACTGTCATTGGGGAAATTTCCTGATCAGTAGAAGTTTGATCTGTCCTGTTCACAAAATGAAGACCCCACTCTGGCCAAGAGTTACCGTTCAATTTCATTATTATGTATTACCTTTAAATCCCTAGAAAGATATGTTTGACCTTCAATTTGGCTATGGAGACTTCTTTCACCAAATGAAGGTAAACGGAAGACAGCGAAATTCATGCAAACTCAATCAAGTTCCTCATGCAAAACAAATTTATTTGAAATGTTGTTTTTAATCGAAGCCTGTCCTAGTGAGGTGTAAAACGCTTATAAAACTCCTTTCGAATAGTGGGGTGGGGGAAGGCGTGGGGGGGGGGGGGGGGGGAATTCCCATATAAAATGGATGGGGGTGCTCGTCGTACCTTTTAGGAGAAAAAAAAAGCGGTTTTGGTACCTCTTAGGGTGTTTAGCCTCAAACGGTCCGTAGCGGGAGCTTTAGCGGTACTCTTTAGGGTATTGAGCCGAAAAAACATGACAGGAGACATTTGATAATTGACTATTTTTTTAATTTTGTCTAATTTTGTCTTAGGCCAGAGTGAAAAAAAAATTATGCCACGCCCACATACCTCTTAGGGGTTCTTTTCAAATTTCCGACGAGCACCCCCGTCCTCTTTATATGGGGGTCCCCCCCAGTATGCAATATCATTGCGTTGTACACTACACGGTATTGCTCAGTAGCTTAGCAAAGCGATGCAGAGTGGAACAGCCTCTCACCGCCAGCATTGTATCAATCGTATTACCAGCTGGCAGCTTTCACAGCCAAGCTCTCTCAGATTGGCAGAATCGATTAATCAATTTATATTGTCCACACCTTTATACGCAATACGCAATAGGAGACCTCCACGCACTGCTTCACTGCTCACTCGCGCGTAGCATCTCACTTAAATTGTTTTATTTCTTTTCTGAAAAATTTCTGTAATCTCGAATAATATAGGGATGTAAATTAGTTTACTGATTCCATCATGGCGGTTTTGCCAGAGCATTGACAACTTAAGAAACCTGATAATCTGTAAAGCGCTTTCTATCAGTATTTTGACGTCCGTTATTTCTGTTGTTCAGTAGTTATTTTAATCAGCGAGATGCTCATTTTTTACTCTTGTCTGGCTTTAATTATGGACTTAATAATCTCTTCACGTTTCACAGCATAGCAATCACATGACAATGAATGGACTGTTCATCAGAAACCATCCATGCATCACAAGAGGCATAGTACTAGCGTGACTAGTGTCTCAGCTGAAATTTCTGCACACCCTTCACGCTGCTAAGTAACGGCTTGACTGACACAAACGAGAAAGCGAAGTATCGAAATTATTTCTAAATTCCCTATCAAGACAAAGATGTCTTCCCCAGAAAACTGGCAAACAAAGAGGCCCACAATCCGAGAACGAACCAAGTTTATGCTGAACAACGATCTTTTCAGCGATGTGAAGTTTGTGGTTCGTAAATCTAGCAGCTGCAATTACGAAAGTGAAAGTAAGCAAGTTATTCCAGCTCACAAGTTTGTGTTGTCGATTAGTAGTCCTGTGTTTGAAGCCATGTTTTACGGTGAGCTAGCGGAAACTAGTGGCTGCATTGAACTGCCTGACTGTGAATACAACAGTCTGCTGGAGTTGTTTCGTTACATGTACAGCGATAAAGTGAATTTAAGCGGAAGCAATGTTATGGAGGTCTTTTATTTGGCGAAGAAATACATGGTGCCTTCCTTGGTTGATAAATGCAGCGAATATGTGCAAAGTAATTTACATCCATCAAATGTCCTCAGCATCCTTCCATTGGCTGAAAAGTACGACGACAAAGCCTTGGTAGATCGATGTTGGAAAGTGATCGACACACAGTCGGAAGAAGTCGTGACGTCAGATGGATTTGCGACAATTCAACGCTCCTTCCTTGAGGAAATCATCTCAAGAGACACTCTTACCATGAAAGAGATCGACCTGTTTAAAGCTGTTCACTTGTGGGCGACAAAGCAATGCAAAATGCAAGGCTTAGAAGCGAATGGTGAAGCAAAAAGAGGGATTCTTGGGGAAGCAGTAGTTAAAAAAATCCGCTTTCCCTTGATGAAAGAACAAGACTTTGCAACCGTTGTCCTTGATAAAAAAATCCTAACTCAAGACGAAGTAATCAACCTCGTAAAGTTCTTCAATTCAGCATTGGGGGCCACCCCAGTGGGATTTCCAGAGACAAAGCGGTTAGGTTTACCCTCTGTGTTTCGCACTTGTGATAGATTTAACGACGTCAGTGAACGTCAGTGTTGGGTTTACGGATCAGGGTTAAAGGACTGTCTTATTTTTAGCGTGAATAACAACATCAAGTTGCATGGAATGTGTTTATTTGGCAGTATGCACAACGACTACCACGTTGAATTAGTGATCAAGGATCTTCACAACCAGTCCACTGTTAAAACCAAGACGGATAGATTTAGGTCAAAGCAAATGGAATACAAAGTTGGTATTTACTTTGGGTTTGAAATTGTTTTTGACACGCCACTTGATGTGAAGAAGAACACCGATTATCAAATCGAAGCAAAAATCTCCGGGCCCTACTCTGACAAGGGAAAGAACGGCCTTTCTTTGGTTGACGTGTCTGGCGTGCAGTTTACATTTAAGGAAAGTGCACAGATCGGCAACGGAACAGATCATTCCTATGGTCAATTTCCCCGATTTGTGTTTTCTTTGTAAGATTTTTTTTAAATTGCTTGCTCCGCTACATCTGAGAGTGATAAAGTAGCGTTTTCAAACTATCAATCATTAGCAAAAATGTACACAATTACCACAAGTCTGACCCTAAAGTAATACATTAAATTCGCAGACTTGTGACACATTGTGACGTGTATAGTAAGTACCATGAATCACATTGTTCATTACATTATTCGGCCTGTATGTGAAAACCGACAACTTGCTCTTAAAAAGCCTATGAGAGGACTAGGTGGGTGTATTAAGAAAGAGTAGGTCATGTCAGGGAAAAGGTGCGCTCCTCCTGCACCCTCCCCCAGATCCACCCGTGCACGTCTTGTATTATAAGCACAGTTATCCACTTAATCAATTTCCTGTCTTGGTTTGTTGAATGAAAAATTCCTAATTTCCTTATCTTGTAAGATAATGCACCTGCCTAGTTCCCAGCAAAGTTATATCATATGACGTTTGTTTAGCGGTTAATTGTTACATTTTTCTTCTAAAGACTTTTGCATGGCTGTAAATGCCAGAGTATTCCGCTGTAGATACGAATCGTAAGATCAGTGGATGTACTGAGCTTCAAGCATAGGGAAGTTAAAGGGATAAATAAAATTCATCCAACTTCAAAATATCAACTTCATCAGTGTTCCAACTATTACTGATCTTCGTTATGGTGCAATAAATTTAGACATTGAGAGCAGAATGCTTTGTCAAAACGCTCTATTATTCTGTTCAGATTTTTTTTCTCTCTAATTGTCAAGTTTGTCTCACAGGAAAAAGCTGCTTGAACCATTCTGGTCTTGGTAGACACCATTATTCGAAAACCTAATTTGTCCAATCAGTTTTCCAGGAACATTACCTCGTGTCAGGCTAAAACACCTACCATATCTTTTATCTGCGATGGCTTTAAAGTGCTTTCATTCACAACACCAAACCGGGTAATGACTTGTGTAGCAATCCCCGTTGACTAAGAAGCATGCGAGGGGCGAAATCTGACCTGATGACGACGTAGTTTTCTTTAGTCGCTGACTCGGTTCGCTTAATGAAACTGAAAAATACGACGCCGAAAATAGAGACAGAAGGTGGAACTCTAAGTTTTCCTTTGGGCATGATCCAGCAATGAAGCCAATAAAAGGTTCATGTTCGGAAAAAAATGTCCAGGTGGTTAGACCACTTAGTTTAGACCAACCAAACTGCTCGTTTATTAATTAGGGTAGCTATTGCAAGTTCCGATATAATCGCTTTTTAAAATAGAACTTTGTTTAGACCGTATTGTAATACTAAACGACAATAAGCTAACCGTCAGAAACCTAAAAGATTCTTCAAGTAACTTTAAAATCAAAGAAGAGACGGATTACGAATGCAGTAGGACAGGGAGAGTGAAAAAAACGCGCCAAAGTTTACAAGGTAAGGTAAAGTCTGCAAATGAGCCAATTGGCCCATCAGGCCGGAGATTATCCAGGGGCACCCAACGACCAATTTGTTGTAAAATGTATTATTATACCCCAGTTAATGAAAATAAATGTTATTAAGGCATTTCAGGTGTTTTTCAGTGTTGCTGGGAAAACATTATCTGTTCCTTTTTCCCAGCAAGACACACAAGAAATTTCCCAGCCAGCTAGATAAAATTGGTAGGTTTCCCAGCCAGCTGATCAAATTTATTTCCCAGCCAGGAATTCCGCGCGCTTTCAAATCCCTCGATCCAAAACGACCGAAGAAATGCAACAAAACCGGGACAAAACAAGTTTTTTTCCGCAAGCGCAATCACTCTGACCAGCCGTCGTATGTTTGGGAGAGGGAAGGGGTTCTTTCTTTTTTTTTTTTTTTTTTTTTTTTTTTTCTTTCCTTTAGTCGTCCTCAGTCTTCAGAGTTTCTACAGCCAGCTCGGATTGAAATGCTAGAGAAAGTCAGTAATTCCCAGGCAAAACCTCTATCAAAATTTCAAAATTTCCCAGCCAGCTCATCGAAACACCTGTATTTTTGGCAGCCAGCAAGATTCCTCTGGGGAACAGATAATGTGAGGTACAGATTCGTTGGGTGCCCCTGATTATCCCGGTTTCAGTAGCATGAAGCGGCTAGGAGTATTTCTACTCCCCCCTGGATGGGATGCCAGTCCATCACAGGGTTACCACCAGCATTAAATTCGCCGGTACCCATTTATACACCTGGGTGAAGAGAGGCACCGTGTGAGTAAAGTGTATTGCCCACGAATACAACACAATTAACGTTTCCGACCAGGGCCCGAACCGGGACCTATAGCTCCGGAGGTGAGTAGTGTTTCTGGGTGATGCTTAATTAAATCTTTTCTTCTCCTTCTCCTATACAAAAATTCATTGCCTAACTAGTGAATTCCACCGTAAATTTCACGCAAAAAACCGATATCCCATGAATCACGAAGCGATGACTGCAATTTCGGTTCTTCAAGTGAAATTTACTGAAGAATTCACCAGTTGATCAATGAATTTTTCTTGAATCGCACGAGTTTTAAAAGGAAAAAAAAATCAAATCCTCGGCAAGCAAACGGAAAGGAAAGTCATGTCAGAGTAATTGTCAAAAGCCAGCGAATAGGAATCACGCTAAAATTAGAAATCACAGACGTACTAGCTCGTGATGTGACAGATCGTTAGGAAACTTTGTCAGTTCAAGGTCAAAAAGAGTTTTATTGATGAACTTTATTCCACTTTATCCATGAGAACGAGATCATTCACATTTTGTTTTTTTCTCAGGTCATGCCTTATGTCCAGAAATGCACCTAATTAGATGCACGCCTAATTTTGACATCCGACACGAAGTGTCCCTTTAAGTCCAAGGCTTACTACATCCATTTCCAACAAGGTAAGAGTAAAGGTGAGCGTTATTTTTAAGTTTGATAAATATAGCATTTAATCTTTACTTAAACAGCAGCATTTGGGGGACACTTTGTGACAGTAATTTCCGAGACACGAATGATGTTGAAGTTGGCGAGAAGAGCAAGGGGACACTTCGTGACACTTATTGAAATCCGCGTGCATCTAATTTGGGGCATTTCTGGACATAGGCCATCCCAATAAAATGTTTAGTTTCCCATCGCCCCGTCTCTTGTGATGATGGGTCGGTCGGTCGGTCGTTTCTTTGTTGGAGGTACTTGTGTCTATTTAGTCTAGAATGACCTTGTTATAACGTTTTTTGATACCGAATTGTTGAACACGTGTGTCCGCCATTTTGAAAACTCTTCGTTTCCAGTTGTGATCTTTTAGCTTTTGAACCCTCCTCTAGCTGACATCGACCTTTTGTAGTTCGACGGAAATTCTCTTATTAGAGCTTGTAAAATACGTATGAAAGGTGAAGTGAACTATGAAATAGTCACGTTTATGGAAAATTCACCTAGAATGACCTCGTGTGGGCATTCGCATGCATTAGTACCACATGGCACCTGTTCGCTGAGCTTGAACCGTGCGAATTCCATTGTACGATACATCTCAAAGCAGAAGTGATCTATGTTATAGTCACATTTATCGCAAGTTCACCTTGAGTAACCTTGTTAAGGCATTCACCATTTGTGGTGTTATCTAGTCAAGGCGCTTTACAGCTTTAAGACCAGCCAGAGAGCGGTCTGCAATCCTCAATAGGAGGGAGTGTATAATAATATTCATTTGCATGTTACGTAGTAAAGGCATCCAGAAAAGCAGACCTGGGATCCGATCGCCATGAGGTAAACCTTGATAGCTGAGCATTGAGAGCTTTGGTAACCAAATCAGTACTTAATGAGAAAATGTCTGGTAAAGCCTATCAAACAGCTCAGGGTTAAGTTGCCATTTATGACGTGATTGATGCTTTCTGCGTCTACGTTAGCAGAGCCTGCAGTAGCCTGCTTTTAGCTTCAGTTAGATCATGTTTGAGGCAAGTGGCTGCAATGTGGGCACTTTACAGCCTCAAGACCAGCCAGAGAGTGGTCTGCTATCTTCAAAATCAAGACATTTTGTGGCCGGTCTCAAACATCTCAATGGCAGTTTTTCGGACTTACGCTGCCTATCAATTTGATACTAATTATGCCTGTCAGACTGACGAAGTTACTGGTGATAACAGTCCATCTCTTGTTATATATTGTGAAGGATATTGAGGCTCTCGCAGTCCAAGTGAGTGAAGTGCCCTTATCGATCGTTTTGACTCTCAGGAGACAGAAGTGCGGGACCGTAGCAGCCAGTTGGTTCTTGTCACTGCTCTCAAGGGTCCGAAAGTCATTGAAAATGGTGGCAGAGATTGCGATAAAATTATGTCTGTAGGTAATCCGCCAGGAAAAAATTGAGACAATAGCGAAATGCCACTGCACACCAAAAAATTTCAATTGAAGGTATTGACACCAATGTGACGGTGAACATAGTATCTTGAATAAAATGCCCGGTAAAGCTTATGGTGTTAAGGTTTTGATCCACACGAGCTACATTGTTAGTCATTTATAGCCAACCGGTAGTTGCGGATTCGTTGCTTTAAACTCTAGCCCCTACGGAACTTTAAACTTCATGCTTAGATGGTCTGGCTTTGGCTATGACTGCTAACTATGAGTTGAATCAGAGGTGTAGGGATGCCATGAAACTTTATTTTACAATGAATTTGTCTGGGGTTCATACAGATCTTCTAATCGTGTCGATGAGGTTCTATTTCGTGGAGAAACTGTTTAGCATAATAGCAGAAAAAAAAAGAACTACAACTACGTTTGTTTTCATTTAGTATGAGTTTATAACTATACACAGTGTCCCCGATTAGTGCCCTGGCACTAAAGAATTTGTCACTTGAATAAAGTTCATTATATTATTAATAAGGAGGAGGTTTACAAATATCCATCCTCAAGTCAGACCAATTGCAAGGTTTAACATTTATTCTGCTTGAGGCAGTTTTCCGGAAAGGTAGCGGTAGGTGCTTCCGAAATCGTAGTACCCAGTGAGGTTGTGTTACTTCCCCACTTGTTCAGCCTTTCTGTAATGTGGTCTAACCAGACAGGCCAAGGTCCTTTCCCGAGGCAAACAATAAATTTGGTATGTATGTCCAGATGAGGAAGTCATCGGTTTGTTAAGCAACCAGCCACCCTTAATGGCGGGACAGACTGGAAATTGCTTTTTCTGAGTAGCTGAAGGTTACCTCAAATCCAGAAATCGTGGACTATGTAGAGCGTTGTCACATAAGCTTTACAGATGATCCTTCTGAGGATAGTTTTTCTCGGGCGACGCATTTTTAATGTTCATCAGCAGTGTGGTAGGTCTAAGGAGGTTTTTCAAGCTAGGGGAACTTGGTGTGGTCCGCGATCGGTGCATCGTATCAAGAAATGGCCCGTTGTTCCTGATCAAATTCCATATCACACCTATGCACAATACCCTATTGTTTGGAGCCGCGGCAACGGAATTTTGTCGGAAGTTGACGAAGTCGATTCCTTGCCATCCGAAGAATATCGGCAAGTGAGGGAAGCTGTTTCAGGGGAGAGGGGAGAGCAAAATTGCGTGTCAGCATGATATAGTGGAGACGGGTACGAGTACAGGGAAGGGCTTTTGCATCTTTTCGAGCATGTGCAGTGAAACGAAAACTGAAATTACTTGCTCGTACATGCGAATCTCACACTAGGTAAGGAGCCTGGACTTTATTTAGCTGACTTGTAACGGAATTCTGCTGAATTCTCAGATTGTAAGTCTTTTCCCGAAGACGCCTTATTTTAGCCTTGTAAACCTTGATTAGAGAAGGCTGAAGCTGTGTTATTGCGCAACTTTTAAACACGATCGAGCACAAAGACTATCTTAAATTTGACATCATGGCTGTTGTTGCACTCGTGCGTTTTTCGAGTCAGTTATGATTAATCATTTTGTATTCACTCATGACTAACCATAAACAAAGCGATTGCTTTTAATAGAATATAGAATATATAGAATGAAACAAAAAAGCAATCGTCCTTAAGCCGAATCAAAACATTTGAAACGATATTTTTATAACCAAAGGTAATATCCTAACAGCAATTACCCACCATATTCTTGACAACGAATCAAAGCAACTTCCGAAGCGCGCACAAACCGAGATCGCTTGAAAATTGACAACAACTCATTTGGGCAAGGAAGTGAGAAAATAGCCATCTATTGTTTTGCCTATCTGTAAAAAGTAATACCGCCTTTTGATATTATGCGAACTCAAACTAGACTACAAGCAAATTTTACCGAACATAAACGAGCGGAATTGATAAAAGTTTCGCTGAGATTTCTGCGGAAAAAGGGTGATTCATCCCGGGACGGAAGTGGTCCCTGGTTGAGTTTCGTTTTGGTTTCTGGTCATTTCGCGGCAACTCTTTGTATGCTCGCTGAATGAAATGTGTTCAACACAGGATGAATGACCATGATTTCCTCCCAGTCCACAGCATCAGGATGAAATATCAATGTAAATACTTTACACAGTTATATTTTTTGAGCATCACTATGATTGACTTGTGGTGATTGAATATTTGGTGCTCATTCGAACGTCTCACGTTTAACACTTTTCGGCCGCCATGAGTTCAGTGCAGAACAAGCCTCTTTTTTTTATACGCAAACATCCTAGTGTTTGTATTGTATTCCAAATATAAACATGAATGATTTCGTTCTGTAAAATTCTCAAAATTTCCCCGAACAGCGAAATTCCACAGGAAAACAAGTTTCGATGAAGGTGTCAAGTTAAGATTTCAAAATTCATGCTTGGATTTTCATGCGCCATCTTGTTTGTCCGGTCAACTAAAATGAATCATCTCGGGATTAAACTTATCCCACGGCATTCGCTGTCTTGACCGTCCCTCCCTTACTATCCAATGACCCGGCTCAAACAAAATGTAACCCCAACCCCCTCCCCCGACTGGAGTTTGACATCAGTATCCTCTCTCCGAATATTCAAATTTGCCGCTGATGTGGCAATCGGCGTTTTTGAATTTCGCTCGTGAATTAATGAGTCTTTATTTAGGTGCTAAGGCTATTGTTTCAAAACTTCCTTTTAAGGCAATATTTGCAACACCAAACAAAGGCTATTGTCTTTGAATTTGATCCGCTTTTCCAGGGGAATGCCTGGCGCCTATTTTAACAAATTGGTTGGATGGTTCGCATAGATCTATTTTTCATTTTGAGAACTGCAATGCAGCTGTTCGCTTTCGGCATTTTAATTTGGATACAGTCAACGCAGTCCTCATTTTGCTTACCCCGTGGGGAGCTTATTTGGCCTTCTTAGTTTTTTAAACTTGTCTATTATGCTTGTCCCGTTGCCTTAGAGCACAGGAAATTCCTTACTTGAAGTTTCTTTTAATGAGCAGCTCTATGAATTTAAGTCCTTACCCATGAGTTTGACTTCTGTGTTCCCGGGGATTTTCACGAAGGTTATGAAACATTCCCTGGGGGTCCTTAGGCGTAAGGGACTTTCTGTGAGTATGTTTCCCTGGTACTTTTTTCTTTATTTGCAGGGAAAGGATGTTCTTGGTTGCTTTCACGCTATGTGAGTGTCAGTCCAATTATCATTAAAACTGTTTTGACCCCCACAAAGGGAATCACTTTCTTAGTTCTCACTCTAGGAGCAGGAATCACTGCAAAGTAATCCTAATTCCCAAATGTTTGGTTAAGGTAGAGGCATCCTAGTTGTGCTAGCATGCGCCACTCAGGCTTGGTATATTCGAGTACTACAAATGATGGGTCAGCGGCCTTTGGTCTGGACTCCAGGCAGCTGCTGGTCCACCCGTCTGCCAATAGCACGCGCAGAGTGCAAAATCAGCTCAAGCTGATTGCACGGGTCATTATCTGGGTACTCTATAAAAAGTGGTGCTTTTCTGAATACGTTACCCTGGTGTCTTTCTACTCAGACACAGTACAGCGTTTATCTTTTTTTTAAACGGGCTGTATTCTGTCAGAGTCAGAGGGAGTGCCCTGCACTCTCCCCGGATCGATCAAGCACTTGTTTTAGAGTTCTTATATGGGGAAGATATCGCTGACGTCACCTATTGCAATTAATGTGCCAACCAGAACCTCACTGGTTGTCGAAACAAAAGGTCTTTTGTTCCTGCGGTTGGGACATGTGAATAACAAGAGCAATGTTTGTAAACAAAACTTCCCTATACCGAGTTTCCATCTATGTCGTTCGGCACTGATCACTGCTAGATCAGCTTTGTATGGTATGAATAGCGCTGAGAATACCTTTAGTTGGCCAACATCCAGTTGTTCATCCTTTTTTGAAAGGTGCCTTTGGGAGTAAGCCACCCTTAAATAGGTATTATGCTATTTGGGATATGCAGCAAAGGCTGCAATTTGAGAGACTCGCACTGACCTTGAAGGAACTCGCGTTAATATACTAGCCTTGTTATTAGCGTTACAACAATACTTTGCTACGACCTAATATAAGCGATAGTTACCAGGAAAAGTCTCAAGATGAGTGTGTGTTTGTTTCTTGGTAGTCATATCAGCAATGCTAACACTGTTAGGAGCGTTTCTAACTTTGTTCATGGATTGTTTAGAAGTAATTGGTAGTCTAGACGTAAGTTGTAGAATAAAATGGGTATATTAAGACATTGTAATCTTGGTGTTTGGTTGGTGTTTTGTGCTCCTCATAGTGTCCTCACACGCTTTGAAGACTTCATATCAGTACCGGAGGTAACAGTTTATGAGATAGAATTGGAAAGTTAAACCAGACTTACCTGTAAGTTGAAGTTTGACTTGAATTCTATCTCATAAAGATTAGTAACCGAAGGAATCTGACATGCTCACCTCTCCCTCCCTGCGCAGATTCCCATAGAAACACTGCTATTTCAGACACGTTTGACTACCCGTCAAGATGGCTTCCAAAACCGTGACAAGGCCTGAAGCGAATGAAGCAAGCAGCTCTCTAACCTTCCCGGCGTTAGAAGAGTGTTAACATTCGGTAAACATAGTTAGATCTAGGCAGCCACGAGTTTAAAAGCGCCGATAACACCAGTATTAGTACTTCTTTGTTTTTACTACATGTATTTCATCCCGACTTTGCTTTTCACCTTCACAACTGGTGTTAAAAAACTCCAGTCGGAGATCGATGATGTTGTTCTAAAATTCGATTCTTATCTCCCTAAGCAGATGGTAGGGAAGCCATTAAAACTTCCTCCGATATTTCGCCAACAGAAGCAGCCGAAAAGACTTGTTGTAACTCGGTAAAAAGCTTGAAACAATTAACAATCTTTCGCGTGCACTTATTACACATAGAGCGTTGGTGATCAAGACCAACAACAGGCTGTAGTGCCAAAATTAATTTCGACTAACTATGAATGGTTTTCCATTCAAAGTACCCGAAAACTCTTTTTTTGTAGTCTCACAGAACAGCAGCACAGTAGCAGCACAACTGCCATTACGGTATTTTGTGAGTAGACTTTCACGACAAACTATATAAACCTTGCCCATCATCGGTGGAAAAGTTTATTTACAAAATCCGGCCGAATGGCAGTTGACACATTTGACAGGTGGGTGACCGGAAGTGATTTCCATTGGCTAGTGTTGTTATGGGGAATGAGGGTTCAATTGAAAGACTCTGTGTCAGGCTTTCATTTCCCTCTCCGCCTTCTAAGGAAAGTCTGATACTCAGGCTACCAGATAGAGCTTGACTTTAGTGAACTTTTGTGGTGCGTGAAAGGCATCTCAAAGGACCAGCACTGAATCAGGATGTTAGTTAGTGTTGACCACTGTGAAGCTGAATTTGGTGATTCACAAGTCTTTCTCATTTTGTATTACAGTACTTTTGCTTGCTGTGAAAAAGAAGTTGACCTGAACTCGGAAATAATAAACATGGTCGATGCCAAAGTTACTCGATTCCCTTTACTTTCTTCAGTCCTTTTACTAGTAATCACATTTCCTCTCAGGGGGCTATTTACGTTCGTCAGAAACGATGCGTAGTTATTTCGAACAGATCTTACCTTTTTAACGACGGTGCTTACTGAATTCAAAGGTATTATTTTGACTCCACTATCCAATCAGAAACAACACGACTAACTCAATCACAACACAACTGTGTAGATACATGGGCATGTAGGACAGCAAGCGCCACAAGCCGGTTTATTTTGCTTACCATATGCATACAAACTCCGCTCTAGCATAACAATACGTAAGCATACTTAATGGTACTGACATCCTAAAAACTTGTTAAAGGAAAAGTACACTGGGCACCTGCCGGATACGAAAACCCAAAACCCTTTGGGAATGAGGGAACGTATTCTCCAAACCCTATGCAAGTGCCACTACCCTATGGAGGCTAAGGGAAAAAATTTAACAAAAAAGTAGGCGAAGAAAGCTGAACCTAGACTTATTCAAATCCCTAACGGATCACTATTTGTACGACAAATTACCCATAATCCCCACCAGACAACCAGACCCAGTCCTCTGGTCCGTGCCGTCAAAATATCCATTTCTGCCAATTTCGCAGGCTACAACTGTCAGAAATAGCATTTTGCGCGGGTTATGAATGTCCGGAAGATCTTAACAAGTGTTATATTGTTAGAAAGCTTTAAAATACAAAGCAATGTATGGCGTTATACAAAAATTTGGTTTTATCAACGGAGTTGATAATGTAAATTGGCCACCGTACAGAGATTCTAAAAGCTGACGTTTCGAGCGTTAGCCCTTCGTCAGAGCGAATCCATGTATGGCGTTCTTATGCAAATCGAACCTTACTTATCTCTGAAAAATACAGGATTAGCCCCAATTTTTTTTTTTGGATACAAAGAGCACTTTTTAAATTCTGCTTTTCTCCGCATCGTTTTAATCCGTGCAAAAAAATCTCTGTGTTAATATGCACCACCCACAGGACACCCAGTATCTCGAGATGTGCAGAACCTATGCACAATAACAATAGTAGGCACCGTCCTTAAATCAAACAGATCGCTCTTACTTATGATTCAGAGTTTACTCAAGGGTAAAATATATAATTTCATCCAGTAACATGAAGCATAGTATTTGGCGCTTATTAAAACCAAGTCAAAACGTAAATGCTCGTATCCTCTAACCATTGTTTTTCTTTTATAAAGTGGGGTCCAGTTGGTGGGTGGGAGGTGGGGGGGGGGGGGGTGTCCATGTTTTGTACAATCCCTGCTCAAGACCTATTAAAATCTCCCTTCAATTCCACGCACGAACCATCGTTAAATTACCGCCAGCATACTTGAACATCTCCCTTCCGCTCGGCAGCTTTTCTATTATTTAGGTAAACTAGTGATACTATTAAATCCCCTCAAGGGGCATCTTTAATGCTTGATAATCATTTCATTGAAATTAAACTCACAACATCAGAGGTAATAAAAGTGGTAAGTTATATCGAGGTGAACCAAGCCATTAGTCCCGACAACATCCCCGGCAGATCGTGAAAGGAAACTGCGTCTAATATTATCCGATCCCTCTTCCCTCTTCTCAACCTAACA
>OX421446.1:26955284-26960284 GCA_949126865.1 Montipora capitata
AGGAAATGGTACCCGAGTGCAAGTTCTGTTCCCTATTCTACTCCGTCGGCAGGTTGGCATGTTGGAAAAGACGGTTGATGGCCCTTATTATTACGCTACTCCTGCTGTTCGCAAACGGTTGTCTGTTTTGCTCTAAGATATCTTTCATGGATTTTGATTTTTTTTTTGCCATATTCTACGTAGTATGGGGCGCGTGGTAAATATTTATCTTGGATGTGGGTAATTTTCTGTCAGGTGCCATTTCCTAATGAGCGGAGTGGTATATTGTGACAAAAGTCAGAGTTGTGTTACATGTGCGTTTTCATCTCCTTGTGCTTGACCTCCTTTAGTTTGAGAATCTCAGTTAAGAAAGATGCCTTTTAGCACTACTCTCTGGGTATCCTCTATTTTTTTAGGCGTATTTCAAAGACTCGTGCGTTTTTTAAAACTAGAATGGGAAAAACTTGTTATTCGAGGCGGTAATGCTTTCCCTTTTATGAACCTTCTTGTTACTCCTGGTGGACATCAGGAACTTCTGCTGTGGGACCTTCTGTAGAGTACAAATATATGTTTTTCACAGTTAAGAATTCCCGCGTTCAATCGATTAGCCAAGGCTTGCATTTCTTGATATCTTACGATGGTTTTGGTAGCGGTATGAAGACTTTCTCTCCTGATTCCTGCAACACTTTGAGAGCTTTCCGCATTTTATGGTTATTTATGTCGATACTGTGAGTCCGATTTACATCAACAGTCTTTAGTACTAACCATTCTACCTCCTTTTTACAAACCAACTCCACAGATTTATAAAGTTTTCTTCTTCTTTACTTCACTATCGCTTGCCTCACTCATACATTTCCTTTCAGTAGATCGAAATGTTTGTCTGAGTCTACGCGGGGGGCTCATGTTACAAAGTCTATTTTTAGTAATAGTGCAAAGCGCTATTCACTCATAGGTTGTACACAAGTTGGGTATTTGCTTTTTCTAGAACCTACCTATGTTGCCAATCACGCTAGGGGCGGATCCAGGATTTTTCTTAGGAGGGGGTGTACCACTATAAGGAATGGCATAGCTCACGGTGACGTTTTTTTGTTGTTGTTTTTTGGCGGAATACCAGTTGTATTAGAAAGCTGCAGGTCATGTCAGAGGGAGGGTGCACACTCCATGCACGCTCCCCCTCCCCCTAGATCCTCCCCTGCACGTCTTGTATTACAAGCACAGTTATCCACTAAATGGAATTCCTATTCCTCTTGGTTTGTTGAATGATGACTGAAGTTCCCTAATTTCTCCATCTTGTACGTAATACAAAGCACCTGCCTAGTTCCCGGCAACGTTTATCATATGACGTATATTTAGCGCTTAATTGTTTCATTTTTCTTCTAAGGACACTTACATGGCTGTAAATGTCAGAGTATCCCGCAGTAGATACGAATTGTTAAGATCAGTGGATGTACTGAGCATCATGCAGAGAGAAGTTAAAGGGATAAATAAACTTCATCCAGCTTCAATTTAATACCTTAATTAGAGTTCCAACTACTACTTAGCTTCGTTGCCGTGCAAAAAATCTAGACATTAAGACCAGAATGCTTTCTCAAACGCGCTATTCAGATTTTCTTCCCTCTCTAATTGTCAAATTTGTCTCACAGGAAAAAGCTGCTCGGAACATTAAGTAGAAGTTACATTCATGAAATTATAATCAATTGTTATCTAACTGTAATAAACTAGATAATATTTAGTTGTAAATATGTAGACATCAAGCCTAAAATTATCACATAAAAAAATTATGATTGGCAATAATCTCATAGACAGCTTGTCCTTAAATTTAAAAGATTAATAGACTCCAAATTTTTATGAAATGCATTTACATTGGGTGACTGTATGTACATATAGTCCATAGGTGAGTAATCTTATAAGTAAAGAATTATGGAAATACTAGTTGTTATAGGAGGACTGAACAGCGTTACAACCACCTCCCCTTAAGTTATAATGTGAAACACGGAACTTACTGAAACTGAAAAACACGGAGCCGAAAATAGAGATAGAAATTGAACTTGTGAATATGAAAAAAATTCTAAGTTGATATTTGTTCTTTAGACCAAATTCGGTGTGCAAACGAACTAATCAAGACCAGCCAAACTAAGAGTTTCCAGTATGCCAATGATACTACAATATACTCTAGCTGTACTGCACTGCAGATTACATCTCAAGCGGAAAGCATGAATGCAACCCTGGCAACCCTTGTCGCCTGGTCAAATGACTCAAACCTAGCCCTAAATTCTAAGAAGACCAAGGCCATTTTTATCTCAACTCCACAGATGGCTCATGTACACTCTCTTGGAAATCTGGAGTTAGGACTAGAGATCTCCGGTACTCCACTAGAACTTATAAATGTTACAAAACTCTTAGGAGTACACATTGACTCGAATCTTAAATGGGAATCTCATATCGGTTCTATTCTTAAATCTTGTTATGCAACCCTAAGAACCTTAAGAAAAATAAGGAACTTTACTGATTTTAAACTACGGAAACATTCGGTAGAAACACTAATTCTGTCTAAAATAACTTACTTTTTTATCCATTACCAAAGTTCCTCTTAGCTAGATTACAAAGGCTCCAGTTCGCCATGGCTAGTTTCGTCACTTGTAAGTATGTAAACAGTATATCTACCATTTTGGATCTAGGCTGGCTACCTATCCTAGAGCTAAGAGACTACTCGCTATTTAAGACTATTTTTAACGCACTGTATTCTGATAACTAGCCCTCCTATTTAAATCTGCAAGTTGTTAGCCTATTAGACATCTCCGTTCCAGCGTTGCTCCAAGGCTTTATGTTCCACTTGTACTAGCAGGGGCACCCATCGACCAATTTGTTGTAAAATGTATTATTATACCCCAGTTAATGAAAATAAATGTTATTAAGGCATGTTTCAGGTGTTCTTCAGTGTTGCTGGGAAAACGTTATCTGTTCCTTTTTCCCAGCAAGACACACAAGAAATTTCCCAGCCAGCTACATAAAATTGGTTGGTTTCCCAGCCAGGAATTCCGCGCACTTTCAAATCCCTTGATCCAAAACGACCTAACAAAAGCAAAAAAACCGGGACAAAACAGGTTTTTTTGCGCAAGCGCAATCACTCTGACCAGCCGTCGTATGCCTGTGACTACTCTCTGGGAGAGGGAAGGGGTTCTTTTTTTTTTTTTGTTTTTTTTGTTTTTTACTCGTCCTCAGTCTTCAGAGTTTCTACAGCCAGTTCGGATTGAAGTGCTAGAAAAAGTCAGTAATTCCCAGGAGAAACCTCTATCAATAAATAAATTTCCCAGCCAGCTCATGGAAACACCTGCATTTTTGCCAGCCAGCAAGATTCCTCTGGGGAACAGATAATGCGAGGAACAGATTCGTTGGGTGCCCCTGTATGAGGCACCTTTCAGCATTCCGCAGCCATGATTTTCAATGAATTGCCAGCAAGTATAAGGAATTGCAAAAATTTAAAGAATGCTAAAGGCTCTGAAAAGCGTTCTTAAAGGCGTGCGCTTTGTCTTCCTTGTAAAGACATAAAAACCACCAACCATTACATTCTGTATATTTACATTCAAGTACAGATTTTATTATAGATTTTTTTTATTACAACTTAGTTTTTAATTTTTATTGTATACATCATATTAAATTATTAGTAATGTAGGCCTTAACAGATGAAGAGCCACATCCTCTTATGTGGATATACTGTGAATAAACCGTTATTTATTTATTTATTTATTTATTTATTTATTTTTTTAATCGAAAACATGTTTATTAATTAAGGTATCTATTGCAATTTCCAGTACTAATCGCTTTTTACCATAGAACTTGGTTTACAGCGTATTGGAATACTGAATGAGAATAAGCTCACCGTCAGAAACCTAAAAGATTCTTCAAGTAACTTTAAAATCAAAGAAAAGACGGATTACGGATGCAGGAGGAAAGGGAGGGTGTTAGAAAAAAACAGGCCGAAGTTTACTATGTGGCGTAAGAAAAAATAAATCGTATTATAAAATAATTAGGAAAGTACGCGCTTTCTCATTGGTCAATAGCTGTGTTTACATGAGAGCATGGAAACACGGCTGTGACATCATAGGAATTTTGATTGGTTATGTGTTGTCAGACGTGCGTTTTGATTGGTTGGTAGGAAATATGAGCGTTTGTCAAGAAAGTCTGTTTCAATCAATAAGTAAAAAAAACAGCATCTTCCTTCATTTGTTGAATTATCTTTGACTAATATTTTATAAAAGCAATAGAGGACTTTTTTCTGTGTTTCCATAGCCTCATCTAAACACTCGGGGGAGTTGGGAGAATTCTCGACAGTTATGCAAATCCTTGACTGCGTCTCGGGTTTGCATAATTGTCTCGAATTCTACTAACTCCCCGTCGTGTTTAGATGAGGCTATGGAAACACGAAAAACGTCCCCTAGTGCTTAATTAGAATTACCGATCCAGGAAATATTGCAAGGGGAAAGCGTTAATTTAATAATTTCCCGGCCAAAAGCAAACGAAATTATAATGTCCTTAAAGCCTTCCTTTACTGACCACGTCTACCGACTCTACTTCAAAGGGAGTTACAGTCTTGTGCTGGAATAACGTCTTCAAAACCTTGAGTAAAGGCTCTTTCTCCACGCAAAGAACATAAAGCTAGGTTCCCCATGACGCACCCCGCGCTCAAGAGAAATACCTTCAGTGAGCCAATCGTTCAGAATGATTTGCATGAATGCGCCGTTGTAAAAGGTGGAAATCCATCGGCAAAAATCAGGGCCAAAACCATAAACCTCAAGGTGCTTCAAAAGAAAAGAACGATTGACTCGATCGAACGCTTTCTCTTGGTCAACACTTATCAAACTCATCAGTCCGTTGAATGTGGCCAAGGACGTCGCGCAAAAGAGTAACATTTTAAAAAATGCTTCGGCCCGGAACAAGACAGGTTTGGTCCGGGTGAGCAATGTGATCAAGGACTTTAGAGAAGCGCAAAGTAATCGCTTTAGATATGATCTTGTAATCTA
>OX421446.1:26970284-26997784 GCA_949126865.1 Montipora capitata
ATTGACCATTACTTTCTAAACTGCCGTAGGGTCAAGAGGGTATGGTTTGCATTTTGCAGCGTCTCTCTCCATGGTGCTTGGTTTCCAGTTTGCTGTAAGTCTTTTAACCGTTTTTTTATTTCGCTGGCCCTCTGTTGGTGCTAAGAGGGCCCGCATTGCACGCCACTTGGTGAAATCCATTCTCTACGGCATTTGGATCTTTCGGAATAGGGCCACCTTTCAAAACGGCAGAGAAGACAATCGAGCGATTATCTGTTATGTCTGTAATGATTTAAAACAGAGGGTCTTTCTGGATTCCAAGCGCTTTTCTCAATCTCGCTTTAGCGATCTTTGGCTTCTGGACGGTTTTTGTGCCGTGGAGAATGGACTTCCTCGCGTTATAATATAGTTGTACATTTAAATCCTTGTAACCTTTTGGCCCGTGCGCTGTTCGTGGTGTCCGCAATCGGGAGCTCTCCTTAGGGAATTTGCGCTGTTCATGGACTCTACCCGTTAAGGCCCCGCTCTGGCGGCTGGCTGCTTACTCCCGCTTTTGGTCTCAATCGGTTTTTCTGTGCTTCCTCTTCTTAAGTGGCGTGTGTTTGTAAATAGCTTGTTTTTTGATTTTATTGGTAATAAAGGTTATGTTGGTTGCCGAAATCTGGTCATCGTGGTTCTTCCTGCCCTCTCTCTGGTCTGTGCAGGCGCTGTCTTTAGCCGGGTCACATGGCTCGAGCGTGTAGGTAGGCCTGGGGAAGCTTCTTCTGAGACTTCCGAGTTCGAGGAAGACGATGAGATGCTCTCTGTGGATGACGAGGATGTTGCCGCGGCAGCTCCTTTTCCTTCTCCTGTTGCTGCTTCCGGTGTTCCTGTTCTTGTTTCTGATGTTCCTGCGTCTGATGTTGCTCCCGCTCTTGATGTTCCTGAAGTTCCTGTTTCCGTTCCTGATGTTCCTGCTGAGATCCCTTCTTCTGTTGTTCCTGCATCGCATGTTTTACCTACTCCTGTTTCTGATGTTCCTTCTTCTGTTCCTGTTCAGGATGTTCAGTGCTACCTGCGCTTTCGTCCATTACCACGGTTTCAAGTACTCATCGTGATAAAAATGATTGATCCTCTCCTTCTTTCTGCCTTAGGCGAACTGTCTCTTGATGATGTGGTTCGAATGTCTAACAAAGAAGTTGCTGATTTTGTCTCTCGACTAATGTGCAAGCACAGTTTATCTCCTGATTCCCTTCAATATATGATTAATTATGTTTTTCGAGTTCAGAAGTTCTCGAAGAAGTCATCTGATGCAAAAAAGCCTGTAAAAAGTGCCCCTGCTAAATTGTTGGGCTCTGCTGATCTGCCTGCTTCCAAGCCTACTCGTCCGGATCGCGTGCCATCTAAGTGAATTTCCAGTGTGACTTTACTTGAGTTTGATTTAGTAGTTTATCTATTGCGGTATTGATGTAAATTGGTGGTTTGTTTACTTATGAATAAACTCCTTTTACAACAAAAAAAAAAGCTCTCCATGGCTGATAATTGACCGGGTTAAATGGCTGTGCGCATGCGTGATGTGTTGGCCTCACCGGGTTGGTGTTAGTGTGTGTTACCTTGCTTTTAATGTTGCTATTTAGAGTATAACATTGTGATTAACCACCCACTTTCCGCTTCACGGCGCCCTAGCGCGTAACATTTTACTTAAATTCTCTATTATCTTGTAACGGTGGTAATTACTGGGTTACCATGTGGTAATCCAGTCGACAAATGAGTAGAATTTCTCTGTTTTTTTTCCCGTGTCGGGAAAAATTCTTTCTGTCACTCCCCTGCTAAGTAGCGTCTTTGTGCGTAGTGATCTGCGCGTATTTTTTGTAGGTTTCAGGGGGTAGTAGAAATGCGTAGATTTATCCGGTGGGCGAAGAAGAATATTTAATTAACCTGCAATGGCGTCGAAGTCATTGCATCACGAATGGCGTTTTGGTGGATCTTTAAACAAAATATACCTTTATGGAGCTCAAGAATGGAACGTTAAGTGGATAAACAACACAAGCGGGGAAAAATAAATATCTGGATAACAGACTTTGACAACAATTGCATCTTTCGCCGTTGGATATCGAAAGTGAGCTGTACTTCTAATATTTTACTAATAGTAGTGTTATGCACATCACTGAAAAGAAACCAACGGAAAATTTTTTGAATGCATATCATGGGTTTAGCAAACTAAAGGCCTCCTCAGACTAGAAATTTAGTTGTCGACAACTTAAAATTTAGCGTTTAGTTATCGACAACTCGTCCTACACAAGGCTGCGTTTTTTAGTTGTCGATAACAACCATAGTTAGTATGTTAGTCTATGTAACAACTAAATGTCTAGTCTGTGGAGGAAACTCTCGGCGATAGGGACGACCTCATCGTTACAGAACAGGCGTCGCCAAATTATCTCATCTCCAGACCGGACTGCTGCCCTATATTGCTCCCTTGTCTCACAACGTCGGTGTTGTGACCTGCCGCAGCCGTCACATAAAAGCGCCTCTTGCTGTGAGGTAACTTCTTCGGTGCAAAAGATGCAACAAAAAAGATTTCCATGTTTTAAATTATTTCCAAAGAGTTGTGGAGAGATAATTCCAAGAAGATAAGCGGAATGAAATAGACAAAGAGCACGGCGCTTTTATACTGCAGTGCTCGTTTTCAACGGATCGAAATGGCAGCAACATGATTGGTAGTTATTACAAGTGTTATCTGTTCTTTGTTGAGGATGCATATCATTAAGGTGCTGAAACAATATCCTGCTGAAGTTGAAATACTCTCACCTCCTTTGCTGAGAGCCGCGCGAGCGCGTGTTATTGTTTTAATGAAAGTAATTTCAATGTGAATAAAGGCGCGAGTTTGGTTTGAAGTGATTTAGGTGCCCACTTAATGCTGTAATGCTCATTTTCAACGGATCGAGATTGGTAGGAATTGCAAGACCCTGGGAACTAGGATGTGTTATTTGTTGACGATGCTAAAAAGCCACGCGAGCGACGCGCGCTGATTAATGAATGTAATCGATTTGACATAACAGACTTAAATCGTTCCCTTATGACAGCCGTCTCATTCAAATATTTCAAAATCCCCCGATAAGACTACTCTATGAAAGCAACTTATCCTTAAAAAAGTCACGATCTGTGAAGAGTTTGCATATATGATCTACAAGCTGCTAAAAAACACGGATCGAAATCGTCTCCCTTTGGTCTTCCCTTACTTAAGGCCTGAGATTCTCGCTGAAAGCAGCGAAATATGCTTAGAGCAACCAAACACGTTAGCCAATCGACTTCGGTTGTTGGGAAATTGAACGTTAGCGAAACAACTAAACACGTTAGCGAATCGACTTCGGTTGTTAGCGAACTGGACGTTAGCGAAACGACTCGTTAGCGAAACCACCTGATACCCTCCAACATACCATCTAATCTCAGTTAATTCGAACGATCTCGAAGCATTCCTCTTGTTCTTCCTCTTGAGTTCTTTCCCGTCGATATGCGGCTGCTTTTTCCTCAGTAGCCACAAGTCTAAATCTTCATGATCACAGGTAATATCTCAGAATGTTTTTCGAAGTCAAACGAATTCCGAAGTCGATAAATCATGATCGACAGAAGACGAAGCTTCTCTTTCAGACATGTTTTCCATTGTTTACTCAAGTAGCAGCGACCTTTTTGTTGAGTATTGACGTCATCAGTCCTCGCTCCAGGCTTTCTCGAATAAGTATGCTGACGACATACCAAAAATGGCGGATGCTATGAAAAACAATTACTTCGACGTAATAACATTGGAATGTTGGTGAAAGTAAGTTAAATTCATAATGTGAAAAGCGTATACAACATTTTGGCGGCGTTTCTTCGAGGATTTAAGACTTTTGAAAAATCGTGTTTTTTCGTCATAATACCCCTTTATATAAGAGACAGAATGTGACGCCAGATGTCACGTATTGCGACAAAATCCAAAATTCAAACTGCTTTTTTTTCAAACATAAAGCATGCGACCAAGCTTAAAACAGATCAGCAGATCTATATATAATTAAAAAAAATTATAAGCGAAGATACAAACCTGCGTTTGTTTCCCAACAATTTGAAAGGGCTAAATCTATACCTAGAGATGAGTTGCTTCTCCCTCAAGCCAAGAAGACTAAGAAAATATTTCCTTTGGTTATAGATCGCAATCCTCGCTTACCAAACATTGGTAGAATTCTTAATCATCACAAACATCTTAGGCCCAGTTCAGACGTCGTGCTTCTGCCGTGCCGAACTTAATTGCAATTTGGTTCGACTGTAGCACGGTAGGGAAACAACTCAGATTCAGACGCCGTGCCAAAGTCGAACCAAATTCAGGCTTTACTGATGCCTCGTAACAATTCTTCTCCTAACTCCCCGTGGGAACTCAATCTCGCCAAATACATTAATATAATTTATGAATTTTGTTTGGCGCGACACAAGCACGACGTTTGAATCAATGCCGTGCCAAAGTCGTGTAGCACGGCAGAGCTTGTCGAACTTAATTGCTTGCCGAAGTTAATTCAAAAGTTTGATTCAGACGCCTTGCTTCTGCCGTGCTTTTGTCGAACTTAATTCCTGAATTTAGTTCGACACGGCAGAAGCACGACGTCTGAACTGGGCCTTATTTATAATTCTCCTTCGTTAGCCAATGATATTTCCCAAGGGTTCCATAATTCCATCTTTCGCAGAACCAAAAACATCATAGAAATGCTAGCAAGCAGGCGCAATCCCCATGTTTACACCAAGGATGAAGAGCTGGGCTGTCACAAATGTAATGCTAAGTGCGACCTTTGTCGTAATTACTCGGGCCCGTAGGGGCTCGAGTTATAAAATACGTTAGACTTCAGGTTTTTTTTCCTGTGCAGCAAAATGCACAATAGAAAAACGTGGCGGTGTTTGATTGGGCCATGCACAATAGAAAGCACGTGGCGGTGTTTTGATTGGGTAATGCACAATAGAAGCCACGTGGCGCTGTTTACAATGGCTATTTAAAGCAAACTACGTAATCCAAAATCATGGAGAGCACTGTGATGCGTTGTTTGGGATTACTGAAGATCGACGTTGCGTTGGCTTAATCGATTTCTTCTTGAGGCGCTCAAGTCACATACAAAGAAAAGCATAGGCTTTTCGCAGTAGACCCACACTAAAATATGTCAAGCGTCAGCTTCGAAACGGGTCGTTTGGCGAAGTGAATGAAACAAGAATATACTCGAATGTAACTGAAATGGACGCAACTATTGAAAGTGATACAAGTCAAAATACTAATTCTTTAATAAGCAGCGGGTACCTTATTGAGAACTACTCTGAAGATGACAGCGACAATGGACGCCATATTGGAATCTTCTGAAGACAAAGTAAAAACATTGGCACAGCGAACAAATGGCCTCACGCTTGTACGCGCAGGTGAAAATGTAAATTGATACTTGCGCGTTATAAGTAAATAAATTATTATTATTATTATTATGTACCATTTTCACCGCTCAGTGTACCATTGACTACGGAGAGAAATTTTTTGTCTATTGCGTTTTTTTTTGTTTTTTATTCGGTCAGTGTAAAACGCAGACTGCAGACCGGGGGTAAAATGCAGACTGAGGTTATAATTTAACTGTTGAAAAAGCCCAAACCCATTAGAAATGCTAACAGTTAAGCCTAAATATTGTTTTAGACCTAATTAGGCCTAAGGTTAACATTTCTAAGGGGTTTGGGCTTTTTCAACAATTACGTTATAACCTCAGTCTGCATTTTACCCCTGGTCTGCAGTCTGCGTTTTACACTGACCGGTTTTTTATTGTTAAACAGTTTGTTTCTTGTAGTGGGTTTAGCTTATATCCTTTGTTCAACTAGCCATATTAGCGATCGTGTTCACCAGCGTGTTCACTGCCATCTTGTGTATATAGTTCAGTTCTAGTTTTACAAGATTTGATGTCATCAGTGGAGACTGTGATCAGCTCTTTAGAAAATAACTGTGATCTAGTTTGAAAGGCTGTACAGTTTTCTGGTTCTCAATGATAATAAAGACGTGATTCCAAAGGAGAAATACAGGTCTCGATAAGCAAAGGTGTGTTTACTTTAGTTGTGATTTGCATGTACATGTGCATTGACATAGACGTGCCCCAGAACCGAGCAGAATTACAGAGAAAAGGCTGAGACGTCCAATTTATAACCGCAGAAAAAGGAGGAAACTTGCCGGAACGTATTTGGTTAACGATGTACCGAGGTCATCCACATTTCATCGTATTACTAGCCAAGGAGATCACTTGCTCGTAAACACAACTATAGGAGCTACCTCAGGTATGCGTTTAAATCTAAGCACGTGGTATGTTACACTTTTCCAAAAGCATGGATGAACAGGTAAATGCAAAATGATGTTTGAAAACATCGAAGCATGTTCCTTAAACTTAAAAGTGTGTTTGTATTTGTAAAAATATTAGTAACACTTGTGCTATCCAGACCATTTGGAAAATGAAAGTTAAATTTAATGCAGAAATCAGGAATACCCGGTACGATTTGTAAAAGAATATTGTTGTTTTGTTTTCTCAGAAACGGAACGTATTTATTTTGAATTCAGGGTGAACTATTTACACAGTGAGTTAGAGTGACCAATCAAAACAGAGTTTGTAATTGGAAATATAAACATCTTCGAGCTACAAAAACAAACTTGTGAACACGTAAACCTGAAATATCGCAAATCATAATGCTGACAAACCCAAAAGCGAAGGAGAGCACGTGCTAAAGAGCACGTGTAATGCCTACCTGCTACATATTAGAACCTGTGCAACTGGTTACTTTAATAGACAAGGTCTAGCTATAAAAGCCTCAGTTAGTCGTCCAAGGTTCACTTGGTTCACTTCCCTCCCTCTCTCCCTTTGGAGATGGGTTGGATATATCGCTTTGCCGTCATTAAAATTGGGTCACTCCTGCGTGGTGTGGTTAAGTCTTCGCAGCGACTTCCCCCAAGCGTGTTGGCTCGTTGCCTTTGTACTTTGCTCACTAACCAATACCCTTGTCTGATCCAGCACTTCCTGTTTACCACTCAGCTCGCAGTGTTGGGCAGTTAAGTGAGGTTGGTCTATGTCACGCAATCTGGAAGTCGCATAGGCTAACCAGCCGCAAGGCAGTGTTCCCCTCAAAAAACGCCAATACGTCTGCTGTCTCGTTCTATTGCGCCTTGCGTTATGTGTTTAAAAGCTAACTATGCATATTGAGACCAAGGAACAGTGACATTAATGGTTAATATTCCTTGACAGGCTTCTCACCGTTCAGAGAGTTTAGGTTCACATTTCTATCTTTAATTCTCGAGAGTTTCAATACACGAAGGGAAATAAGAATGACAGGCCAAGTGACCCACTCCACAGTATTCTATCTTTTCTCCTGCCCTTACCATTCCCGAAACGAAACACTATTTTTGTTTTTTGAAATAGTTTCTTGTTAAAAGTCTGGTCCACCGCATGGCATATTGCTGGTAAGTTCAACCTTTGCAGGGACATAACCTAGAAAAATCTTGGTTCACATTCCATTGATCCTAGTAAAACAACTGTCAAGGTGATGTTTTAGTGTATGGCTCAAATGCTGGTAGTGAATGTGCAGCTATGTCACTATGTGCTGAATTATATAATTATGACAGGAAATTAATTACTTCCCTGTAATTATCAGCTATAACTGTAGGAAATGAACTATACACTGCCTTATCAAGCTTATCGAGACAGACATATTTCATGTTAACAAAATTACCTGCAGAAGTCATAGTGTTCAACACAACTTTTCAGATTCAATACAGCCCAAGTCATACTGGTAATGTACTAGGAAGTTGCACAATAGATTTTGCTTACTGTATGTCTTTGATAGGTACATGTACTTTCCAAAATTTGGTCACAGAGAATTATAATTCTTTTTTTTTTTCTTTTTTTTTTTTTTCTTTATGCGTGAGTGGGCGGAATTCAACAAATCCTGCAATCCGATTGGTTCCGGGAGCAGGCGGAATTTTCTCAGCCGGCCTGCTCACGGCAGGCGGAATCCAAGCCTTGATTGCGTGAGCTTGTGTGATGACCTTAAATTCGACACCGCCTCCGTTTACATGCAGAGGTTATTTTTCATTAGACAAGAGGTGTGGAAATAGAATTCAAATAAGAAATATTCCTCTTTGAAACGTTCAGTTGGTAAGTCGCTTTAATACTGCACTCGCTATCAAGCGCGGTGCGAGTCAATAATTAAAACAAGTGATTTTAAGAGAGGATGGGAGAGAGAGAGAGAAAAAAATTGTTGACCAGCAAAGGGTAGGTCCGTATAGCAAAAAATATCGGCCTCGGGCAGCAATTTCAAGGCCTCGGTCACAGTTTTTCCTTGTACGGACCTCCCAGCTGGCAAATAGGTGCATATTAATGTGAGTATTTAAATTACAACAAATGGTATATTTAATATTTGATTCTCGTGCTATGGATTCATTTGGCATGGCCATCCTCAAGGAACTTGTGTACTTCTGAAAGTATTTTCAAGTGTTGAGATATAGTGCACATCTTCACGTGTCGCGCACCTGACAAAGTGACCTTTATGTGCACCACTGCACGAAAGTTTGGTCATCTTGGAAAGATGTTTTCACATCTCACCTTCGTTTCTCTTTCATTTTTTTTTCTGCAAAAGATGTTTCGATGAGTCATTTCGTTTCATCTTAAACCGTTCAATTAGCGTTTCCTTTCTCAAACACTGAGCAAGAATACCCATCGATCAGTAAAAAACAATGTGCTTAGCCACTTTGGAATAAATACACTATTTTTAGCTCGTTTCCATGGTCCAGTGGTCATTGTCACCACCTGTAATGAAGATAATCTGGGTCCGGGCATTCACTACATACACAGTCGAACATCATGAGAATCGCAATGTAAGGCCGATGTAAGAAGGACAGATTTCTCTCTTTTCTTTTCTTTAGTGATAAATTAACCGTGACCATACACCACTGTACTTTTGCAGGCCCGAGTATAGGCTACTTGTAGCCTCTTGTTTTTTTTAAGTATCCGATTGTTTTACCAGTACTAGCAACTTACCCTATCAGACAGTCTCTTAGTTGTAAATCCAAAAACGTTATCTACTTGAATTGGTTACACGCAGGAAATGTAGTCTGCAATATGTGGGTTCTACTAGCAACGAATTCAAGGTTAGATTCCGCAATCATAAATCTGCTATGACCACCAAAAAAAGCACATGCGAAAGTTTTTCACGTTTTGTCAGATTTTGAATTTCTCATCATATAACAAATTTGCAATTCCAGCAGCGTTAGCAACAATAATAGCCTTGATGGACGCCTACTAACTAGGGAAGCTTTTTGGTGAGCCCAGTTCTGCACCCTTGCACCATTTGGTTTGAACAAAAGATCAGAGTTCAAGTCCAAAAATAGGAGTCGCTATAATTTACACCAAGCCAGTCACTCAGCGTCATTTGTAGTCATTAGCCATAGGAATTAGTTTGTGTTTAGTTTTTATTTTTAGCTTAGTTATCGTCTCAACCAACACCCAATTAGCTGCCTATTATGCCTTCATATTTTATAGTCTATTTTTATCATGTATTTTACCTTAAGATTTGTTTTACGATAATTATCTATCACATGTATTTACATAATTTTTTCCATTGTTTGTTACATATAAAAGTCCAGATTAGTTTTACGTATTTTTATTCCAAGTATTCATTATCTTGTACAGTATTGCTGAAGAAACCCGAACGGGCGAAACGTACAATAAAGGGACTTTCAATTACACGAGAAAAGTTCGCTCCATCTTCTGTTTATGCAAGTTACGATTTTATAAGAGGAAGCGTTGCGTATCCGGCTGGATCCTTTTCTCAAGTGGCATCATCGTTGGCTATCCAACAGCGTTAACATATATAAGTGCCTCTAACCTGATGAAGGAAAGAACTCAAAATTTTTAACTTTAATTTTTTGTGAAGTCACGTAAAAAGCCAGATTTGAATCAGGAAGCATTCATGCATCACACAGCAAGAGGCGGTGTGTGACGTATGTTTCATACGCTGAAAAGTCGTCACGTTGCTGAGATCGGCTTGACAGACACAACGAAGGAAGCGAAGTATCGTGAACATTTGTAAATTTCCTATCAAAGCGAAGATGTCTGCCCGAGAAAACTGGCAAACAAAGAGGCCCACAATCCGAGAGAGAACCATGTTTATGCTGAACAACGATCTTTTCAGCGATGTGAAGTTTGTGGTTCGTAAATCTAACAGCGATGACGAAAGTGAAAGTAAGCAAGTTATTCCAGCTCACAAGTTTGTGGTGTCGATTGGTAGTCCTGTGTTTGAAGCTATGTTTTACGGTGAGCTAGCGGAAACTAGTGGCTCCATTGAACTGCCTGACTGTGAATACAACAGTCTGTTGGAGTTGTTTCGTTTCATGTACAGCGATGAAGTGAATTTAAGCGGAAGCAATGTTATGGAGGTCTTTTATTTGGCAAAGAAATACATGGTGCCTTCACTGGTTGATAAATGCAGTGAATATGTGCAAAATAATTTACAGCCATCAAATGTCCTCAGCATCCTTCCATTGGCTGAAAAGTACGACGACAAAGCCTTGGTAGATCGATGTTGGAAACTGATCGACACACAGTCGGAAGAAGTCGTGACGTCATATGGATTTGCGACAATTCAACGCTCCTTCCTTGAGGCAATCATCTCAAGAGACACTCTTACCATTAAAGAGATCGACCTGTTTAAAGCTGTTCACTTGTGGGCGACAAAGCAGTGCAAAAAGAAAGGTCTAGAAGCAAATGGTGAAGCAAAAAGAGGGATTCTTGGGGAAGCAGTAGTTAAAAAAATCCGCTTTCCCTTGATGAAAGAACAAGAATTAGCATCCGTTGTCCTTGATGCAAAAATCCTTACTCCAGACGAAGTAATCAACCTTTTTAAGTTCTTCAATTCAGCATTGGGGGCCACCCCATCGGTATTTCCAGAGACAAAGCGGTCAGATTTATACGCTGTTTCACACTTGTGATAGATTTATCAACGTAGGTAACTATTGGAGTTACGGATCAGGGGCAAAAGACTATCTTATTTTTAGCGTGAATAACAACATCAAGTTGCATGGAATGTGTTTATTTGGCAGTATGAACAACGACTACCACGTTAAATTAGTGATCAAGGATCTTCACAACCAGTCCACTGTTAAAACCAAGAGGGATAGATTTAGGTCACAGCAAATGGAATGCAAATGTGGTATTTACTTTGGGTTTGAAATTGTCTTTGTCACGCCACTTGATGTGAAGAAAAACACCGATTATCAAATCGAAGCCGTAATCTCCGGTCCACCCTCTGGCAAGGGATGCAACGGCTTTTTTATGGTTGACGTGTCTGGCGTGCAGTTTACATTTAAGGAAAGTGCACAGAACAATAACGGAACAGGTCCTTCCAGTGGTCAATTTCCCCGATTTGTGTTTTCTTTGTAAGATGTTTTTAAATTGCTTGCTCCCCTACATCTGACAGTCATGAAACAGCGTTTTAAAACTATCAATCATTAGCAAAAATGTACACAATTGCCACAAGTCTGACACTAAATTCGCAGACTTGTGACACATTGTGACGTGTATAGAAATTACCATGAATCACATTATGCATTACATTATTCGGACTGTATGTCAAAACCAACAACTCGCTCTTGAAAAGCCTATACACCTCTTTCATAATGGCGGCCAAATAAAGTATTCTTTTGTTTTAATGCTAATAAGCCCCACTGCTACAACGAGCAAATTTCAAAAGAATATTTGTTTTAAAACGATGGCAGTAGGTCTAATTAACGTAAATACAAAAGAATGTAAAGTTGGTCGCCATTTATGAAAGTGGTCTATGAGAGGGCTAGGTGGGTTAAATAATGCAAATACTGACACTTAATTTTTAAAAAAGTCGTTCAAAAATGATGAAGTTAAGGTGCTAAATCAGACGACCTCACCATTTTTTAGGCCAAGTACTGTAGATTTTTCGACACTCGATTCATGACTAAACAAAATAAGCTTTTACAAGAAATTTGAATTTCTTCAAAGTTATTCAGAATTCTTTCTCTAGCTGCTAGTGGAGGAGATTATATCCTTAATAAATCATAATAAGTTTAATTCATCCGTTTATTTCTCCGAAGTATTCACAGCTATCGCCAATTCACTTATAGGTTGTACACAAGTTGGGTATTTGCTTTTTTTAGAACCTACTTATGTTGCCAATCACGTCAGGGGCGGATCCAGAATTTTTCTTAGGAGGGGGTGCACCACTAAGGAATGGCGTAGCTGACTGGTAGCGTTTTTGTTTTGGCAGACTGGCAGTTGTTTTAAAAAACAGTAGGTCATGTCCGGGGAAAGTTGCGCACCCCCTGCACCCTCCCCCAGATCCGCCCGTGCACGTCTTGTATTACAAGCACAGTTATCCACTTAATCAATTTCCTGTCTTGGTTTGTTGAATGAAAAATTCCTAATTTCCTTATCTTGTAAGATAATTCACCTGCCTAGTTCCCAGCAAAGTTATATCATATGACGTTTGTTTAGCGATTAATTGTTACATTTGTCTACTAAAGACACTTGCATGGCTGTAAATTTCAGAGTATTCCACTGTAGATACGAATCGTAAAATCAATGGATGTACTGAGCTTCAAGCAGAGAGAAGTTAAAGGGATAAATAAAATTCATCCAACTTCAACTTATCAACTTCATCAGTGTTCCAACTATTACTGAACTTCGTTACGGTGCAATAAATTTAGACATTGAGAGCAGAATGCTTTGTCAAAACTCTCTATTATTCTGTTCAGATTTTTTTTGCTCTGTAATTGTCAAATTTATCTCACAGGAAAAAGCTGCTTGAACCATTATATATGGGCTTGGTAGACACCATTATTCGAAAACCTAATTTCTCCAATCAGTTTTCCAGGAAAATTACTTCGTGTCAGGCTAAAACACCCACGATATTTTATATCTGCGATGGCTTTAAAGTGCTTTCATTCACAACACCAAACCGGGTAATGACTCGTGTAGCAATCCTCGTTGACTAAGAAGCCTGCGAAAGGCGAAATCTGACCTGATGACGTCGTAGTTTTCTTTAGTCGATGACTCGGTTCGCTCGAGGTCATGCAAGACTATCATCAACGTAAACAAAACTTCCTATACCCTGGAATCTCCACCACTTTAATAATAAAAGTAGCGGAATAAGTTAATGAAACTGAAAAATAGGACACCAAAAATAGAGGTAGAAGGTGGAACTGTGAATATGAAAAAACTCTTAGTTTTCCGTTGGGCATGATCCAGCAATGAAGCCAATAAAAGGTTGATGTTTGGAAAACAAATGTCCAGGTGGTGATATCCGCTCTTTAGATCAAGTTCAGTGTAAAAACGAATTAATCTAGACCAACCAAACTGCTCCAAAACATGGTTATTAATCAGGGTATCTATTGCAAGTTCCGATATAGTCGCTTTTTAAAATAGAACTTGTTTAGACCGTATTGGAATACTGAATGACAATAAACTAACCGTCAGAAAACTAAAAGATTCTTCAAGTAACTTTAAAATCAAAGAAGAGACGGATCACGAATGCAGGAGGACAGGGAGAGTGTTAGAAAAAAACGTGCCGAAGTTTACAAGGTAAGGTAAAGTCTGCATATGAGCCAATTGGCCCATCAGGCCGGAGATTATCCCTGTTTCAGTAGCATGAAGCGACTAGGAATATTTCTACTTCCCCCGGGATGGGATGCCAGTTCATCGCTGGGCTACCCCCAGCATTAAATTCGCCGGTACCCATTTATACACATGGGTGGAAAGAGGCACCGTGAGAGTAAAGTGTATTGCCCACGAATATAACTCAATTAACGTTCCCGGCCAGGGCCCGAACCCGGACATCTCGCTCCGGAGTCGAGTGGTGTTTCTGGGTACTGCTTGAATAAAATCATTTCCTTCGCCTTCTTGTATGCAAAAATTCATTGCCTAACTAGTGAATTCCACCGTAAATTTCACGCACAAAAACCGATATCGCATGAATCGCGAAGCGATGACTGCAATATCGGTTTTTCAAGTGATTTCAAGCCTTGATTGCGTGAGCCTGTGTGATCAACTTAAATTTCCATTTTTTTTTTTTGACACCGACTCCGTTTCCATACAAAGGTTATTTTTCATTAGACAAGAGGTGTGGAAATAGAATTCAAATAAGAAATATTTCTCTTTGAAACGTTCAGTTGGTAAGTCGCTTTAATACTGCACTCGCTATCAAGCGCGGTGCGAGTCAACAATTAAAACAAGTGATTTTAAGAGAGGATGGGAGAGAGAGAGGGAAAAAAAATTGTTGACCAGCAAAGGGTAGGTCCGTATAGCAAAAAACTGTGACATTGGCCTCGGGCAGCAATTTAAAGGCCTCGGTCACAGTTTATCCATATACGGACCTCCCAGCTGGCAAATGGGTGCATATTACTGTGAGTATTTAAATTACAACAAATGGTATATTTAATATTTGATTCTCGTGCTATGGATTCATTTGGCATGGCCATCCTCAAGGAACTTGTGTACTTCTGAAAGTATTTTCAAGTGTTGAGATATAGTGCACATCTTCACGTGTCGCGCACCTGACAAAGTGACCTTTATGTGCACCACTGCACGAAAGTTTGGTCATCTTGGAAAGATGTTTTCACATCTCACCTTCGTTTCTCTTTCATTTTTTTTTCTGCAAAAGATGTTTCGATGAGTCATTTCGTTTCATCTTAAACCGTTCAATTAGCGTTTCCTTTCTCAAACACTGAGCAAGAATACCCATCGATCAGTAAAAAACAATGTGCTTAGCCACTTTGGAATAAATACACTATTTTTAGCTCGTTTCCATGGTCCAGTGGTCATTGTCACCACCTGTAATGAAGATAATCTGGGTCCGGGCATTCACTACATACACAGTCGAACATCATGAGAATCGCAATGTAAGGCCGATGTAAGAAGGACAGATTTCTCTCTTTTCTTTTCTTTATTGATAAATTAACCGTGACCATACACCACTGTACTTTTGCAGGCCCGAGTATAGGCTACTTGTAGCCCCTTGTTACTGGGTTGCCGTATGGCAATACGGCAATCCCAGTTGGAAAATGGGTAGAATTTCTCCGTTTTATTTTTTTCCGTGACGGTAAAAGTCTTGCCTGTCACTCCCCCGGTAAGTGGTGTCTTTGTGCATAGAGCCTTCTGCGCGTATTTTCTTAGGATCGAGAGGGTAGTGGAAATGCGTACATTTCTCTGGTGGACACAGTAGAATCATTAACTTAACCTGTAATGGCGTCGAAAGTCATGTAACGCGAATGGCGTTTTAGTGGATCTTTGAACAAAATATACCCGTATGAAGCTCAAAAATGGCAAATCAATTGGATACTGAACAAGACAGGCGACAACATCGACAACAATCTGTCGCCCGTCGAGCCGTCTTTTACCAAGGGTGCTGTTATGTAGAACATTGAAGATTCGCAGGGCAGCGATAATAGTGAATTCAAAGACTAGACAAGGTGGATTGAATGGAATTTCAAGCGTTAAAATCGCTGAAAAGGTAAGATTATTGTCGAAGCGATGCCGCAATTGCGTGTCTTCACCACATGTTCCTTTGATCTCACATTATTGTGTTTTCCGTCAAAATATTCGCTTGTTTTCGCTTTCGCTCGAACATATCTACCTTTATTACATGTCCAGTGAATAGTTTTATCCTCTGGGATGAATTTTCCGTCGAAAAATCGGTTATTTGGGCGGTCAGTGTAAAACGCAGACTGCAGACTGCAGACCGGGGGTAAAATGCAGACTGAGGATAAAATAAATATTAATAATAAAAAAACGAGTCATAAGGATAAAATAAAGATTGTTTGAAAGACAATCCTGTTTTACATCTGTCATCTGCGATCGTACGCGTTGAAATCATCTGTGCTTTGTTTTTGCGCTTCCAGATGCATTGCAATGTTCGAGGGAAATCGATCGAAAAACCAACAATTATTACTTCGAATACCTGAATAATCTCGGTTGTCTTTTTTCGGTGCAACGAAATGCACAAAGAATTTCATGCTTCCGAGCAATTAGGACGCGGGGATTTCATTGGTTAAGCTATGCGTGATAACCCCTAGGGAGAGGTTATAATTGAAAATTACATCTTCCAGATGCAAAACAAACGAGCTTGTGATAAAGGATAAACATAACGTACACGAAAGCGAATGAAAGGATCCTAATAAGAAATCTTTACACCAGTCATACTGGCTTAAGCCGACTGAATTGAAACGTTAAATGGTTGCAAAATCCACGTTATCTCTGTCTTTGTTAATTGGTACTGTAGCCATGCGTGTCAAAATAAATTGAGTTATTGGGTAATTACTCGATTACTTTGTTCAGTGCAGCAAAATGGACAGTTGAATTACGGGGTGGTGACTTCTTTGCCTAAAAGCAACTCACTTAACGAAACTGTCCTTTTTCAAACAACAAGGATTCAAACAGCTTCAATTCTTACAGAGTTCGATAAAAATCCGGATTTAAAACATGCGGTGGGGCAACCAAAGCGATGGGAGCTGTGTTGGGGTTTCAGTGTGAAAGTACAAACGGCTACTAACACTCTTATAACTCTTTTTTCATTATTATTTTATTAACCTGCAGTCTGCAGTCTGCAGTCTGCATTTTACCCTCAGTCTGCATTTTATCCCTGGTCTGCAGTCTGCAGTCTGCAGTCTGCGTTTTACACTGACCGGTTATTTGGGTGGTTTTTGGCAACAGAGGTTAATTATTCGTAATGCGATCGCTTCCGTTGCCGTTAGCAATGGGTCGCAAATTTGACACTTTTATCGCATTATCACATTACGCATTGAACCACGTTATCTATTATTCCTAAAAATCTAAAAATATTCATGCCTTATCAGTTTTCGGTCGAATTTATGTCCAAGAAAGCAGATAAATTGCAGTAGTTTTGCATCCAAAAATTCGTAATCAACGCTAAAATGACCAAATTTTGCCTAGAAAACATATTTTACTGTTATTTTTCTTAAATTTTTTCGTTCGACTTTCGCTTTTATAAAATGTTTCAGTTGTCTGTAAATAAGTTGTATGCTGTTGGAAAGCTTATTTTCTTAGCTTTAAAATGATGTATTTTTCCCCCTAACTTTAAATATTTAAAAAAAAAAAACATCTTTTGGCGATGGCTGATTTACCGCGGTTTTCTCGCGGTTGGGAAAGTAGGAAAAAGAGTTAGGCCAGTAGCCAGGTTTTTAACCTCAGAAAAGGATCTGTTTCGTCGTACGAACGTGTGAGGACCTGTGAGCCAAAGGGCCTCTGCTGGTATGACTTCTGGGTGACCCCTTAATAACTTCTTACTAACCGAGCGCGAGGGCCGTACTGCCAGGGAAATATTGGCCCGAGGTCGTGGCAGTACAAAAACGATCCAGGGCCAATATTCCCCAGTACGGCTCGAGCTAGCTCGGTTAGTAAGTAGTTTATTATATGGTTTTTTAATTACCTTTTGCTTTGTTTTTGCAAGCCCGTAATCGGCCCGTGGGCCAGTCACAATTTGCCTGGAACGCTGCACGTACCACAGGCAACCCAGTGTACCCTCACGGAGGGTCTAGTTTTTTTTAAGAATCCGATTGTTTTACCAGTACTAGCAACTTACCCTATCAGACAGTCTCTTAGTTGTAAATCCGAAAACGTTATCTACTTGAATTGGTTACACACAGGAAATGTAGTCTGCAATATGTGGGTTCTACTAGCAACGAATTTAAGGTTAGATTCCGCAATCATAAATCTGCTATGACCACCAAAAAAAGCACATGCGAAAGTTTTTCACGTTTTGTCAGATTTTGAATTTCTCATCATATAACAAATTTGCAATTCCAGCAGCGTTAGCAACAATAATAGCCTTGATGGACGCCTACTAACTAGGGAAGCTTTTTGGTGAGCCCAATTCTGCACCCCTGCACCATTTGGTTTGAACAAAAGATCAGAGTTCAAGTCCAAAAATAGGAGTCGCTATAATTTACACCAAGCCAGTCACTCAGCGTCATTTGTAGTCATTAGCCATAGGAATTATTTTGTTTTTAGTTTTTATTTTTAGCTTAGTTATCGTCTCAACCAACACCCAATTAGCTGCCTATTATGCCTTCATATTTTATAGTCTATTTTTATCATGTATTTTACCTTAAGATTTGTTTTACGATAATTATCTATCACATGTATTACATAATTTTTTCCATTGTTTGTTACATATAAAAGTCCAGATTAGTTTTACGTATTTTTATTCCAAGTATTCATTATTTTGTACAGTATTGCTGAAGAAACCCGAACGGGCGAAACAGTAAAGGGACTTTCAATTACACGAGAAAAGTTCGCTCCATCTTCTGTTTATGCAAGTTACGATTTTTTAAGAGGAAGCGTTGCCTATCCGGCTGGATCCTTTTCTCAAGTGGCATCATCGTTGGCTATCCAACAGCGTTAACATATATAAGCGCCTTTAACCTGATGAAGGAAAGGACTCAAAATTTTTAACTTTAGTTTTTTGTGAAGTCACGTAAAAAGCCAGATTTGAATCAGGAAGCATTCATGCATCACACAGCAAGAGGCGGTGTGTGACGTATGTCTCATACGCTGAAAAGTCGTCACGTTGCTGAGATCGGCTTGACAGACACAACGAAGGAAGCGAAGTATCGTGAACATTTGTAAATTCCCTTTCAAGACGAAGATGTCTTCCCCAGAAAATTGGCAAACAAAGAGGCCCACAATCCGAGAAAGAACCAAGTTTATGCTGAACAACGATCTTTTCAGCGATGTGAAGTTTGTGGTTCGTAAATCTAACAGCGATGACGAAAGTGAAAGTAAGCAAGTTATTCCAGCTCATACGTTTGTGTTGTCGATTAGTAGTCCTGTGTTTGAAGCCATGTTTTACGGTGAGCTAGCGGAAACTAGTGGCTCCATTGAACTGCCTGACTGTGAATACAACAGTCTGCTGCAGTTGTTTCGTTTCATGTACAGCGATGAAGTGAATTTAAGCGGAAGCAATGTTATGGAGGTCTTTTATTTGGCGAAGAAATACATGGTTGCTTCACTGGTTGATAAATGCAGCGAATATGTGCAAAGTAATTTACATCCATCAAATGTCCTCAGCATCCTTCCATTGGCTGAAAAGTACGACGACAAAGCCTTGGTAGATCGATGTTGGAAAATGATCGACACACAGTCGGAAGAAGTCGTGACGTCATATGGATTTGCGACAATTCAACGCTCCTTCCTTGAGGCAATCATCTCAAGAGACACTCTTACCATTAAAGAGATCGACCTGTTTAAAGCTGTTCACTTGTGGGCGACAAAGCAATGCAAAAAGAAAGGTCTAGAAGCAAATGGTGAAGCAAAAAGAGGGATTCTTGGGGAAGCAGTAGTTAAAAAAAATCCGCTTTCCCTTGATGAAAGAACAAGAATTTGCAACCGTTGTCCTTGACGCAAACATCCTTACTCTAGACGAAGTAGTCAACCTAGTTAAGTTCTTCAATTCAGCATTGGGGGCCACCCCAGTGGGATTTCCAGAGACAAAGCGGTTATCTTTATCCCCTGTGTTTCGCACTTGTGATAGATTTGGTAACTACGTAAGTCAGGGTTGGCGTTACGGATCAGGGGCAAAAGACTGGCTTATTTTTAGCGTGAATAACAACATTAAGTTGCATGGAATGTGTTTATTTGGCAGTATGAACAACGACTATCACTTTGAATTAGTGATCAAGGATCTTCACACCCATTCTACTGTTAAAACCAAGACGGATAGCTTTAGGTCACAGGAAATGGAATGCAAATTTGGTATTTACTTTGGGTTTGAAATTGTTTTTGACACGCCACTTGATGTAAAGGAAAACACTGATTATAAAATCGAAGCACTAATCTCTGGGCCCTCTTCTGGCCAGGGATGGAACGGCCTTTCTTTGGTTGACGTGTCTGGCGTGCAGTTTACATTTAAGGAAAGTACACAGAAGAGCAGCAGAACATGTCCTTTCGAAGGTCAATTTCCCCGATTTGTGTTTTCTTTGTAAGATTTTTTAAAATTGCTTGTTCCGCTACATCTGACAGTCATAAAACAGCGTTTTCAAACTGTCAATCAGTTGGTAAAAATGTACACAATTTCCACAAGTCTTACCCTAAAAGTAATACGTGAAATTCTCAGACTTGTGACACATTGTGACGAGTATAGAAAGTACCATGAATGATTATGCATAACATTATTCGACCTGTATGTTAAAACCCACAACTTGCTCCTAAAAAGTCTACGAGAGGGCTAGGTGGGTTAAATAAGGCAAGTACTGACAATTAATTTTTTAAAAAGTTGTTCAAAGATTGTTACGAAAAATAATGTACCTGAAAAGTTGAGACGCCCCATAATGGAAGTAGCTCACGGATCGATCATGGGTGGTCACATGGGCATCAAGACAACAGATAAGATCCAGAGTGCATTTTATTGGCCTGGGATTCAAGGTGACGTAACTCGATTTTGCAAGTCCTGTGACGTGTGTCAGAAGACCGTAAGTAAAGGATCAGTGCCAAAGGTACCGTTAGAGAAGATGCCACTTATTGATAAACCTTTTAAGAGAGTAGCAATAGATCTTGTTGGTCCTATCAGTCCCCCGAGTGAAGAAGGACACAGATATATATTGACACTGGATGATTTCTCGACTCGCTACCCTGAGGCTGTGCCACTAAAGACCATTGACACAGAGACTGTAGCAGAGGCATTGGTAGATATCTTCAGCCGTCTAGGAGTACCACAAGAAATCTTGAGTGATCTGGGTACGCAGTTTGTTTCTGACTGTATGAGAGAAGTCACCCGACTACTAAGCATTAAACAGCTTATAACAACACCCTATCACCCGATGTGTAACGGTTTGACAGAGAAGTTCAATGGAACAATGAAATCTATGCTGAAGAGACTGTGTAGTAAGCAGCCAAGACAGTGGCATCGCTACATAAACCCGCTGTTGTTTGCTTATCGTGAAGTTCCCCAAGAGTCCACTGGTTTTTCACCGTTTGAGCTGTTATATGGAAGAGCTGTCAGAGGACCAATGGCTATACTCAAACAGCTGTGGACGAAAGAAGTTGACGAGCCTGAGGTAAAGAACAGTTACCAGTACGTTTTCGAATTACGAGAGAAGTTAGAAGATACCCTTAAACTAGCCCATAGTGAACTGGAGAAAGCCCAGCAGAAAGGAAAACATTATTACGACCGCAAGTCTAAAGTTAGGAAGTTCCAGTCAGGAGAGAAAGTGCTTGTACTGCTACCTACCGACCATAACAAGCTACTTTTGCAGTGGAAGGGCCCCTTTGAAGTTAGTTCAGTGGTAGGTCTCAATGACTACAAAGTGAAAGTAAAAGGCAAGGAGAAAGTTTACCACGCTAACCTTCTTAAAAAGTACTTTGAGCGAGAGGAGACTACAGCCGAAGGAGCAGTAGTTGGTGGAGTAGGCGCTTCATGTGTAGACGATGCTGTCGACTGTGCAGCTAAAGCTGATGAAGCAGAGGGAGAAAACGTTGATTTTTTAGAGCTTGGTGGATATGTAGCCAAGGAATCGATCGAGGATGTTGAAACCGGACCAAATCTGACGGATGAACAACGGAATGAATTTCTGGATCTGGCTAAACAGTTCAAAAATTTGTTTACTGAAGCACCAGGTGCCACAGATCTCGTTCAGCATCATATTAAACTCATTTCAGACGAGCCAGTTAGATCAAGACCTTACCCAGTACCTTACAGTATCAGAGAATCACTGAGAAGGGATATTGCCGACATGATCAAAATGGGAATTATTAGAGAGTCCAGTTCTCCGTATGCATCACCTGTGGTTGTAGTGAAGAAAAAAGACAACACAAACCGTGTGTGCGTTGATTATCGGAAATTAAATAAACTAACTGTATTTGATCCCGAGCCTATGCCAACCGCTGAACATTTGTTTCAGAAGCTTAGTGGAGACAAGTTCTACTCAAAACTTGACCTTAGCAAGGGATATTGGCAGATAACAATACCAGAGGAGGACATACAGAAAACGGCGTTCGTAACACCTGACGGGTCGTACGAGTTCCTGAAGATGCCGTTTGGAATGGTCAACTCGGCAGCAACACTGAAAAGTGCAATGAAGAAGTTGCTAAAAGATCTAGCCAATGTTGATTTCTACTGGGATGATATATTGGCTCACACCCGTACGTGGGAAGAACATATTAGAGCCCTAAGAGAGCTATTTTCGCGCCTTGTACAAGCGGGGTTCACTATTAGACCTCCTAAGTGCCTGTTCGGTGTAAACAGCGTGGATTTCCTAGGCCATCGTCTGGAGCAAGGAATGATTGGTCTACATCAGGATAATGTGGAGAAAATTAAAGATGCTCCAAGGCCAAGCACAAAGAAACAGGTGCGATCATTTATGGGTCTAGCAGGATACTACAGAGACTTCATCCCCAGCTTTGCAGCGATCGCAGTGCCCTTATCTGATCTCACACGGAAAGGCCAACCTAATAAAGTTGAGTGGGGTGAAGCACAAGAGAAAGCCTACCGAACAATCAAGTCTTACCTAACAAGTGAGCCTATTCTACGACTTCCCGATCCAGCTAAAACTTATTTCTTAAGGACGGACGCCTCCAACAGTGGAATCGGTGCAGTGTTAGTGCAGAAACATGATGAGAAGTTGTTTCCCGTTTGCTACGCAAGCAAGAAATTGACAGGTGCAGAAAGGAACTACTCCACAATTGAGAAGGAATGTCTAGCGATTGTATGGAGTATCAAGAGATTTCATCTTTATTTGTACGGAGTCTCTTTTGTTCTTCAGACGGACCACGAACCCTTAAAGTATATAAACAGTGCTAAGTTCGCTAACGGACGCCTTATGCGTTGGGCTATGTTTTTGCAAAGTTATTCATTCACAGTTGAAGCCATTAAGGGCTCAGAGAACGTTGGAGCAGATTACTTGAGTCGTGCTGAGGAGTAAGTTTGTTGACATTGAACTGCCCCTTATTTAGCAATGTAGGAAATTTCTTCTAGAAGGGGGTTATGTTACGAAAAATAGCATTGCGTGACTAGCGTTACTTTCTAGAGGCTTCGCGAGAGTTCGTAGATTGTTTATTTTTAGGTTCGTGCGTAAGCGTTTCTAAATCGGTGTATTTTATAATCTTTCTATAATTAGATTGATTACTATTTTAGAAAGTTCTAGAAGCTTATTTTGAGAGTATATAAGAAGACGAGCCCCAGCGAAGTTTCTTCTAACTAGTTTTTCACAAGCAAAGAGAGTTGGCGTTAGCCGTGTTTAGTCAAGTGTGACAGAAGCAGTGTTTACTCAAATTGGCGGAGGCCGTGTAAGTCTGTCGAATACGTGTTGTTCAGAGTTTTACTTCGTGGAAACTACGTTCATTCTGGAATAAATCTTCTTGTTGTTGTTCCGACAACCCTGCGTTCAGTTTAGTTAGTAAACTACCTTTCCTCAAAACATTCGAACTCGTAACAAAGATGTTGAAGTTAAGGTGCTAAATCAGACGACCTTGCCATTTTTCAGGCCAAGTACTGTAGATTTTTTGACATTCAATTCATGACTGCACAAAATAATCTTTCACAAGAAATTTGAATTTCTTCAAAGTTATTCTGAATTCTTTCTCTAGCTGCTATTGGAGGTGATTATATCCTTCATAAATCACAATCAATTAGTTTAAATCATCCGTTTATTTCGCCGAAGCGTTCACAGCTATCGCCAATTCAGTCATAGGTTGTACACAAGTTGGGTAGTTGCTTTTTCTTGAACCCACTTATGTTGCCAATCACGTCAGGGGCGGATCCAGGATTTTTCTTAGGAGGGGGTGCACCACTAAGGAATGGCGTAGCTGACTGGTGACTTCTTTTTTGGCAGAATGGCAGTTGTAATAGAAAACCGCAGGTCATGTCAGGGGGAGGTTGCGCATCCACTGCACCCTCCCCCAGATCCGCCCGTGCACGTCTTGTATTACAAGCACAGTTATCCACTAAATGGATTTCCTATCTTGGTTTGTTGAATGAAGAATTCCCTAATTCCTTATCTTGTAAGATAATAAACCTGCCTAGATGTACTGAGCTTCAAGCGAGAGAAGTTAAAGGGATAAATAAAATTTATTGAGCTTCAACTTATTAACTTGATCAGTGTTCCAACTATTACTGAGCTTCGTTGCCGTGCAATAAATTTGAACATTAAGAGCAGAATGCTTTGTCAAAACGTTCTATTACTCTGTTATGATTCAGATTTTTTTGCTCTCTAATTGTAAAATTTGTCCCACAGAAAAAAGTCGCTTGAAGCATTCTAGTCTTGGTAGACACCATTATTCGAAAACCTAATTTGTCCAATCAGTTTTCGAAGAACATTGCCTCGTGTCAAGCTAAAACACCCACGATATTTTGTATCTGCGACGGCTTTAAAGCGCTTTCATTCACAACATTGTTGGCATATGTTTGTGAAGCCAAACTGAATAAGGCTTCGCAAGCATATGCCTAATTGTTGTATTTGTCAAGTAAAAAAGGCGTGTCCCATGTAATTTTGTGGGGCACAGCAAAAGAGGTCTGACAGTGTCTAGTCAAAATGCGAGTTAAATTTCCTAGGACAGGGCTAACCCAAAGTTTAGCCTAACTCTCTTGCTGATAATTTAAGTACTTTAAGTGGCTTCAGGACACAAAGAATAGTCTGTCCAACTATCCAATTCTTGATTCCTTATGAAATCTTTCCACCCTCCCCTGGGCACCTTCCTTAACAATATCAAACCGTGTAATCATTTGTGACTTGTGTAGCGATCCTCGTTGACTAAGAAGCCTGCGAGGGGCGAAATCTGACCTGATGACGTCAGAGTTTTCTTTAGTCGCTGACTCGGTTCGCTCGAGGTCATGCAAGACTATCATCAACGTGAACAACGCTGTGTATACCCAGGTATCTCCACCACTTCAATAATAAAAAAGGCGGAATAACTTAATGAAACTGAAAAATACAACGCCGATAATAGAGATAGAAGGTGGAACTGTGAATATGAAAAGTTTTCCGTTGGACATGATCCAGCAATGAAGCCAATAAAAGGTTGATGTTCGGAAAAATTGTCTAGGTGGTGCTATTCGCTCTTTAGTGAAACCAAATTCGGTGTAAAAACAAACTAGTCTAGACCAACAAAACTACTCGAAAATATGTTTATTAATTAGGGTATCTATTGCAAGTTCCAGTATTAATCGCTTTTTACCATAGAACTTGGTTTAGACCGTATTGGAATATTGAATGACAATAAGGCGCCGATCAACTCGAAACTTCAACATCCCACTTCCCCCCCCCCCCCCCTTTCCCAGGCATTTGAACTTTTGAAGATTGTATCGTTCAAATTCCCGCCCCCTCGAGCCAAAATGGTGTTCAACTCCCCTACCCTATCGTCGGATTGGTCTGTCATACCCAACTAAAGAATAATCGTCGTCGGCTCCTGTCGTCTTAATAAAGCTTGTGTATAAACATGCTAACACATGTTTCGTGACCCTTTATATGATGATGCCGTTTTTACCAGACTTGAGCTACTACAAAAACACAACTTTAATGTTGACTCAATTAAAAATGACTTGCAAATGGAATTAATTAAGTTGGACATTGTCAATAAGCAAGCTGCTCTAACTCCGAAACACGGCAAAGGTTGTTTAACGAGGGAACTGTACATTTATCAACAACAGAGCCTAGAGCGTTTATGATTGCATGTATTTGAATTTGTTCAGTGTCTGTTGATTACCTCTAACAGAAACGTACAGCTTTCAGAGCTTTAACTATGAAATGGACGATGTGAAAACGTACCATACTGTATTCACTCTACAGTATGACAAAGACGAATTACGCTGCCAAAATTCCTTTGAAGACAACTTTTGAAGATTATTTTTGGAAGCCAATCGCTCAAAAATGCTATATCTCTTCCTTTAAATTTTTCCATCTCGTCCAAACACGTGGTTTATAGCTGTTAGCGACTTCGGCGCCCGAAAAAAAAAATTCTAACACTTCCGGTTCAATTTTCCCCACCCCACGCGGACAAAGCTTTGCCTGGGGGGCACTTATGTCCAGGTTTGCACCTAATTAGATGCACGCCCAATTTTGACATCCAACACAAAGTGTCCCCTTAAGTCTAGGCATTTGCTACCTATTTTCAACAATAAGGTAAGGGTAAAGGTTAGCGTTATTTTTAGCTTTGGGTAAATGCAGCAGTTAATATTTACTTAAAAAGCAGCATTTGGGGGACACTTTGTGACATAAATTGTCTGTATTCTGAGACACAAGTGATGTTGAAGTTGGCGAGAAGAGCAAGGGGACACTTCGTGACGCTTATTGAAATCCGCGTGCATCTAATTAGGTGCAAACCTGGACATATCTCCTGGGGGGGGGGGGGGGGGTGAAAGTTGAAGTTTCGATTTGATTGGCGCATAAGCTCACCGTCAGAAGCCTAAAAGATTCTTCAAGTAACTTTAAAATCAAAGAAGAGACGGATTACGGATGCAGGAAGACAGGGAGAGTGTTAGCAAAAAACGCGCCGAAGTTTACTAGGTGGCGTAAGAAAAAAGAAATCTTATTAGAATTACCAATACAGGAAATATTGAAGGGGGAAGCGTTAATTTAATAATTTCCCGGCCAAAAGAAACGTATTTACAATGTCCTTATAGCCTCCTTTACTGACCACGTCTTCCCACTTTACTTCAAAGTGAGTTATAGTCTTGTGCTTCAATAACGTCCCCTCGAGTAAAGGCTCTTTCCGTGTTGCTGAGCTCCGACATCCCTACCCCAGGAATTCGAAAGATTATCCAGGACTGAAAGTCAAGTGTACTTTCTTTCCACACCGGAGACAGAGGTCTGTCAGCTCCCTGATAGCCGCTGTAAGAGATGTCGGAGACAGAGTTAACGTTACAGTTCAAGCTTATCACTACTCAGAGCCGCAATCTGGTAAGGACATCTGTGACCGTATACTCTGTCCGATGAAGTCCTCGATCCGCACTTACTGCAACGAATTAAGGCCACAATGTTCTAACTGCCGCGGACACGAGGAACGCATTATCACAACACCCAGCAAGTAGAACAACTGCTGCAGTCAAGTTTGTCCAAGAACTAAAGAAGATCCTTTCAGTAAACAAAATAGACCGTTTGAGCAACAACCACAACTTCCAATATGAAGAATGTGGTCTGAGAGTTTGGAAATGTTATGGTATTGGTAATGAGAAGTACCTTCCTTATGATGGTATATATATGTCGAGCACCAGGGTCCAACATAGCTCCAAAGAGCCAAATCTCAAGGTTTTTATGATCCCCCTGCCAAGCGAGAAGTTAAGGGACGTTTAGAAGTTACCAAGAAAAGCCTGGCGCCACTCTTCGAATGTTCCGTTCTTGGATGTGTTGAGGCTTTCGAAACGTTTAAGCAACTAACTGGAGCTGCACCTGGACGTCGGCAAGCATACCGTCAGCACAGTGAACCAGTATGATGTTATCAGAAGAGACTGGGCTCTTAAATTCTCATCGGTTGACGCCGATAATATCC
>OX421446.1:27002784-27022784 GCA_949126865.1 Montipora capitata
GGACAATTCAACGCTCCTTGCTTGAAGCAATTGTGTCAAGAGACACTCTTACCATGAAAGAGATCGATCTCTTTAAAGCTGTTGACCTGTGGGCAACAAAGCAGTGCGAAAAGCAAGGCTTAAAAGCAAATGGAGAAGCAAAAAGAGGGATTCTTGGAGAAGCACTAGTTAAAAAAATCCGCTTTCCCTTGATGAACCAACAAGAATTTGCAACCGTTGTGCTAGATGCAAAAATTCTTACTCCAGACGAAGTGATTAACCTCGTAAAGTTCTTCAATTCAGCATTAGTGGACGTCCCAGTGGGATTTCCAGAAACAAAGCGGTCAAGGTTACCCCTTGCGCTTCGCACTTACGATAGATTTGTCTTGTTAGACCAAAGTCAGTGTTGGCTTTACAGAGGGGCAAAAGATCTTCTTATTTTCACCGTGAGCAAAAACATAAAGTTGCATGGACTGCGTTTGTTTGGCAGTGAGAACAACAACTATAGCGTTGAATTGGTGATCGAGGATCTTGTCAGTCGAGCCATTGTTAAAACAAAAACGGGAATTTTTAAGTCACAGATTATGCGATGCAACGGTGCTGTTTACTTTGGGTTCGAAGTTCTTTTTGATACCCCTCTTGATGTGAAGAAAAACACCGATTATCTAATCGAGGCAAAAATCTCTGGACCACCGTCTGGCAAAGGATACAGCGGACGCTGTATGGAAGAGGTGTCTGGCGTGGTGTTTACCTTCAAGAGTTGTGGAGAGCCCTCAAATGGAACCGGTCCTTCCGGTGGTCAGTTTCCTCAATTCCAGATTTCTTTGTAAGTTTTATGAACAAGATTGCTTAGACGGCTAGATTTGTTAATCATAAAACAGCCTTTTCAAACTATGCACTTGTAAGAAAAAATACCAATGCGTTGGCTAAAAATAAGTTAACTAAATCTTCAGACAATGGTCACAATTTGTCAACAAAATTAAAGGGTTTCTTCGCCCAAGATTTAGACTTGTAATGGACATTTTTATTCCATATGAATGCGTCCCTGCAAAACGTTCCAAAAAATTTGAGAATTTCCTTTAACTGGAAGAAAAGTACATGAACTGTGCTTAATCGATTATGACAAAGGAACAGTCATTCTGAGGTCATGAAAAACAGACACTAAATCGAAGTCAAATCAATTCCCTTTCACACAGGTTTCAGGGACGCTAAGCTGGCTTTAAAAATTTAGGGATCTGAGACAGCCATTTATCCAGGGGGCTAGCTTGAGGCGAGCATCGACATTATACCAGAGCTAACCTTACATTAAATAAATAAGAAAGCGTTTAAATCAGAAGACCCTGTCATTTTTTTAAAAAGACTTTTTCCGACATTCAATGTCGTAAACAAAATCAGTTGTAGTGTTCTTAAACTTTGACCAGAAATCGATTTTTTGAAGCTATTTTCTTTTCCTTTGTAATATTTTCTTATACAGTTCAGGTGTGATCCCAGTGGCAATTGTAGTTCGTTAGTACTAGTGTATATAACAGATAGTAATGCTGCGGAACATTCTGTTTCTACTAATTCATGTACACTTTTTAAAAATAAGAATCTTGTTTTTCCGGCCTAGGCTGAATTCATATACTTATTTTCTGCCATTTTAGCCTGAAAATATTCTTGGATTATGATATTTTTCAACACTGGAAGAGAAATTTCCTATCTCCGCTCGGCCATTTAACATCCTCTATTTACTACCAAGGCTAGGGTGTCGAAATGTTTTCTTTTTCAAGTTTGCCTGACGATAGATTAGCGACCCTTATGGGTTAACATTGTCACAGTTATCCTGCTATTTTCAAGTCCTTGATCATGAAACATATGAAAAAGCCCAGGCCCCGGTTGTCCGAAGGGTGGATAGTGCTATCCACTGGATAATTCAGTAGATTTTGCTATTGTTTATCCGGTGGATAGCGTTATCCACCTTTTGAACAACCAAGGCCAGCTCTTAAAATAAGCGGCTCACAGTTTATATAGAAATTGGCCTAACGGGTCCAAGAGACGCGCCCCTGGCAAGTCTTTCATTTGTTTTTGACATACAAAGAGCTCACTTGCACCCAAAAAAACCTCGACGAAAATTTTCAAAGCTTTCAAGAAACGCATCTCAGATCTTAACTCACTCACTGTGGTCAAGGATCGCGTGGCGAAGAATCTCAGTGGGTGCGTCGTCAGCAAATCAAGGGCAAAGTGCTCTGGCCTGGGTTGCTCGAAGCATGGTCAGCGCTAACCAGCCTTAAATACCATGGAAACCTAGAGGTTTTTATACCTCTTATCCAACGGTTAGCGCTAACAAGGCTTCCAGCAACCGGGCCCCTGGTGTCTAGATAACAAGAAGAAAAGCAACGTTCAAATCGACGTCACCACTAGCTCCTATTTAAATTCGTTAAATTGTTGCACTTAGGTCTTTGTCATGAGTTTGTGTACCTCAACGGATGGCAGCAATTTTGTATTAACTGACGAATATCAGAGAATTCTAACAATACTGTCAAATGTATGGCTTATAAATTATACCCCTCTAAATATGAATATTGCGTTACTCCGACTTTTTGGTCGTGGATACCGATGCGTATAAACGACAATCGCTAGGGGTCAGAATATGCAAATTTGTCACTCAATCAGATGTAAACTAATCTATAAGTCAACGACCTTGAATATCGATTTTTTCAAGATTGCTAATTTGTCACTCACTCAGTTGAATTAAAATCGATATGGCATCGATCAATATCGATTTTCCGACGTTTCACTTTCCGAAGTAACGCAGCAACGCAATACGTTGAAATAATCTTCGACTTGATACTCGTCGCAGTCAGCATGTGTTACCGAGCCATTGCTCAGTGGAAGGGTAGTAGCCAAAACGCGGGGCCGGGGTCGGGGTCGGGGTGTCTTTCCTTTTCGAAATTTTTTTGTTTCAATTTTTGTTGTTCAATTCTCCGGTACTGTTAATTTGAGAATAACCGGCATCTGTCCTTCATTTATGGTGGAAAAAACATTTTTTTTTTTTAATAAGGAACCTACGGGACTTTGTTTTTCTGTGCTTTAAAATCGAAGTTGGTTTTTGCGAGCGTCTGAGTTCGTCTTTCCGAAAATTCGTAAAACTCGGAGTTTGTTTTTCGAAATTAAGAGAATTTCCGTAATTGGAGTTTATGGAATACACGCCAACACTGAAGACTCGATGAGCTCCACACTTAAAACATGTTTAAATCGCATTGTAATGTTCACTTCGTAAAAAAAAACAACAACAACAGAATAACAGTTACAAGATGGTCGTCACGCAGTCACGCAACGTTCTCATTTGCTTGTTTGTTCGTGTTGTTGTCAATGTTGTCGTCTGGCGGTCTCTGACTTTGCTACAAACGGTTGATAGTAAAGTCAGACTCGCATAGGAACTTGCTAACCAATTCGATTCGGACGTCAGGGGATTGAATCCAATTTTACGATGACAAACACAACAACATTGACAACAATTTTGCGAAAACAAGAAAATGAGACTTAATTTCGAAAAACAAGATAAGAGCTTCCGGGTGTTCCTTAATTTTTTGACTAATTTCCACCATAAATGAGGGAAAGATGCCAAACATTCGAAAGTAACACTACAGGAGAATAACGACAAAAAATTGAAACCAAAAAAATTGGAAAAAAAGGACACCCCGACCCCGGCCCCGGCCCCGCGTTTTGGCTACTACCCCCATAGTTAATACTGCTCTTTGGTTTGTTATATTATTATTTCATCATTCGGTTGGTTATATTCAATACAGTAAACACCCGCATTCAGGTTTCAGGCTGATCGTGTTCTTATTTAAGGGGTGCTTAGTAAGAAATCGTTCTTAAAATGTTCTTACAATTGGTTTCACAAATACTTCAAAATGTACATTACTAGAGGTTTAACTGACATACAAGCCTTTTTAAAGTAGTAGTAGTAGTAGTAGTAGTAGTAGTAGTAGTAGTAGTAGTAGTAGTAGTAGTAGTAGTAGTAGTAGTAGAAGAAGAAGAAGAAGAAGAAGAAGAAGAAGAAGAAGAAGAAGAAGAAGAAGAAGAAGAAGAAGCTTTACTACAGATAATATTATTTACAAAAAAATACTACCCACTAAATTCTAAAATTAAGTCATATATATACACATATGCAATAACTATAAAATAAGAATAAAGAAATCAATTAAGAATTACGAAAAGCAAAGCTCCTGCAGCTATCATCTAACAAAGAGCTGAGGTCACGTTTACATACACGGTTTTTGAAACTGGCTAACGATGTGACTGATCTGTCTGCAGTTGTCAGTTTGTTCCACAATTTGGGTCCTAAATGGCGCAAGGAATGTTTGCCATAAGTTACGTTGTTATACCTGGAAATTGAAAAGTCGGACTGTCTTAAATTATAGGAAGAGTTATGATCCTGGAAGACGTTACAGATATTCAAAGGACTTAGGTTGTGTTTGACTTTTTACACCAAAATGCATATATCTTGTAAACGTCTATTTAGTAGCGTTAAGGTAACTTAGCTTTCTACAGCAAACGTTCATAGGTGGAGTGTTTGTCTTTGTATACAGCCCTTTTCCTCTTTCTTGTGCTCTCTCCAATCTACGACTATCACTAGATTAGCTAAAGGCTGTAAGACTAGACTAGGTCAATTTATTCTTTCCTAGTTAAATCGTTATCCTCTGTTACTTCATAAGCTTTTAACAACCTCATAAAAAGTTTAAAGGAGCCGAAATCGCCGGTTGGCAATTATTTTCACCTGGCTCTTTTGCATCAACTAAATACAGCATGATCCGTTCCAGATTTCGTGAAAGGTTGAAACGTTTTGGAAAGAATTCTTGTTTTTACTTATCGCAAACTGAGGCATTCGTAGCTGTTTACATAGTTGAAGACCCTTCAGATATTTGAAAATGACCTGGTGTCGCCTGCCAATGATAACGCATTCTTTTAAAATAAAAATTAAACACGAATTCAGTCATTATTTCCTAACAAGGTCAGAAAGCAACTGATCGCAACAGAACTCCCATTTTGTAAGCAATGTATCCACGACTTCTTCATAGTTCTCCTTATATTTCTTATTGCAGGGATATCGCTTGCTCGAATACCAACCCTTCTTACACCCTACGTTATCTCATTGCCTCATTAATTGGGGCTAATCGTATGCGTCCTGGTCTTTTTCTGTCATACATATAGCTTTCCTTCGTGGCTTGTTGCTTTTACTTACGGCTCGGTGATATTCAACAGAAATTCGAGACAATTAAGCGACAACGGATCTTAACTACTTAAAAGGTTCCTGCTACGCTAAATTTTTTTGTTGTGGAGTAGAACGAAAACTCCTTTAGCTATCTCGGAAGAGTATCCGTTCTGCTTGTTGGATTAGCTGAAGGAAGCATGTGAAAAATCTTGAAAGTGAGGTTACACCCATCCCTAGCTTCTGATAAATAAATGTGATTGACTCACTGGATTTTCGACAAAAACTCTTCGTCTGCGTGTCGGGCAAGATCTTTCAAAGAAAATCATGGCAACTCTGAACTATCCTATACTTTTAGTGTTAGTGGTCCAATTCATTATCACTGTCAAGGCCTTTCTCCCTCGTAGTTACTTAACTGTGGAAAATTCATCATCGCTTGATCATGCGGTAATTACAAAGCAAGGATTCTTTAAACCGCTATTGCAGTTTTTACTGGCCAATCCGCAATATTTGAAGGACGAACAAATGGTGGGTTCTCTTGGACAAATCCAAATGTCTGATCCTCCAAAAGCTTTGCAGGCCATGATTGAGACCATTTCGCCCCAGATGAAGTTCCTTGCTGCCTTAAACGAAATTCAGAGCGCCAATGTGGAGGTGGATTCTTTTCCATTGAACAAGTCAGCTTCTGCGCATTTCGATGCTGAACAATTCAAAGAGGGCTCTGAACGGATCATCAAGTTGCGCCAAGAGCTTATAACATCTCTCCTGAATGGTGAAAAACTGCAGCACGCCAGGAACCTTGCCGGCATTGCTCTACACACATTACAAGATTTTTACAGTCATTCCAACTGGATAGAGATGGATCACAGGGAGGTTTACGACGTTTTAGTTCAACCCGGAAGTGAAATCCCGTCGAAGTTCATCGCCGGGCCAACGGAGGCGACGTGCAAGAGCTGCAGTTTGGAATTGGGTTTGTGCAAGAACAACTTGAATACCTTCAAGCTAACAAGTGGCTATCGCTCAGGGCAGGATATTGAAAAGCCAAACAATGTTGGAAAATGTAGTCATGGAGGAAAATTGGATGAAAGTCGGTTGGAACCAGCTGTAGGCGGAATCAACAAAGATACTGCATCTTATATCGAGTCACCACATGCAAAGTAAGAAAAGAAAGAAACAAAGGATTGTCAGCTTTTAAATTTTATCGCACACCTTTCGGAACCTTTAACTAATATGTAATGCACGCGAAGATGAAAAATACCAACTGACGTTACTCGGGTGTGAGATAAAGAGGGAAACGTTAGGCCTATATTTAAAAGGTAACGACCATTTCTCGAACGTGTTTTGAATTACAAAACATCAGAATTTCAATATAACTCAAACGTGACAAAAACAAAACCGTTTCGCTGAGGCGGATCTACATTGACTTAATCAAACTGCCTCAAAACTTGGAAACTGGAAGAAAACAATCAGATCGCGGCAATATTAGCGACAAATTCCCTTAGAACCTTGCTAAACGACATTTATAATAGACTCTGTCATGTGTTTTCTTCACTAAACACAGAAATAAAAGGCCAAATAGTGTACAAATCAGAATATTCGATCAACCAAGGAAGACGTGTCAACGGGACGAAATACAGACTTTGGCCCTGTACATCATTTTCCTTATTAGACAAAATGACAAACAGGATAACTCGACGAATACCGACTCTTGAAAGGGAAAACTGGCTGCTTATCCGTCGTCTGGAAACATAGATAAAAATCTGACCTTTCTCAAAAGGAATAATGCTCGCAGCTGGTCGCTGTTCCTACTGTTCCCAGAGGGTGGCCACGAGTGTGATAGCCCCGAAATTTTTAGCGTGATCCCTTAGGTGCGGGATTCGTGATTGGACATAGCAGCGTGATGCGTGATCTATTATTTCACAAACGCGTGACGCGTGATTTACCCTGTAGATTTCCGTGATAGGTCAAGTTTCTTTGACATGATTTGTGAAACTAGCCGGACAGACATTTCAAATTGGTAGCCGTAAGACCATTTTCTGGTCGCATGGTCCTAGTTCAAACAGCTCTCTTTTCCAGTCTCCTACCCTTATCGAAAACGTGTAATTGTATACTGGAATGGTCGTAAATTTTCGTCTTATTACAAAGCAATTACCAAAACTACGAGAATTCCTGGGTTAGTTAAGCATGAAATGGTGCAGGCCAGTACACCTATTGATAAAGCTAAGGCTTTTCAATGCGTTCTTCCGCAAGCAGCTCAACCGATCGCCTACCCAAACTCAACTGTAGCTTTGGTCATGAATTATAAGTTACGCCTCACTTGAATAAAATTACTGAAAATGTTGATGTGCGATCTAAGACATCTAATTGACGAAAAATAATGCTTGATACAGTATACGCTAATTCATTCAATGGATTTCTGGTTACTGCAGTTAAGCCTCGTTTACATGTACGTGATGCGTGATGGCTTAAGTTTTTTTCCTTGATGCGGAATGGGTGGGTGAGTATATCAAGGACTTGTAATTCTTTTCTTAAAGCATACCGGCTTAGATAGTCGTTTTTACCTGTTGACCAGGCATAAGGTATAAACAAGAGTCCATTACCCAAGAGAAAAGAATTAAGAGAAAAGATCTAGTATCAAAATCTAGTATCAAGTTAAGTTTGTCCCCATCAGCGTCAGTGTTATTTAAAACCATGTTTTGCGGGAAAATAAAGAATAGACCAAATGTTGTACCCAATTCAAATCTCCCGGGATTATGATTCTTTGTGCATTTTATTTGCATCAAATTATAGAATTCACATTTTAAATGATGTGGAAATACCTGGAACAAAACGTTTTATTCCCAAAGGATTTGAATTGAGTACAACATCGAGTTAGGCGATTTGGTCTATTGTTTGAAAAAAAAAAACAGTTTTCTCCCGCTGATTGGGATAAGGTCAATGGATAAATCTCGAAGTAAAGCTGTTTTTTTATGGTAAATAAAACGTGATTGTATTTAAATGGAAGAACGGGAAGCTTCCCCTTCTCCCCTTCTGGGGAGAATAACTGTTCCTCTTTTCTCTGTAGCCTTCATAACATCGCAGCTGATCTCGCAATCGAGGCCACAAGTTTGTTCGTGACTGGCATTCGAGAAGCAGTCGGAGATGTTATTTTTGCTAAATTCTTAAACATGAACTCAGCGAGAAGCTTGGCGCTTGTCATAGATGTATCAGGAAGCATGAGTGGTGAGTTTTAGTCCCTCAATCTAGTCTAGGAAAGTCTAACTTTCAATCACAATAAATAGGAAGTTTTCAACCAACCTCTAGAGACACCAATAACAAGAGAGAAATGTTCGACTTCCGGATGACGAACAAAAGAAGCTAATGAGAGATCTTTTGTTTTCGTCCACTAACATGGTGACGATGACGTCACGTGAAAACCTCCTATACAGGTTTGTTAATTTAAGTAATTCGGACCGGAAGTTGCCGCGATTTCAAAGAAAAGATCACATGTTTACAAAAAACCACTCCTTAGTGCATCCAGGAGCGCATGAGTAGGAGCTTGCCTCTCCCATACAAGCCCTATGAGTCAACCTTTGCTCGTATCTTTCTATTTTTAGAACGCCACGAGTTCACTGTTTAGAATGGCCAATCAGAATAAAGTTATTGTGGAACAAAGACAAAAATAGAAAAAAACAATGTATGCAAATTGTGCAAATTGATGTAAATTGTTGTAAATGTGAGTCTCCTGCTTAAGGATTAGTTCTAAAAATAGAAAGATACGGGCAAAGGTTGACTCAAGGATATAATGCATTGGGAGGCTCCTAGTCATTGGCTCCTAGAGCATCTTATTATGTGTGGTTGACCATTTCCTTTTTTTTCTATACGCGAGTGTTCATGTTTCCATTTTTAGTGTTAACGCTTGCTGACTACTATTTAATCAACCATAGTTAAGGACAAGAAATGTATCTTAATGTCGAGGGGCGACTCGGGATACTTCTGCGGAAAAAAATTCGCAGGATTCGAACCAGTCCTACAACCTTCCGATTACCAGCTCAGATGCTCTATAACTTATCTGTTAAAGTTCTCAAATGACTCCAAAAGGAAACTCTTCTTCCAACAATATATAAGACATGTTATATTAGACCTGAAGAAAACCCCTTTTCTCTCCCCTTCCACACCAGTCCATAGGACCCGCTCGAAGTCTATGCTATCACACATTTATCCCAAATCCTATCTTTTTGAGAAGCTGGTTGAGATGAGGGTATATACACGTTTTCCAACATCATAATATTCTTGTTCGTGGAAGATCCCGTTATCCCAAGGAATAACACGAGTGCGCTGCCCATATACCCACCGTAAATGATGCTTCTCATGTCTTTTTTAAGAAAATTCTGTTGTTAATGTTATCCCGCGGCATTTCCATTGTTCTCTCGGGTGTACGGTGGGGTTCTGAATATACTTCTTGGTGACCCCTTCCGGCGTCGCCTATTTTTGATGAGAAATTGCAATGGAAACAGTCATGCCTGAAATAAAACGACTAATGAACTTGACAAGAAAAGGAAGGGAACAAAATAAACTGTATGGAATGCAACTGCCTTATTTTTAGCTTTTCAGTGTTTTCGTATTTACTATAGAGTTTTTAATGCATTTTTGTCTTTTCTTGTTTGTTTCTGAACTGTATTAGATGAAATCAATGACGTGAAGAGAATATCCATCAATTTCGTAAAAGACACGTTAAAAGAGAAGGGAATCTCCTTTACCTACATTCTCGTGCCGTTTAGCGATCCAGGTGAGTGGTTTTTCTTTCCTCTTGCATCACAAAAGCTTTATGTTGCCAGATTAATTTACAGGAAAATGTCATTCATTCTGTCGAGGAGATAACCCTCGAAAAAGTCAGCTCACAACTCGTTTGATTCCAAACCAAAATTTCCTGTCTCACGTTCCAGCAATGTAACACCACAGTTTCGCAAGTAATAACATGGATGACAAATCACTCCTTAATTTTGGCGCTAAATTTCGGTGTTGAGTTATCATTCACATGTGAAATTACAATGCTGCCATGGCAACTTTTTCAGATGTGTCAAATGGCATCTTATAAACGTAATTTGTCACCCATGATATTAATAGCTAATCAAATGATTTTAGACAAAACTCGCGTGAAATTATTCCCTAATCGTTTAAAACTCGTTACCATTTGGTTACCCATACAAACGAACCCCCACATTAATTTACAGACTGCATTACCATTGTTTCTCTCACTGTAATTATCAAAGCAAAGCAAGAACATAACAATTAAATTATGCACAGCCTTCGAACTGCCTCCAGTCCGCTGGCTTATGCGTTGCTAATCAGGGCGAAACAGTTGTCCATGGCTGGTCATAGCTGCCACCGCCGGGTTAAAATGACTGGGCCTAAGAGCAAGGTATAGTGTATTCTTTTAATAACTTTCCTTGGGTACGTTACAGAGGTGGGTCCAGTAACAGTGACGAATGATGCTCAAGAAGTAATTGACGCAGTTAACAACTTAGCAGCAAATGGAGGTGGAGACTGCCCTGAGCTAGGAATGGCTGGTCTTTACCAGGCCTTGCTCCGATGCCTTCCTGAGTCTGCCATCATCTTCTTTTCCGATGCCGACGCCAAAGACGAACACCGTAAAAACGAAGTCTCGTCCCTGGCGAAGGAAAAGAAAGTCAAGCTCCTTTTCCGCTTAACTGGTAAGTGTGCAAGACGTAAGAAGCGTCATGCTCATCAGACAGCGGTTCTCGAAGGCAATCAGCGAACAAGAAGAAGTTTGCAAGGTCAAGCTTTGTACCAGGATCTCGCGACCCAGACAGGGGGACAAGTTCTTTTGACCAGCAAAGGAAGTGTGGCTGATGTTGTCAAACTGATTGATCCCGGAAGTCCGACTAACTCGTCCTTTGATCTTAAAGAAGTCGAGTTATTAAACGTGGAGGAGAGGAGGGGTCAGCACTTTAGTGAAAAGACGTATTTCATAGATATTGATAGCTCGTTGGAAAGACTGGTTCTCGTCTTGTCAGCTGCTGGCTCGCCAAAGATGGAATTGAAGAGTGAAAAAGGTATTTTTAGTTTGCAATCGCAAAGCCAAAACACTGGCTATTAAATTGAAAAACAGGGAAGGACTCGAAGACATACAAGGATTAGGTTATTTTGAAATGAAAATCAGACCCTGACGTCGGATGAGGTATCTGAAGAAAGCGGCTCGAAAAAATTGTTATCTTTGCAATTACCATTGCGTGCAACCAGTGACAGGTTTGCTCACATCTTCACGCGTTTTTATCTCCGCTTAATACTCGAGTCCAACTCCTTTTCCGCTGCTCGAAAAACGCTAGCCCTTAAGCAAACAAGCAACAATAACTTCAAGGCGGTTATTTGTATTACTCGAATAAAGGAAGTGCTGAGTCCTAAAATAATAAAACATCCAAGCCTTTTCAACAAACAAAAAACGCCGAGCGGGAGAGAACAAGTTCCCCCTTCCCACCCCACCCCACCCCAATTGCAATACGCTCTACCAATGCAAATAGCTCTCGCCAGCAGCCATAATGCCGGGTACATTGGTTTTGTGTTTTGCTTCTTTTTTTTTTTTTTTTTAGGAAAACCCACTTTCCTGAAAAAGGTCCTGTCTTCATCAAATAAACTTCTCATATACGAAGTAACTAACTTAATTAGCGGCTCACTAAAGATCTTAGTTTCGTGCAATGGTCCTTATACCCTGCAAGTATCGGGGTCCAGTCCCCTCGACTTTACTTACCAACTGTTGGACGTAGAGGACTTGGAACGGGGAGCCACAAGGCGAGTTGTTGGAAATCCTCTAAGAGGTAAGGCAAACAATACACTTTTTCTTTCAAGGCAAATACGGATCAAGAGTTTTCAGAGTATTAATCAATCAGAAAGGAAAATAAAAACCTTGAACTTGACGTTTCGTATGCTTTAACAGACATTTCGGATCAGAAAGTAATTTTGACAGCTATTTAGGTTTTTTGTTTTTGGACACCATGCCCTCTCTCCCCGTCATATGAAAATGACGCCGGAATGCTAGACCATTGGACGGGTGAACGCGGAGGTTAGCCTCTAATCAGGCAATTGTATCTACTCTCTTTTGAGGTGTCGACGCTTCTCAGTTCTATCATAGATCGATGTGCATTTTACATATTAACACAATGTTCAATATCCTCTTAACAGGTCGTAGCAATTTAACAAGATTATAACGACTTGTGTACGACTAGTTTCTACCTATAAATATCTTATATTGCAACTTCCCCTCCCCACTCCTTCAAAGCAATTTTGAGACACTGCCATGGCCTGAAAAGGAGAGGGCGCACTTGCTGGCCTCTTAGGAGGATATGGTAAGGATAAAAATTGATGATGTCTTTAATCTTTTTTTTTCCCCCGTACCTAATTGTAGGTTCGCAATGCGTATAAAGATTTAAAGGAGCGTAACAGTTGCTTCTTTAAATTACACGAAGGTAACATATGTACTTTTGATTCGTAATCATCCAAATCGTCCTAATGTTTTTACTTGGTTGTATTAGGTCAGACATTGCTGCTTACGATGGATTTCGTTGGTAAAGGTATTGAACAAGTGATCAATTTAACGCTCGTGAGCATAAACGGAACAGACCTCGAAACATTTAGCATCACCGAAGGACGAGGCTTTTACCAGGGCTCGTATTTCGCAACCTTTATTCCCACTGCAGGCAAATTTCGACTCAAGGTGACAGGGATAGACAAACGCGGAGCTCCATTTCAGCGAATGAAACCAACGTTGTTCACTTTAGGTGATGTCAAATTTTCTCCAAACGTTGTAAGCCGATCTGGTTTAACAACGGTTTTTCCAGCAGAGCGTTCTGAAGTGGAAATCAATGTAACGAACTCTGGGGACAGGCAGACAATTTATTTTAGTGCATCAGATGATCTGAGCTATGTCAAGAGTGTCAACCCCTCTCAAGCCAATCTGCAAAAGAATGGCACAATCGTTCTTCGAGTTGCTTTGCTTGCGCCGAGTGACGCCAGTTACGGCGTGACAAGCACTGTCACGGTATTTGCGTCACAGAATCCTGATTACACTCAAGTGGTTAATTTTATGGTCTTTTTTGTAACTGTTGCATCAAAGGTAAGCAGATTTAAACAGGAATAAAAATGTAGGAGCGTTGACACAGTAAAAAGACAGAGACGAGAGCCATGATTGTCTTTGATAATTACGCTCATCGTTTTGTAACCGTTTTTTGTTCTCACCGTTGTTGATGTTTCTCTAATTAAGGAGCTCAAGCAAGGACAACGACGGGGTCTACGAAAACGTCTTTTAAAAATATATCTTTCCGTTATTCCAATCATTTTGCGATTATTCGAAGTCGTTCGGCAGCGCAAAAATGCGAAAATTCCCTTGAAACAAAATTGGTCGGAATTGTATGGAAATATGGAGAGAAAATTAAAAATTTCTCGTCGGGTGTACACTCCAAATTTGGTCATTTTACGTCGTTGGTAGGGCAAGAATTGCAAAGAAATGTACAGAAGTACAAACCGGACGCGCAAAGTGTGAAGAGCAGACAATTATTTTCGGCCGTCCTCACGTTAGCTAGCTTCCTGAAGTTGGCAACGAAACATATCAAATGTAAAAACAAATGTGTAGGATGTACAGAGCCATTTATTTTTGCGTACCAAAACTAATATTTTCTACCGCTCGGCTCCTTCTCGTCGTATGCAAAACATCATTGTTTGTTCTCGCTGTGTTTTAACGACTTTTTAAAAATTACTTTGATTCGCACGACATTGCTTTTTTTAATAAACCAAGTAATTTTGAAAAAAAAAAAAAAAGAGTCAATAATTAGTAATTAGTAGTCTTTGGAATCAGAAAATAAAAATAATTATCTGGGAGCTCAAAGAAATTTATTTGTCATAGACCGGAAAGTTTCCGTACGTAATTCCGTCGTTACTTGGTTGGGTTTTACAATTGATAACTGCTCGAAATGGGCATCTGTGTTTGAAAAAAACCTTTTTTCAGGCGGAGTTAAGCTTCTTTCATGATATTTCCAGAGTACTCGATCCAAGCCTACCATAATCTGGAAGTCATTTTAATTTCGCAGAAACTGGACGTTTCTCCCCCAAAATGCTCAGTAATGACCCAGTCGGGAACATGTGCAAGTGCGTTTGGCAGACAGGAATGCGTGTCCGCCACGTGGAATGCTCGCGTGAACTTCTCTGACTCAGGCGAGGGACTTCTTTCCATAACGACGAGAGACAACGTTGAAGGGTCACTCAAAGGTAACAGGCGTCTCGAACAAGAGAAACTAAAATTAAAACATCATGCTTCTAGAAAGACATTCTCCCTTATATCATGAAAAGTAATTTAGAAGGAGTTAAAAAATAGCAAGAGCCATAGCCGCTTCCATCTTTGAAACCGTATTCATTTTGTCGAGAAGTTGTCGAAGGCTTTTCAATGAAAGTAGCCAGCCAATTGACGCAGTCCTTGTAAATCAAACAATTTTTACTTTAGTCCGTAAAACGCTTAATTTAAAAAAAAAAAATGCAAATCAAAAGAGTACGATTATTAATTGGCTCTGATGGAATAAATTCGGGTAGTTTGTATTCATGATTGGCTGATTGCGCGTTCAACTTGGCAGCAGCGAATTTATCTCCAGCGGCGTTGAAACGATCCTTGACAAAATTAAGAATTCATCCAAATGCTCGAGGGAAGATACGGTCCATAGCAACAAAGAAGACTGTAGTTTTGAAATTCACAGCGGAAACGATAAATCCTATAAAATAATTAAGGATTAATGATCCGATGAGTGACGATTATATTTTTACTTAGCTTCACTTGAGCACTCATCCCGCGTACTGTTCTTCTGTTGCAGTCGACGAATTCAGAAAGGGTGCTGTGGAAACATCCGTTCAAGCAACCTTCACTTCTAACTGCTGCAACCCTAGAGTTGTTTTTGTTGGCATTGACCTCGTTGGAAACGCTGGCACTTGCGCCGTAAGCCTGGTACCCGACATCGTGTTGCTCAGAGCCAAACCGAACAGCACAACTGTATCCCTCCTCCCTGGAGAGACCTCAAAGCTCCCTTTCATACTCGACAACGTCGGCTCCAAAGGATCTTTTTCATTCCAAGTCACGAAAACACCAGAGCTTGTCAGTTATGTGATACCCTTTACTCCCGCCCTAGAAAGCAATGCTAGTGTTGCCGGACATGTCATTATCAAGTCTGTTGGCGAAACTGACGAAGTGAAGAATTTAACAGTGACTGCTGTTTCACAGTCAGAAAATGTGAATAAGAAAATAGTAACACTATTTCACATCCTGGTTTTTGTATCTAGTGGGCGCGTCACGCAACCAACGACACAGTCACGTGATCTGACAACTCTTGCGTCAGTACGACCAACGACAACGGCAATCAAACATGTGCGTTTAGTGGCTACAGTACCTTTTCGTCAAGTTTCTATAATTCCAGGGGAAACAGCAGAGGTTAATTTCACGTTGAGGAATTTGGCGTCGGCAGAATTGTTTTCAATAAAAGTAAGTTCATGTTCTCGTTCTTTTGGCCTTCTGGCCCTCTTATAATTAGCAGCTCGAAGCAGCGCACGAGAAACGTTTTCGTGCACCGCCTCCGGTCTGCTTTGAGACACAATGTAGTGCAATTAGGTGCGGTTACACGGGGCACTTTTACCGTGGTAAATTGCCTTTTTACCACGGGAAACTGTATTAAGTAGTGTGACCGACGCTTCCCGAGGTAAATTTACCGTGTTAAATATCCATGGATACGTCAAAAAGATCAGTGGAAGCGCCCATGACATTTAACGTGGGAAGTTGGAAGGGTGTTTTGATGCCCGAGGTACAAGAGCCAATCGCTATGCTGATGAAGTTGTGATTAAATTTCCCGCCAATGAATTGCGTGATATTTCGTTTTACCTCGGTAATCTTCGTAACGTGTGACCCCTAGTTAACGCGGTATACTAAAACTCAGGTGTGAGGCACCGCGGGATAATTTACCATGGGAAATGGCATTTACCATGGTGAGTGTAACCGCACCTAATGAATACCAAGTTCTTCATTTTTTTTTCTGCTTCTTTAAACTGTTATCTTTTATTTTTTTCCTATTGATCGTTTTATTGTAAATAGCGCTATATAAGATATATAAGCAATAATAACTTCAAAATCACTCATTACATTGAATGATAACACACCTTACACTAGGTAGAACGAATCAGAGATCCGAGCGTTTTTCATATCACCCTGCGAGCAGAGCCTCCTTTTGTCTTTTTCTTTACTGAGGAGGAGAAAAGGAGGCTCTGCTCGAATCGCGTCAACTCTTTGAAGCCGCCGCAGCCTGAAGTTCTGGACTAGCCAATCTTGTTTTCTCTCGTAAAACCGGTTTTTCCAGTGCTAGCGTCCGTTTAGTGACAAAACCGATGGTTATAATTGAGCCCGCTGTACCATGAAAAACCAAGATAGCGGCGAGATCTGGCATATTAGGCTTGGGTTCGAGACTGTATCCTGGCAACACGCAGCGCATATTCAACAAAGATCTTACTCAATTCATGCAGAGCCTTTCTCGGAACGCCAAAATCGCGCAAGCAAAAGAAAGGCTCTACTAGCAGGGTGTTTTCATATTTAATTGGGGAAAAAAAGTGTCGGTTCCACTGGGAATGCTTGCATCTGCTCCGGTATGTTCATTTCGTTCCCACAATATTTGAACACATACATCGATAACTTGCAAGATCCTAATTAAGACAGTTCACAAGTATTATGAAATGAGAAAAAGCAAAAAGAGCAAGGAAAACAAAGAGGTAAATCGGTGCTGTGCTAGCTAAATGATGTCTTCTAGTCAGACAAAAGTCTGGGTGAAGTTCATCGTTGACTTGTTGGGTTTCGTAGCAGCTTGTGACTGAAAGGTAATGACTTCAGTGGGCCCGCAACTTATGCTAATCAATTGTACTCGGCTTTTGGTTCTTTCCATCGGTTACAGGTACAATCAGACTACGCACCTACTGAAACAAACCAGAGGTCATCTAGGAACGTGTTTAGGGCTTTAACGGAATTCGAACTTTTAAATTACATCCTTTCTGCTTTCTCTGCCCTCTTGTAAATTCTGTTACTTCCTTCACAGGTGCTCAGCAACCAGTCTACAATAAATGGAAGCGTTAGGCCGTCATACCTCGCTCTCAAACAATCTCAAAACGTCTCATGTGTGCTCATCTTGACCTGTGAACTTGAGACCCCAGCGACCTCGGTCACTCACGTAAATATCACGGCCAAATCTGCGTCGCACAACGCTCAAGACAAAGAGTTGCTGCTTTTCTCCTTAACCATAACTGTTATTCCTAGAAGTCTGTTCAGAGTGGAATATATGCATGGTGAGAACAAGCTTGCGATTTGGCATGTCGCTTTAATAATCATTTTCGTCTTAGCATTGATTCTTCTTTCTGCTGTTCTGTTGGTTTTGAAATTTAAACATACTTCGTGGAGACCGAAACACTTTAAAGAAGAAAGCACTGAACCCGGACAGTCTGCAAATAGCCATCTCCTGACTCTTAAAAAACTAAATGATGAAACTGTCTGAAATCCTGTTGTGGTAAACAGAGCATATGTCAAAGAACTGTTGCAGTTAGCATAGGAAACCACGTGACCTCCAAAGTAATAGGAATAAGAGAAGTTTCAAGAAGTGTGACGAGGCCTTAGGCGAATCCAATTTGAGATAGTTAAAATACCATTAGCATTCATTAATCTCAACCAGTGCGAGAACAATTTTCAAGAACATCTGCCATTTCAGTTTGTTTTTTGGAAAAAAAAAGAGAGAAAAAATTTGGTCTCTTTTTTTAATGTATTGTCTTTATTATCTTTACATATCTCCTGCATAGGCACTACTATAGTTAATTGCTCGTAATTTTAACACTAATTGACGAAATAACCAATACCAACATTCAGTGAATTGAGTGTATCCTTTAAACTGTCATTAATTGAAAAAAAACATCACTTTTGCTCGTACGAGCGCAAAATAAGGCAATCAAATCCAATCTGCCTTAATGTCACTGCATAGGTATTTAGCACCTTTTTTCTGTGGAAAATACCAGTGAGTGGCAGACGAGTGTTCGAGCGTGCTGCCCACACTGTTAGATTAGAAGACAGTGGTAAGTAGAGGGGCATCCTGGGTGGTTCCTAGTCCTTTTTCGGTTTTCAGGTGACGTTTATATGGTGCGGGTGTATACACCGCAGCAGACACAGGTAACTCCGCGTCAAGCACTGATGAAGAAGACATGGGTGACTATAATTTATCAAGGTCGAAGATGAGAAGTATTTTAGTTCTTCCACCTTTCAGCGTTCATCGCAGATGTGAGCAAGGGAGATTGTGGAAAGCGCAGTATCTCCTTTTCGTAAAGAAATTGAGTGATTTTGCCGACGTTAAACGTAAAGAAAATGTCAGCAAGCAGTAATTATGGAGTGCAAATCTGCGTATCTATATGGAGTTTAAGAGAAGGTTAAGGAAGACTGATTTTATCTTTGCACTGCACAGGCAATGACTCTTCTTCCTCCACTCACACAAATCCCATCCATGCGTGTCCCCAAGCATATCCTGGGACTTTGTGTCTGGAATCCAGAGCTTTCAGTTTCATAGCATCTAACATAACCTTTAAGGCAAACTCAGCATTTTGAGGGAATAGGGCATGTAGTTCCCGGTGTTGTGGTCTATCATGGTGTATCATGATTGAGAGGGTAAAATGCTCGGAGATATGTGCTACACCAAGCTACTCTAAAATCCGAAGGTAAATAAAGATATGTGATATACATAATAGTCCGTTGACCGGAAGGCTCAATTGGTTGAGCATCGGACAATACGGGTAGTAGAGGGATCAAGGACTGAGAAATTACTGCCTTTGTAATGACATCTACCAATGGCTAAACTCTCTGGACATCTCGTATAAACCGTAGGCCTCGCCTCACAACCCTTCCCAACAACCCAAACACTTTTCCCAAATAGTAGGACATGGAGTTTCCGGCGTTGTGGTCTGTCCGTTGGGATGTAGCGAGAGGGTCGCAAGTTAGAAAAATCAGGGGCACCCAACGAGAATATAGTTCAAAACCACTTAAACATACCATTGTTAAACGTATTTTATCAGGTTGAATCCGTTTTTACCTGGGTGAGCGGCTGTCAACCCCCTAAAAAGGTCTGAGCCGGAACACTTATACCTTCCCTCAAATCTCAACACATCTTCTTAACGTTTCGTATCATCTTATCGGTTTCTGTATTCATACAGTTATTCATTCAGTCTCAACATTACAACACAGTAAGGGAACCGGTACTCGAACTCGGACCGGAAGTTGTGTTGAGATTAGGCGACTACCTTTCCCTCCAGATCTATAATAGTCCGGTGTCTTCACCACCACCGCACAACGACTAACATGCTCAACCCATCTCAGTTCTTTTCATTAATTACTTTTGTATAATAAGTCAATTGATATCTGTGTATAATGATAACTAAAACTAATCCTAACCTAACCCTAATTTTTTCTCTACGCTTAGTTTAGGCTCCAAAAAGAGTTTATGTGATTGCGTATTCAACCTAGATAAAATAAGGATCACCAATTTGTCTTCGGTAAAAACGGATTCAACCTGAGAACGGATTTTACCGGCAACATTGTTTGTTGCCGAGTGATAATTAACAATTAGACCCGTAGCCCTGCGGGCTACGGGTCAATAGCCCATTCGGCTTCGCCTCATGGGCTATTGACTCGTGGCCCTTGAGGGCGAAGGGTCTAATTGTTTTAGTATCGCCCAACTAGTCGGACAGAAAAGGCAATAATAAAGTTAGCAAATGCAAGTTAAAGAAATAT
>OX421446.1:27025284-27035284 GCA_949126865.1 Montipora capitata
ATAATTATTGTTTGCAAGAGAAATCGAAAACAATGCCTATCCAAATTTTCTGGGGAGTAAAAGAGGTGTATTATGGGATTTGTGCAAATTTCATGTCTGCTCAGGACATTTCATGGGGTCAAACATAATGTGCTGGCTTTTTCACAATCCTTCGGAGCTATCCCCAGACTTCTTCGGTAAGATAATTCAATATGGAGGACGAAACTCGTTGTGATATTCCCAAACTTGAAGACCTATGTGCTAAGTTTATACGTGACAATGTCAACTCTTGGAAACCTGAAGACTTTTTGGGTAAGAAACTGTGATGACTCCATTATGGAATTTTAAGTTTTTCGTGTTTTTGAAGGGTGCTTCCAAGTTAAACAGGTTAAAGTTTAAAGATAAACTTGAACTCCCAGTTGAAAAGCTCCCAACGGGCACGATGGTTCAGTTAATAGTTGAGCAAGTGGAGTACAATCGCATGTAGTGAGCTACTATCGTGTGCAATACTCTAAGAAAATTACCCTTCCATGGCTTTCAGTTATAAGCAAACCATTTAACTCCCCCCCCCCCCCCCCCCCCCATCCCCATCTCATTGTTGTTTTTTTCCGGGGGTCATGAACAGTTTCCTGGAAATCAACACTATCCAAATCAACCTTGGATAGGGTGTATATTCGCTTACATTTTGTAAATGTCATGGTGCTTTAAAAATGAAAAAGAGAGACTGAGCACTGTTGGCTATTTTACCAAAATTACACCAACCCATCATTACATTTTGCAGAAATTTGGAATTAAAATAGTTCCGACTACTACTGGGTGGTCTATCCAAAAAAATCAGAAATTCGACAAAAACCATGGAAAACTAAAAAAAATGTCTATCTGCAAATATTATTATGAATAATCTGTCGATTGAAATTTTTTGCCTTCTCTTAGAGTTATTGTACATGTACACGTAGATTAAATTTGCACCTTTGATTTCAGATGTCGTCCAAAGGAACATTTCCATTCTGATTATGTTTTTTTCTACTTTGGTGTATTCTTAGTAATTCCACGACACTTGTTTTTTCCATTCTTGGAGAAGCTCCATCCACTTGAAATTGAAAGGCTTGAAATCTCTGGAATCTTAACAAGAATGGGTATGTAATTTCTCTAGAATCTGGTATTTGTTCCTGGACAGCTACTTTTCACAAAGTGAATTTATTTGATGCTATAATCAACTGATGGGCCATTCCACGTTACGGACATTACATCCGGAGAGCAAAATTTTGGAAATGAAACTATTTTTTACGAAGTTATCTTTTGTAGTTTTTATTTAAAATTTGTACAAATATCCCTTACATGGTACTTAACTAGCAGCAGAAAAGAAACTTTGATTTCATTTACAAATGCTGCCAATATGCTCGTCTTAAACAGCGTTACGGACATTACAAAAAAATCAACCTACGATTTTTTATGTTCACTAGATACTACTATTCCTGTGAATTGACATGCCAGACAAAATTTCCTTAATAGTGAAATGAACAAAGGTGCTTCATAGTTTTTTAAAATAATGTTGTATCCCTTATTCTGTCCTTACATTTTGAGCTGGAGGTAAAAAACTGCTGTTACGGACATTACATGTTTTTTGTTACGGACATTACACTGTGAATTGTGTTTTACACAGATAAAGTTTAGGGCAAATTTAGATTTTTTCTAGTATAAACTTCTGTTAAATAACAATGTCAAAACTGTTAAATTGATCTAAATCAGGTTTAATTCTATGCTATTTCTCTCTTTTATTTGTACTGGTCACCAAAACTTTAGCCCTACACTTCTGTGTGCAAACATAACAGTGGTCTGACTGGCCTATGAGAAATGATTTGGATATTGTTTTCAAGAGAAGAGTGTTCTATGGCCCAATAGAGCTGCTTGGCACTGGACCATTCCATATTCCAAGCCTTGCTGAAATCACCAAATTGTTTAAACATCTAAGGAAACAGCCACATGTTTTTAAGTAAAACAAACAGTGATTGTCGAGCAGTCAAATCCCAAGGTTGAAAAGTGAGAGGTACCAACTGTGTGAACTGAAATGACTTTTTGCAAGCAATGTGTACTTGTTGAAAAATGTCCAAGATTTTTAAATTCAAAGTGGTGATTAATTAGAAATTTAAATCACATTTAGATACATGTAGCTAGAGTACACAGTGTTAATTACTGCAGTTAAAACAACGGAGCTGGCTTTGTTACTATTGCTCTAACGTGTTGTTATTGTAAGCATTTAGAGGAAACTCTATATTATTCTCTATCCTCTATATTTTCTTTTCTATGAGATTGTATTTGCAGGCAAGTTCCTTATACTTAACATTTTTGCCTAAGAATTAAACTAAATATTTGACCATTAACAGTTTAATAATGATATTACATTTGTACAGATTTATTTGTTCCTCCAATCCCCCTTTGCGAGAAACAAGGTTGGAAATTAGTTACCTCCATTTCATTGTGTCCCATCACACAACTGCAACTTCATTCTGAATGCAAAGCTACTCTACTTTCTTTGATTTCAGGCAGGATATTATAATTACATTCATAATGTAATGTCGGTAACGTAATGTCCGTAACTTGTTGCATTTTCTCCTGTAATTCACATTGTTGTTGCAAATTCTCAATGCCGTAGTTTGGGCCCCCTCAAGCTGAAAAAGGATCCCAGCTCATGAAAAGATCTGGATTTTAATTGCGGAGAAAAAAGAAAAAAGGTCTGTTTTTGTTACGGACATTACGTAATGTCCGTAACAGAAATGTTTTTCAATATAATTCAGCAATAACATTCAAGATGGCCCAAAACCTATCTGAAAATTTAACTTTGTCTTGCATTGACTCAGTTTTTTTAACTTGATGAGATTTTTGAAATTAACATGCCCTGCTATAATAATTTGAAATATTACAACTTGAAAGCTACTTAAGCAAGCTTCTTATTGGTCAACAATCAATGGCCTCTCTTTGCCGTTTACCACAAAACAAACTTTTGACAAATTATTTCCTGAACACTTTGGGGTATCCTCTTTCCAAATATCCATGGTTGGGTATCAAAAGATATGTTTGAAATTTTGACATTTTAGCTACTCTAAAATGGAATGGCCCTGATGCATCAAGAGAAATTTACAATGTAACCATGTCTTTAAAAAGAGAAAATTTAGTTAAAGCCCAGTACATTGTTGGGTTGTAATGGCTTTTGGCATGCAAGGTTCCTGGGGGTTCCCCATTGACGAGTAAAATCATCTGGCGTTAGACAGAATAAAATACTATATAAAGTATGGCTGGTCTAGGCCGGTTTAGGGGTGAAAGGGTTAAAATTAATACCATGAAAGACTGTGTGTTAGACTCTGTGCCTGTGGATCCTATTAGTAATTTGCATTATTCAATTTTTCCTGATTTTAATGTAAATTATGCACATGTTATCGAGGAGATCCATGTTTTGTTGGCATACATACACTGTAGGCTGGCCCCGGTTGTTCGAAAGCCGATTAACTTAATCCAAGATTAGCATAAAATTGTTCCTGGACCATGTTATCAACTTTTTGGTGAAAGTTTCTTTTGCTTATTTTTGTTTTTCAAGATAGACTTCTTCTAATGTATTGCCAAATACAGTGGTATCAGCGTTGAACAGCATTTGGGAGTAGAGAAATAAGACCCTTGGGTTTTTTTTTTTTTTAATCTGGATTAGTATTAATCAACTTTTGAACAACTGGGCCCTGGAGTACTGGTAATACGTGTATAATGGCCACTGCTGTAGTCTTGACGTTTCTTGCTCTCATAATTTAATTTCATCTTTGTCTCTGTTAATTTTCCACATTTGTAGGAATTAATACCAGTTATCTTTGGCAAGATATGTATTGTTCGCGTTGGCCAAAAAGGAGAAAGTGGCCAAAGGTGTATTTTAAGTGGATGGGAGCTGCACAGGATCATGAAACCTGGAGAGTTTATTACCTGCAAAGGCACTTGCAAGATGCTATCAATGTTAATGGTTGCAAAGGAAATGAAGACTGCTCTTTGCCTGCAGGTACTGAGTACAAAAAGATGTTTAAAACATTTTTTTTCATCAGCATTACAAGTACAGTGTACATCAGACTTTTGAGCCACATGTATGTACATGTACTGTTTAAATGTACTGTTAATGTGTGTGGTCAGATGTAATAATAATATTTTTATTGCTTCTCTTCCTGTCTCCTTCGATCTTCCAGAATTTGCATAATAGTTTGTGCATACAATAGCCCTTTTCTTATCACACCTTATCAGAAGGCCTGACATTACTTTTAGTTGTTTTTTTTTTTAATCCACTCTGACTGCAAAGTACATGTATATAGTGAATTTTAATGAAACATAAGTTACTCCTTTTGAACTTGTTGAGATATTTCACTTTAACTTTAATAATTGTCTCAAATTTGAAATTCCTTTGCAGGGCACCAAGATCTTCGAAAAATCATTTCAGTTTGTGGAAAGTATGCCACCTATCTCAGGCTCTATAATGGGGCTTGTATCTACCTAGCAAAACACTGGGAAATTTGCCAGCAGGTTGCTGAGCATGTCCAATTCTTAGAGGTTTTCATGCTTCGAGACAATGGAGCAAGTGCACTGTTCTGCCTTCTTCGCGCATTTGGGGCAAAGAATTTGAAATCTGTCAGCTTTAGTTTTTGCAGAGTGGACAGTCTTCAAATTTGGCACAACATTTTTAGTTCTCTGTTGCCAACAAACTCTCAGACAAGGGACTGTTTGACATGCGTAGGAAGAAATACAGAAAAAGCATGTAGTGTTGTATTGAAGAATGAAAATTCCATCAGGGAAACTGAAGAAACAGACATGAATATAATGCCTCAACAATTGGATCACAAACAATCAGAATCAAAGACCTCCTTTACAAGAACAGGTCAAAGGTGCAATGACACAGCTAACAGTATTTACGTGCCATCTTCCCAAAGTACAGAGGGCGTGAATATTTATGACTTCTCTGATAGCATTGACACCTTTCTCACACAAAGCAGTGCTTTTAATGCAGGAGTTTGTGATGTATGTTTACAACAGTCTTGTCCTACTGAAAGCTCATCCAGTAGTGACTCAGACCTGTATGATGACATTTTTGCTTCATGTGCATGTAGGCATCGGCAACTGACACATCAGTTACATGTAAGAGAGCCTTTTGAGGAAATTTGTGCTGATTCAGACACGGGAGATCGAATCACTGCTGAATCATTCAAACTTTCATCCAGGTTGACCAATTTATCAAATCCTGTATTTTCCTTAAAGCACTTTGAACTAGTTGCAGTCCGATTTCAGCAAGATGCCATCTTGGAATTCTTTTTAAACTGTCTTAACCACTGTTTGAAGCTGGAATCTCTAACTTTTGAGGATAATCATCTGGGCTTTGTGTTACAAAAACCTCAGTTGTTGAAGAAATTCGTTGACACATTATCCTTTCTGCGCACCAAAGGTCAACTGCAATCGCTTAAAATCACTGATAACATGATGGATGACAAAGCATCAATTCCTCTCATTGAGAAGCTTGTTGCTTCATTCTGCCTTACTTGTAACAGTGCTGCAAAGTCTCTGAAAAACCTAGTGTTTTCTTCCTTCCATGTTTCTACTGCAGCATTTTCTTCATGTATAGGAAGAGCAATCAGAGATCATTGTATCTGTGATTGGAATAACCCGTCAACAGCAGCGATGTCAAGTGAATCCAGAAAAAAGAATGCTCAATCATTGGGTTGGGAAATGCTCCATGTAGGTTGTGAAGAGCACTATGGTATTGATAGACCAGGCCACAAAAGTGGTTCCAACAGAAGCATTACAGGTTCAACACAAGCAGGCTCTACTTTGAAGGATAAAGAAAGTCAGTATTCAGATTTTCTAGAGCATTGTAGTGGGATCTGTGCAGAAGAGGGAAACAGAACAAAAGAAAGCCAATCAGCTTCTTTTGGATGTGATACCGGTACTAAGAACACCATCAGCAACTCAATGCGGGATGCCAATGATGGTGGAGGAAATTTTTCATTGGTTAAATGTAATGATTTGTCTGAAAGACCTTCATCTCTGACTGTCTGTGGTACTGGTAGAGCAGTTATCGGAATCCAGGAGCTACACCTAACATGTATGCTCTTTGATCAAGGAGCAAGCTTGATTGCTGACGGACTACAGTCAAACTGTTCACTCTATTCACTGAGCTTGATTGATTGTGATATCTCAACGCCTGGGCTCGCTGGCATTTTTTATTCGTTGACAGGTGAGACAGCAAATTGTAAAATTGGAAAACAATATATGAGTGTCCACAAATTACCTGTACATGTATAATGAATGTAATCATGAACTACATTAATACTGACTGTGCAATATGGTGGAAATTGAGGGGGAAAGGAGAAGTGTTAAGAAGTAGTACAGGTTTACAAAACTACTGCCAACGCGCTGGGTCAGTTGGTTGAGAATGAAGCTATGGTGCTGGAGGTCAAAGCTTGCGCATCCCGGCTGCACTAAACACCCAGGGTCATAAAATTACTGAGGAGAAAGTTCTTTTTTTTGGAATTATTACATTGTTCTTCAAAATGGTAAGGCTTTCAAATCTTTTTGAATAAGCTGAACTTCAAACTGTGGGTGCCTATCTCATAACCCTTGCTGTTACACTGTGGGACATTTAAAGAACCCACACACTGCTTTCAAAGAGAAGGGCGTGGAATTTCCAGTGGCATGGTATATCGGCGTGGTCGACATGGCTAGACTAGTTTGATAGGCTTCTGAGCAAACAAGACCACAAATAAAAGTACAGAAGTAGGGATCTTTGCCTCAGGCTGGATCCTTCACAATTACATGTACATAACAACAAAAATTGAAATTACAATAATATTCCAGGGACAATGACAATAACAGTGTGGTAATAAAAATGGCCATGACAAAGAAAGTAACATTGTGATTAATTTTCAATTTGTGTTCCGTGATTCCTCCTTTTGAAGTCAATCTCGATTTTCTATTAAGATCGAGATATTTCCAGAAATAACTGTTACATGCAACTACAAACTTACATGCAGATTCATAGCCTACATGTATGAGATTCAAGATAGTGGGAACATGCAATACATAATAATAATAATAATAATAATAATAATAATAATTATTATTATTATTATTATTATTATTATTATTATTATTAATTTAATGTCACCATCTTCTTTACAATATTATTGTTGTTAGAATACCATCTTTGAACATTTCAACTCAGGTTAATTGCCCAGCTCTGACAAGTCTCTTGTAGCTCGGTGGTACTGTACATGTATGCGTATCTGTCAGCATCAGAACTACATTGTAGTTATCCGTTGGCTACACGTTTGACTTGTGTCAGGTCACTAGGATTATGCATGGGTTGTTGGTTAGTTAGGAAAACAATCATATCTATTTAATACGTGTAGGTAATCAAGTTTTAAAGCATCTCAATGTGAGGGGCAACAGTTATGATTCCAGCAACAATGACAGTCTGGCAAGAATGCTGAATCTCAACAAGACACTCACTGAATTGAATCTGAGCAGTTGTAAACTGGGAGGTAAATGAACATAATTATTATTGCTGTCAATTTGCATGTTTATACACTTCATGAACCTTAGTAATGCAACCTTACTATAAAATTATTGCTAACTAGTGGAGGGAGAGTTTGCACACCACTGTACCAACAGAAACCCCTGACTCAAAAAATATCTTAAACACCAACATGCCACACTGCTATATATTTGATTCTTAGACGCCTTAAAAGCCAATGTGCTTTTTGTTAGGTACAACCCTGAACATAAGAAAAATTGGAAAGGAAAGTGGAGGATTTTAAAGAAAAATGTATTGTGTTGTTTTCCTGCAGCAACGCTTCAAGTGCACCCTATTCACATATTTGTGCAAAGACAACCTCTGTGTGCACAGATTTTTGTACAATCCAACAGCTTCATATACATGTATTTAATGGCATCTGTTCTTAACTGCAATTTTAATAATTAATTATTAATGAGTAACTTGTCCCCTTTGTTTACTCTCAAAGAATATACATCGGCATTCAGCAAGAATTTAATTCATGCATTGTGCATGAACAGCACAGTAACCTGTTTGAAGTTAAAGGACAATAGATTAGGTGAGATTTACTGCCATGAGATAATATTAGAATTGATCCATCATAAAATTAATAAATCTTGGATATTGCATTTCTGACATTCTGAATGGCTCACACAGTCCCAGTTATTACGTATATCTTATAATTATGGAAACTGACTTCACTGGTTGTACAACTTTCTTTCATTTGTAAAAGTGTTAAAATAGTTCAGAGTTTGAGCAAAACAATAACGTCATTTGATTTCACTCACATTTGTTGGATATGAGATTGGTGACAGCCATCAGTTATATCCTTCGTGCGTGCAGTTCATGGAATAATAATAATATTATAATAATTGTTTTCAAAAATATTTTCACTTATTTTGGTGAAGCTTATGTACAATGTAAATTAATGCTAATTTCAAATAATTATCTCCATTGTCTGTCGTGTACAATTTACATTGTAGATGGCATTTGTCACTTTTCATTTTCAGTGATACCATCCACTAAAGCTGAACCATCCTATTGCATTGTTTAACTTCAGTTGATTCAAAGAAACTTGAAAATTAATTTCTACCTTCCTTTGTCAAGTTTCTATTAAAATAATTATTAACTGGGGCTCATTTATAGAGCCACCATGAAGAATTTTGAAATAATATGTCTTACATGTACATGTATGTCACTCTGATGAAAACCGCCCCAAAATTACTACTGTCAGCAAGACTTGAAGTATTTCCTCTGGAAAAGGACTGCATTTTGAGATAATAAGACCAGAAATGTATTGTGGATGTTCTAACTCAGTTGTCAATTACAATTTAATAGTGATTTCACCCACCCCTCTTTCATTAAATTATTTTTTCGCAAGTACATGTACTTTGGGAGAATTTTCATTCTTAATTTCAGTGTTGAGAGTGAGGTTTTTTTTTAAAGGTGATGCTCATGTTGCTGCCCTATCGCAAGTGTTAACTCATCCACGTCAAAACTCAAGAATCACTAAGTTAGACCTCAGGTACAATGTATAAGTACTGTCATTGTAAATGTAAATGTGAAATATAACAAGGAATGTCATAACATAGCAAACAAACCCAGTGAACACAACTGTGCTGGTTCTTCATAATCTGCTCGCAGTCACTGATGATGTTGACAAAATTTACATGTAACCTTCGTTTTCCTTCATGGCAAATGCACTGGTAATGTTATAGAACAAATTGGTTTGAATTCATGCTAAGTCTGTGCATAAACCTGATTGTCAAGCACTTTGGAAAATTATTTGGAGAAAAACAAAAGTGGCTACAGAGTTCCTGGAACAACTCTTATCCATTCTTGTACTCTCCAAATAATTATTATGTTAACTCTTTGTGAGATGATCCATATGAATGTAAACCAAAATTTATGCTAACAATATTTGGCAGGTTGTATTACATGGACAAACTGAAGGGAAGTTTGTAGATCTATGATTGTGATACCATTGCCACTTCTACTGTCAAATTACCTGTATTGTTTCCAGGAACAAATCTTCTAAAGCTTCTTTTCTTTTACTTAGGAAGAACCCCATATCAGTGGAAAGTTTATCAGCTTTATCTTCATCCCTTCAGTGCATTAAGCCAAGAAAGCTTGAGGAGATGAAAGTAACAGGAAATATTCTTGACCCCAAAACGTACCAAGTCCTTTTGCAGTTACGAACTGTAGTTCAAAATGTGGAGGCTGAACACTTAGACAAGGCAACTTTGTTTGCAGATTTCGTAAGTCAGATGTGACTTACAGTGTATGCATTTGTCAAAGAAAACAAAGGAATCAGACAGATTTTAAAGTTTGTGTTTTAATACATAATAATTTGGTGATTAAATATCCATGGAAAAGAACAGTAAATGTTTTGTTACAACAGTTGTAAGCTGCACGTCCTTGAGTTCCCACCCAATAAGCAGTATACTACATGTC
>OX421446.1:27045284-27047784 GCA_949126865.1 Montipora capitata
AAGGGTGGTCTAAAATACTCGAAGTCTATGTCTGGTCAACTTCAGTTCAAAAACCCCGGGAGCCCGGCCCGTGACCGGAACGCGTGACAAGCCGTTGCGGTACGTACACAGTTACCGTAAACATAATTTGTGAAGGGCTTTTGTTGCTGGTCTTATCTAGCCTGCGAAGCAGCCGGGGGAGAGGAAGGCAAAGCGCGGATGGAAGAAGGGGGACATGATAAAGAAGTAGCTTCCTCTAAATAAAAACGAATTTAAGACTAGAGTGCAAAAATCGATACCCTATTTATGACCAAAACGGCTGAAAACCCTACCCTTTGGGGCCGGACATACCTATATAACCCATATGAGGGAGTACCCCCCCCCCCCTCCCTCCGTCCGGGGCTAGGCAGCAGAGCTTTTTCGAATTGTTTGACAAATTCTCCCTGGTCTTTTCAAGAACTTTGATTTCGTTTGACGACATGTAAAACTCCCTCTAACAGGTGACTTTGTCTTCCTCAGAGGAAATGGAAGGGATAGATGTTTGTATTCATGACTACTGCTTGCGTGTTTTTTTCTTGGCAACCAAAGAACGAGTCTTTTTTAGATCACACACAACCTTCATCAAAGGTGTTTCATTGTGGCGTCGGGTCTGTCACGTGACTCTTCTAAAAGAAAGACTGACATTAGACGGGAGCCTGACGGGAGCCTGAAAATAGACGGGATCGCAATTTCAGCTCAATACCGTCAATATGTTGACTCAGTGGCTTACAACGTTGTATCATGTCTTGGCAATATTGTGGTACCAAATGAAACACGGATTATTGCTGAACAAGATACAGTCATTATTGTGACGTAATATGTCACCGTGGCAACTGGCAAGCCCTGTAAAAACACCCTTTATTTTGTCCTTAGTTGCTTATATCTCAAAAACGAACTCAGTGACCCCCAATTGTTTTATTTCTGAAAAGTAAACCAGAACGGCATGATGAAACTTCCTCAAAGTTTTAAAAAATTCTGTCTAGTGGATTCAGAGCCACCTTAATTTTGTTTTTGTTTTTTTTAAGGTAGCTCTAATCCTCTCGACATAATTTGTTTAAACTTTGCCGAAAGTTTCATCGTGGCCTTCTAATCACTTTTCAGCAGTACAAAAGGGGGTCACCAAGTTCGTTTTTGAGACATGAGCAACTAAATCCAAAATATAGGGTGTTTTGCTGGGTTTTCCCATTGCCAAGGTAACTTATTACATCTCAATAATGATCACATCTTCTTTGAAAATAATTGGTGTTTCATATGGTACCATAAAATTGCTCTTACGTCATACAGTGTTGTGGCGTTATTCGATCTAAACTGAGAGTCTTCTAAGCGTTGAAACTTAATACCAAATACCAACCTATGATTTGATATGAGTTAATTTGATTTGATTTCTGTACAGCGGTGTCCCCAAGTAGTGCCTCAGCGCTAAATACATTCGTCACTAATAAAGTTCATTATTATATAAACACCAATGAAATTCCAAGTGAGCTTTCGCGCGGAAACATGATATCTTCACACGTGAAAAGATCACTGACGTGAAAAGATCACTGTTGCTATGGTTACATATGAAAATCGCGCCTTTGGATGCCTTTCGTGAAATGATTTAGTATTTCATTGGTGTTTATATGATAAATAGAGCATATTACATTGCCGCTAGGAGATACGAAATATCTCTTCGAGTGTTTTACTTTTCAACATTCGAATTGAAATTTCGTATCTGCGCGCGGCCATGTAATATCCTCTATTTATTATTATTGCTACGGCCAGTGAGCCTCAAAATATATGGCTAGTGTCGGGAGATGGACTTCATTCCGCTCCGTGATTGTTCAAGTGGGCGAAGAAGGTGACCTAATTCCGTAGCCGCCAGATACTACCCCACGCTTTGCTCCGCATTTTGTTTTATTATTCACCACGTAATAAATCGTTTATCGATTAAGCCTCCTCGGCCAGTGGTCTGCGGCCGCAGTCTTGACCAAACAAGAATGGCCAAAGGCTGAAATGTCCTTTTTCCCTGTGAGCAACACATAACCATGACTCAGGAGCCTCATGACTTTAATTTGTTTACGCTTGTCATACTTCCGACCCCTTTTGAGCTGGTAAATATAATACAAGCAATGTAAAGAGAGAGAAACATCAGTAAAATACGAGAAGGCCGATTAGAAGAGCCAGGAAGAGTAAAAGATGTTGTGTTTGTCCCAGTTGTCTGGATTGGCCCTATGCTTTGAACTAGTTGCCTTTGCTTAGCTTTTGTGTATTTGTCCCTGAGCTCGCAATCGTTCTAGGTATATCACTTTACGGCTTTTCGCCCCCTATAGAGCACACACAAGAGGTAGAGATAGAGCGAGGCCTAAGAATAAGGGCATCTTTTCCGCTTGGAGGCCGCAAACGAGTGATTTAAATTTCCAAACGAACTCGAAACGATTTTAAAATTTTGAAACATCAAAATTCACTCGTAGACAAAAGGCTCCGATTCAGAGCCAAGGTGCAC
>OX421446.1:27052784-27057784 GCA_949126865.1 Montipora capitata
GGAGAATAAATAACATGAGAGATCTACCATTGCGATTACGGCAAAAATGGAATGGTCAGGCTACGCTTTGCCAAAAACTAAAGGAAATAGCTTGATTTAACATATTTCTCGTATGTCAGCTTCAGATATCGAGCAACTGGACAAGTCAGAACAAGACGCCCCGCCAATGGCGTTTACGCGGGATGCCTTTTTTGACAACAAAGTTGATTTCGTAAGAAATCAGGTCTGCAACTCTTAACAAGCTGGGATGAGATTAGCAGAAAAAGCCTTAAACAACCAAATTCAAGAACGAATTTGAATAAAAATGAGGTCAGGGGCGAAAATATCAACAACACTACGTTTTCTGGATGGCCTGCCACCAGGTTGTAACCCCAGCCAAGGTGACATGAAATTAAAACCTCCGTTTCCGAAAACCTCCATTAATTTGTGGTTGACCGTCCACCCTAAAACGATCGAAAACGGACGTTTTCAAAAACGAAGGTCCACGAAAACGGAGCTTTTCGAATAAGCTTTTAAAAGTGGAGACTTTTGAAAACGGAAGTCTCTTTCTAGAGTGGACGGCGAAAACGGAGTTTTTCAATTTCGCGTGACGTCATAATCTTATGCATGCTTCAATTTCCCTGGAGTTAAGACGTAAACAAAGCCTGGTAACAAATCTTTAGATTTCCGTTTTCAGTCTCTAGTGTGGACAACCGAATACGATATGAAAACCCTGATGTGGACGCAGATCTCTTTATCCGTTTCCAGGGAACCGAGGGTTTTTGGAAACAGGGTTTTTTGAAAACGCATTTGTGTGGACGGATATGGCTAACAAATGTGAAGCATCCACGTCATCCACTTTCTTTACAGAAATGAATGCTGCATCATTAATGAAAGTTGACATTGTTTTTCCCATGTTGTTTAATAAAAGGGTACGCATCATGTAGCTGTATTCAAAGAAACTGACATGGACCGGAGGTGTTTCTAAGATAAGTTATCTATGTACGACAAGTTTCAAAGTGCGGTGTACATCTGCAACGAAAAACGCTTATTAGATGTTTAAAATAAATGTTGAATAAACGAAGAATGTACTCTTATCTTCTGCTTTGCAAAAGGGGTGTACACTCAAGTCTTTGATGTAAGGATGCGTATATGAAGACAGGAAATGTTCAAACATTATAATTAACAATTAGACCCGTAGCCCGCAAGGGCGAAGGGTCTAATTGTTTTAGTATCACCCAACCAGTCGGACAGAAAAGGCAATAATAAAGTTAGCAATTGCAAGTTGAAAATATATTTATTTGGGAATAAAACGAAAGAAAGCGTCACACTTTTCGCTACTCGAGGACTATTACTAATAGTCCTCTAGTAGCGTAGCCAATCAAAATGCAGCATTTGCATTAGGGATGCATTAGGGGGACCAGGGATGGCGTAGTGGTGAGAGCATTCGCCTTGCAACAATGTGGCCCGGGTCCGATTCCCAGATTTTGCGTCATATGTGGGTTGACTTTGTTGGTTCCCCGCTCTGCTTCGAGAGATTTTTCTCCGGGTATTGTGGTTTTCCCCTCTCCTCAAAAACCAACCTATAATTTAATGTGTGAAGATTTGATTTGATTTGCTTTGATTTGATTTCTCTACATCTATTGTTTTCGCTCATTTGAATTAGATTCGTATAGTATTAACTTCGAGGATCGTAGCTTCACTTGATTTCATATCCGCAGTTCAATACATAATTTCATGTATCATTTTATTCATTGAGTCATTGATCACGGGGACATTAGAACCCACAAGTGACCAACTGCCAACGTCGGTGCCTTCATAGCTCCGTTAGTTAGAGCGTCGCAACCGGTATCGCGAGGTCACGGGTTCAAACCCCATTGAGATCCGGAAATTTTCAGGCTTCCGCTATGCAATTGAAAATAAAGTAAACTGTAAATCATGAGAAGTTCCACTCTTGACATCATCAGGTATTCTCTACTTGCACAAATCCCATAAGAAAGCGTTTTCTCTCACGTGACCAGCAGCAGTATTTGCATAAAAATAGAGTTTAATTCCCGGAAGAGTAGTTTGGTACACCATCATGGCCGCCATTTTAGATAGTTTTCAACATGAGGTCAACAAGGAAAAAAAGTTGTTGAAAATAAAAGTTTAGGTTAATATGGAATGAGGTAGGAAGAGTTGGTTTATATTTAAAAAAGGAATGTTATTCAGTTGATTGTATTAAAGAGGCTTGTATTCATAGACTTGCACCTTCCAATTTAATTTATAATTCGGAAGTTTTAAGGACAACGTGAGCGTACAAATGCGAATCTTTTATTCTATATTGTTACTCTGAGACCGCTCGTATAAATTCAATTTAGGATAATTCGCCAACATTGTACGAAGCGAACAAGATGAAATAACCGCGAAAGACTTATGATCGTGCAAAGTTACATTTTGAAGAGACGTTTTGGTCGCCGTCGCCGTAGTAGATCTTAAAGTCCCTAATGTTACGAATAGCAAACCATCCTTACTGCCAACACAGACACTCGCTTCCTTAGCGGAATTAAGATATGGGAGACAAACTTTAGCCTAGGCAGAAGGTCGCAAGACAGTTTGGAAGGAGGAACGAACGTCCCTAAAGGGTAGGGGAGGGGGGAAAACTTCTGCCACTCGAAGCTGAGCGCGTAACTTGGCAAAAGTAACCAAAAAAAAGACCAGAATAAAGAATCTTAGGCCCGTTTTAAACGTCGCATTTTACATGTGCCGAATCTAATGCCAATGAGAAAAATCTATTGTTTTCGCTCATTTGCATTAGATATGGCACATGTAAAACGCGACGTTTAAAACGGGCCTTAAATAAGCAAACAAAACCCCCGGGGAGTCATGGGCTAATGATCTATTCCCAAGAGCCCTAAAATCGAATTTCGTCAGAATTTGGGCAGTGAGGCCCGGTTCAGACGCCGATCTTTTCATGAGCCGAACATAATTCCTTGAATTAAGTACATGGAAAGATCGGCGTCTGAATCAATTTGGAATGGCTCACCCGTTCTTCCCGCCTGGCTTAGCCGGAATTTCGCCTTTGGAACGCCTTTGATTCAGACGATCCTAATGCATAAATTATTATAATGTATTTCGCAAGCTGTTTACCTCACAGAGCATGCGTACTGGAGGTTGTACACGTCACTCGCTCAAAATGGCTACGTGAAGAGCTACTTAATATGCTTGTCAAAGTAGCATCAGCGAAGATGATATGTGTGGTTCGTGTTTTTCTAACACAAAAGCAGCAGCATGAGAAGGCTAACATTTAACAGCTGCTGTCTTCTTGCAAACATAAAATGCAATGCGGTCTGCATCTTTTTTCTTCGAATTACCGCTTTCTTCCACATGGCACGTAGGTTAGCAGCATCCGCCATGTTTATTTACTACTCCTGAAAACTGCTGACCATTTTCCCTGCTTTTACTGGAACTGTATTAGGAACAGCCAAAAAGAACGGCGTCTGAATCAACAGGTGTACTTTTGATAATTTGGGTCGGTCCAAATTCGAATTGAGTTCGGCTCATGAAAAGATCGGCGTCTGAACCGGGCCTGAGAATACTAAGGCCCGTTTTAAACATCGCATTTTACATGTGCCGAACCTAATGCAAATGAGAAAAATCTATTGTTTTCGCTCATTTGCATTAGATTCGGCACATGTAAAATGCGACGTTTAAAACAGGCCTAACTGGTCAATGTTAGCAACTCAATGTTCTCAAAAGGAATGGGTGAACGAGGAAAAAGACATCAGACATCACCATGGATATACTTGTTTCGTTTATCAATAAAATTTTTAAATTGTTCAGTAATTTACTTCTAATACAGGAAAACTGAGAGATAGGAAAAATAAACAGTCAAATGACAATTATCTTTCTTTAAAGTTTTAAAACAGGAATGAATTTGGAACGAGGCCACGGAGATATTGAGGTTGACATCACATAGTCACACTGCACTTTGTAGTGGACTTCCATGCGTTTTTCTGTCAAAGGGCTGACTTAATCCAAGTCATGATGTTGGGTCAGGAATGGTAGAGGATTCGTTTTTGGGTCTTGTTGACCATTAACATTGACTGGATATGCCCCGCATGGAATTGAGCGTCCTCTTGGCCAGCGCGTATTGTCTGGGATTCTTGGTGACCTTGGCTGCATCCAATTGGATGCGTTCCCGAGCATGGTAGGCTTGGACGTGTGCTTGACGTCATTCTTCCAAGTCTCAACCTTGCGGTTAACTGCTGGTCTCCTCTTTAAGGCTGGGCCACGTGTCGACGTATGAGCGGAAGAGACGTACACTGCACTGCTTGAAATGCCAGAGCTGTTGAGAAAAATAACAGAACAAGTGGTGAGTCAAAATGACGTTTTGGATCCTTTGGACCTCTGCGTAGACACTTACCTCGTGGACATGCAGGATGAATTCTGCCCACCAAAGCATGCTGCACGTCCATGTGGTGACAGGTCAACAACTTGTGCAGCAAGGGGTGGTCAATTTTTTCTTCCACACAGGCATGGCACAACTGGAAGGTCAACCTGTCATGACTGCGGTAGGGTGGCATGGGTCCTGCCAAGCAGAAGAGTATGGCTGCCGGTGCGTTGAGGGGGGCAGGTGTAGTACACGTAGAAGCATCTGTACAACTCCCCTTGGAGGTAAGCAAAATAGGCAAAGGCCCAATTGGCATTGATGGCAACCATCTGAAAACAAGAAACAAAACTGTGAGGAGTCGATCAAAAGAAAAGCGTTAAAACATGATCCAACTTTTTTTTTTAAATTTGACACAAAACACTACTTACATTACAAATACGTACACTACATCACCTACGACCACTATTTACATACTTACTTACGAACACTTACACTTGAAAACACACCTATTTACAATACTTGCTACACCACTTACTTACACTTAGTACAAATTATTTACAAACATTTACTCTCAATCAATAACTTACAATACTTTCTTTTACAATGCTTACCTATAATAGCTTACAATAACTCAGTTACGTAATTTTTG
>OX421446.1:27060284-27070284 GCA_949126865.1 Montipora capitata
TGTAATAGGCAGCTAACCGCATACTGACATGCACGAGAACTGAGTGATTAATCAAAGAGGGCGAATAAAGTAAATTAAATCATGTAAATTTCTCAACCTTGTATTTAAAATTAATCTTATTAACAAATTCAGACAAAATAATCGAGCTCTCTTTTAGCTTGTTTGAATAGATGTAATACATCATGTATAAAAAAGTATAATTAAACTTTCTTACAGCTCCATGCCCAGCAAAGCTTTGCTTGAACAAGCCAAACACTATTTCCTTAGGTTCTGGATTGAAACTAGTATTGTTTGTGGAATTAAATCACCCCACCACTTGACCAATAAAAGACGAAGTGAGTTGGCAGTCAAGAAAAGTGTGATCTATGGAATCTGATTCACCGCAATACAAGCAGTCACTTTCACTTTTAATTCCAAATCTTTTCAATTCCTTTTTGGTCACTACAATTCGGTGAAGAAGTTTAAATTTAAATTCTCTTAACTTAGTTTCCTTACATGTTTTATATGACATCTTAAAAGATTCTCCCCATGAGGCACTGTCAATTGAAAGTATTTTACTTCAACGCTGTAAGCCAGCTGGAGTTGACTGCTGTAGTTTAAAATTCAAGAGCCGATAAAAATCTCGACATTTTCATTTCTCAAAATTTAACACTATGTTCTCATCTAGCATAAAAGATGGGGCCCCTTGGACAAAACCCTCCACGCTCGTGTTATCCATCTCTACCACTTTTTTAGACATAAAGCTTGGTATTGCGCTTAAAACTTGATAGTACTCCAGAGAATTTGATTTACAATTATACTTCGAAAGAAATTCTGGAAAGGTAAGGTAGCAGCCTGATTCATGAAACAGATTATTAACTGAAACAACACCTTTCGAAAACCACTCCTTAAGAAAAATAGGTTTACCATCTATTAGAATATCCTGGTTGTTAAACAGGAGATTTTCTTTGCTATAATTATAATTATAATTATAAAGAGATTTAAGCTTGGAAAGAAAGAGCGTCCCTATAAAATTTTGGTAGGCCTACTCAGTATTTTGTATGGTAGTTAAATCTTAACAGAAAGCGAAGACTACCACATTTTCGAAAGAAATGCTCAGTTTTCCAGTTGCTTTTAGTATTTTGTAACAGCCTTGGTATCCATGCTAACCTTAATGACTTGAACATTACATCGACATCTATCATTCGCAAGCCGCCTTTGTCATATTCTTGATACATAGCATCCCGTTTAATTTTATCTCTTTTATTTTTCCAAAGACATTTGAGGAGTCTACTTGTTACATTAGCAGGAATATCTGTAGGAACGTTAACTATAGATGCTGAATATATCAAAGGCGACAAACCTAGGGATTTTGCAATTAATACCTTGCCATATAATGTCAAAGCTCTACAATTCCAAATATCAAGTTTAGACTGCATTTTCTGTATTTTAAGTTTAAAGTTAAGTTGGTCATTTCCTTTCTCATTATAAGATACATAAATTCCCAATATTTTAGTCGGTTCTCGCACCCATTTCATCTCCAGAGGTCTTGTTTTATTGTTTCACCATCTTCCAAGCCACATTGCCTTTGTTTTACCAATATTAAGGTGCAACCCTGAAAATTTACTGAAAATATTAACTTTGTTCAGAACTGCACTAACTGAGTCAAGGTCACGACAAAAGAGATTGGTGTCATTAGCGAACTGGGTCAGCTTGATTTCATTTCCAAAGATAACTATTCCTTTTATATTTGTATCTTGTCGAATATTGTTAGACAGATTTTCGACAGTCAAAATAAATATGGTGAAAGAGGGCAACCTTGTTTCACTCCTCTTAAAGGCTTAAACCAACTTGTCAAATATCCATTGTTCATAACTGCACTCTCTATATCCTTATAAAACAATTGAATCCATTTAACAATTCCCTCACCGAAATTATACCCCTCTAAAGCTGACTGGATACAGGACCACTCAAGGGAATCAATGTTTGTTCCATAATGTCACTAATCAGTCTGATGTTCTCTCCAATATACCTTCCTTTAACGAATCCAGTTTGATCATGTGAATGGACAAGTATGTTTAGGATTGGTTCAATTCTCTTCGCTATAGCTTTAGATGCAATTTTATAATCAACATTCAATAATGTTGTTGGTCTCCAGTTATATAGATGTGTTAATGACTCATCCCCTTTGGGTAATAGAGTGATCACACTTCTGCGCTGAGATATTGACAGTTGCCCAATATCGTAGGCTGCATTAAGGCCTTCAACAAGATCATACCCCACCAAATCAAAGAAGTGTTTATAAAATTCCGCCGTAAATATATCTTCGCCTGGTGATTTTTCATTTGGTAAGGTTTCTAATATCTTCTGACACTCTTCAAATGTCAGGTAACCCTCTAAAGACACCTTTTCCTCGTCTGAAAGTTTGGCATTTCTACATTTTGTGTAAACTTATTAGAACTTTCTTGGGGATGATCCAGTAATATTTTGGACCGATAAAGATCACTATAATATTGTTCAATTTTCGCCAAAATTCCCTTATTATCCTTTATGGATGCGCCCTCCTCGGTTTCAATTTCATTAATGACCTTTCGGTTGTAATTCCTTTTTTCTAGGTTGAAAAAATACTTGGTCGCTTTCTCTCCGTTTTCAACCCAGTTACACTTAGCTCTAAATATAGTTGCTTTACTTTTCACTTCATAGATTAGTTTAAGTTCGTTCTTAAGCTCGTCATATTCATTTAGTTCTTGATCCACGTTATTCAAATCAGCGCTATGACATATTATTTTATCCAACTTATCCAACCGCTCCTTTATTTCTCTTTCGTGTTTTCTAACCAAACTCGCCTTTCCTTTGGCAAAGGAGATTGTAACATTCCGGATTTCCACCTTGAGCATTTCCCAGAAAAGTCACGGAACATTGGGTACAATTCACGAATCTTAGCGCTATACTCTTCAGTTAATAAAGAATTATTAAATTTCCACCACAATTTCTTTTGTCCATGTCAACAACAGGTATATTAAATTGTGATCCGGTGCGATAGACGGTCGTATGTCGACCTCTCTTACAAAGTTTTTCAATTTTTTGGAAATGAGAAAAAAAACTATTCGTGATCTCATCTTCAGAGATTTTGACACGTAAGAGAATTTCTTCGCATTTGGATGACGAATTTGAATAAGTTTCTTGTAAAAAACAGAAAGTTGCCTTTTGATCTCTTAAATACTTCGCCTCTTGATTTGATCCCTCAATCCCCGTAAATTTAAAGAAATAATACCACACCTTAGTTTCTCTTGCATGCAAAGAAGTCAGTAAAAAAAGATAAACAAAAACACGACAAAGTTAAAGCAAATAATAATAATAATAATAATAATACACAGAACGCCAACAGATAGATTTCTAAAAGACCTCAATTTATAGCGTTATATACCCTCTCGCGACGAAAAGCTCTAAACGAGCTCTCTTTCATCCCCCTCCCTCCCAAAGACCAAAAAAAAAAGGATTTAAACAGAAGACATTTCAAAGCATAATAAAAATTATAATCGAGATACCTAAATTTTCTGGTGGCAGTTATAAATCATTGAAGCCGTTTTCATCAACAATCCTGGTCGGAGACCCTTCTGGGAAAGTTCTAACGAAAACCTTACCGTCGATAGTCCAGAAGCTATGAATAGCGCTATCCTGTCGCATTTTGGCTGCTCTGGCCTCGAGACCTCGTCTATAAGCTGTCAAGCTTTCATTAATAAAAATACGTGATGACTCAGCGGCCGAAGTGGTATTCGCGAAACTAGGAAATATATCTTTCAAACCTATGTTTTTCAGTTTAGTTCTCTTCTTGCACACGTTCGTTTTAGTTTTATGGCTGATGAATTTAGCAATGCTACAAGTTTTACCTTTCCGCTTGATTTTGTGTGAGATGTCCATGTCAGTTAAGATATTTCTACGTCCAGAGCTCTCGCCAACCTCGACACAGCTTCATCTGTTGACACGTACGCCGATTCCCGGTATTCCATAAATTTCCAGCGAAGACTTTCCACTGTACTGCTCTAGTTCATCCAGCTCCACCCACATTCTTGATGTATTATCTTGTTCATCCTTTAACTTTTTCCTCGTTTGATAAAGTTCAGTCCTAAGTGTTTGATTTTCACTTATGACCTTCGCAAGCTTCGTCTTAAGTTGCTCAATGTCGCGGCCATGTGACTGAAAAGTCGCTCTAAATTGCCAGAGCTCTTCTCTAAGATAAGCATTGTCCTGTTATATTGCCGCCACAGAGCTTTCCAGATTAACTAAAATATCTCGCGATTGCGATAGCGTTGGTTCTTCTTGAATGGACGCATCACAAGTTGCGGTATCATCTTCTGCCATATTTCCTTCGACTTTCTGAGATGGAGAAGACTGAGTATTCAGTTTTTTCACTTCCTTCGGCGATTCTTCCAAGGACCCACGGTCTTCCCTTTTATTCTTTCTAGTTTTCGTCATTTAATTCGACTCTTGAACATCCCAACAAACGCGATGGAGGGAGGGGAATATGTCCTACTCAAAAAACACGTCTGTTCCAACAGACACCCCGCGTATGCACCCTCGCGTTTAACAATATTGAAGGAATCTATATTAGTCCGCGAAAACATTAAGTCACTTACAAGGGTCACACCAGTGTTCACATAATTGTGATAATAAATCGGTTTCCGATCTATCCTTATATTGCAATTGCTCCAAATTACTGAATCAAAAGATGCTGTTTCCGTTGCATGTTTTAAGCAGAATTCGGAACACTGCAGCATTTCTGAATAAAAAATTGAATTGATATGATAATCGTGAATGAAGAAAGAAAAAACCTTGCAGTCGTAGAGACTAGGAGCGGTGGCCAACCACCACCGTTCATCTGGTCCATTGGGTCACAGCATCAACACACTTCCCCTTAGAGAGCCTGGCAACTTGATCACAGCGTCGTTGGTTCTGGGTGGGATTGGTCCACTTGTGACGTTTGCTGTGGTCAAGGGTGATTTGGAGAAGCACAAAAGAGATGGCAAGGCGTATGAGCAACACAGTTGAGCATCATCGTGACGGAATTGGATGGCACACCATTGCATCTGTTTGAGACCGGCAGAGGTCTGGTGACCCGGCAAGTGGGCCTTCTTTCTTCTGGTGCCTACTGTTGCTCAGCCGCATGTGGACGAACGACAAGAAAAACGAGTCGTCCATCTCGAACTGCTGGTTGGAAGTAAGCATGGTTTTCAGATTTCCAAACAATTGGTCCACACGTTGACTGTGGGGACTGACGGCCCAAGAATGGGATGCCCAACCAACATAGGCAATGGCTAACAGATTTGAGGCCAGGGACAGGTAGACATGGTCATCCACCAAGTCCTTGCACCAGCACGTCAGCCAAATGTTGTATGGGGATGAAGACACCCACTTGACATGGACATAAATGGAACACGTTCACGAAGGCCCATCCTCACACTACATCAATCGACAAGAGGTTCCCGTCGAAACTCTCACCAGCCAACCACGGGCCAGCATTGCAGTAGCAGCCCCTCCCAATTGGACTTGATGTACGTATTCATGCTTGAGGGCTTCGGCCACTTTGACCAGTCTTTGGTCGTCTTCTTCATTGCACCAGTAACGCTCCATGATGCAAGTAAAGAACAATGATAGGAAAAACCATTAGGCGTTCTTTTTTCGTAAACTTGTATCATGTGATGTCGTGGTGTAAAATCACTTACCTCGACCAATCATGTGTGAGGTCACTGGCCCCTTCATCTAGGGAACAGTGTCTTGGGATACCCTATCGAACAGAGGGATGGGGCTGTTTCTCTCATTTCTTTTACGGTCTCTCCAACCCAATCATGGGGCTCATCCAAAGCACCCTCCCGATTAGGGTATGCAGCCCATCCCCTCAAATCCTGCTCCCTAAGATGGGTTGAGGAGGGTGTCATTGGAGACCACGGCAATGGTTGACTGACAGTCATGCCTTACAAAGACCCAGCTGTCTGTTGCGCCCATGTAAGTACATGGAAAGTGGCTAACCCCAATAAAGTGAAGGCTCAAAAAGCTAGGAACCAGGCCCAACAAGCTCTTGGTAGCACTGAATGTCGACAACACGCCAAGCATTTGCAACACAAGCCAACACGTTACACTGCAAACAAGTGATGGATCCTGGCCTTGCAAAAAGAGTATAAAACCGATTACGCAGCCAAGAAAACACGCACCCTGGCCCAGTGGAAAGACTACTATGCCCCCAGCAAGGAACGGCTCCTGGCCCATAAAAATACCATCATGCCATCAGCAAAGAAAAGTTGCTAGCCAGGTGGAGAGAATACTGCATCGTCCAAAAAGAACCAGTCCGGGTGTGACAAAAGGAGTACCATGTCACCCACGGAAAACGACTCCAGGTTTAACAGAAGGATTACCAACAGGGACCACAACAAGTCGGTTTGAACATGGAAAAATTGCAGTTTGCTTAGCATCGCCAGATGGAACAGTGGATCTTCATTGGACAGGAAAAGTGTTGGACGCCATAACTGAGACCATGGAGCAGGAGATACTGGCACAAACACCTATGGTTTCGTGACCTAAGCCAAAATCGTTTCATCTGACAACGAGGACAGGTTGGAGTACCATTCTGAGGACACCTCCTCATTTCATGACGACGAAGTCAACGTGACACAGTGTGAGTTACAACAAATTGGTACCTATCGGGCTTCAGTCAAAGCGCAAATAGAAAAAGCTTGAGGAAAGATGTCATGTGTCAACGACATCCTAGCAGACATGCATCGCCTAGCCTCCCCTGATGCAATCTTGAACTCAAGCGTTCCTACACGCACTTCGAACGAGAGGTCGATGACGATGACAAAATGCTCGGCCCCTGTCAGATGTTGCTGTGGGAGACTTGTTGGATGATTTAGTTGATGGGATATATACAATGCCAGTTTAAAAAAAGTCAAAAGAGCTGATAATATATGCCCACATGAGATGAATTCCCACGAAAGTGGTCAAGCTTTTGTGACCGATAAGACCTCTGAGTCATGTTGAGCAGCGACCGACGTTCACAGCCCTCTGCCTTTCACACCCGCTTTTAGCAAGGCCCTCCACCGCCTTACATTTTACACCATGTTTCAATGCTTGTACTACCGCCTGTCTTGCCAGTCAGAAGGACTGACTGCTGGTGCTGCACGAATCCCTGACTAAAAGGATTCCAAGGTGATGGAGGCTCTGATCTTGATCTGCTAATCTGTCAACCTGTTAGTAGTGGTTTTACACCCGTATAGACCCATTTGGACAGTTGGAAATCCTGCAATCTGATTGGTCCTTTCAAATTTTTAATGGAATGCATCACACGTTTATTGGCGGATTCAAACATGACGTTGTAGCACTCTGTTAGAGCTGTCAAACAAAATATAATGAGATGCAAGAAAGGATGACGTCACTCATTTTTTTAAAAGAGAAGTGATTTTACTGGGAGGCAGGAAAACCCTTACATGGTGGGATGGAGGTCTGGCCAGCAGGCGTCCATCTTGCAAAAGAGGACGAAGACAAAACGAACGTTAAAGATATATAGATGTCACACATGGGGATTGGACAAAAGGGAATAACGTCATGCAGGCCTGGACCATAGCTTGGACAGGAGAAAAGAAAAAGTAATGAAAAAAAAGGAGACAAAGTAGGTTTTTTTACGAATCAAAACGCTTTAATGTGTACAACAAAAACACCTTGGTGCAAGTGGGAACGTAAGAGGCAGCCTAGGACTGAAACTCGCCCCTAACAACCTCTTGACTCCCAATATAAATAAAAGGGTTCAACAAGGAATGACTTGGTTAAAGGAAAAGAGGACGGCACGAATTCAGCGCCAAACCTTGAGAGGATTTTGTTTTATCATGTCTGGGAGGGCTGCTTTAAGGGCTTCAATGTGGAAACGTTCCTTGCTATCCGTTCAAGTCATGATGTCATCATCAAGGGCTACAGGGTGAAGCATGAAAAGCTTGAAATCCCAGGCAATGTACCTCTCGTTCTCCTTCACTTCCCAAATGATCTTGGATATGCGCCGCTTCAGTTCTCTTTGGACGTCATAGACATTGGGGTAGATACAATGTTTGAATTCTCAAAATCTGACGGCGTACAAAATCCCACCTTGGATCTGGTTGACTCAAAATGTATTTGGTTTGGCATCGCAATACTTGTCCCACTCGCCCTCATCCATACATTTCACATAAGGTCTTCGATACCATTCTGAGGGCAGATTAACATCAGTTTCATATCCCACAGAGTCTGAATGACGTTCATCATCCCGAGCAGAGAATGGGTTGACAGCAGTGCAGGCATTTCCATCATTTGTGGTTCTGGGTCACTCCGGTTTTCCCCTCTTCTCAAAAACCAATATGATTTGATATGTACTAATCTGATTTGATTTCACTGGTGCATGACACCACAAGCTATTCAGCTTTAAACATTGTCGTGTGGAAATAAAGTTTTATTCTTGTTATTGTTATTAGCGGAGCACCATAGTTAAGAAAATATGGTAACCCATCGATGCGAGAAAAGTTGGTTTTATAGCTACGACGTCATGTACGTCCGTACGTCCACCCCTCCATGTATGCCAATGTGACCAATATCATGCTAGTTTACAGCATACATCTTTGATATTGGACATCCATCTTTTGATTAATTGACACCTGTCAAAACAAGGTATCTGCTGACCAGTATCACGTGACCATATCGCGGGCTCAGGCTTAGAGCTCACCGAGGCCAGGTGTTTTTTTTAAGTTGACCGCTGACCAGGTACTGGTTTTCGATTGGATTGCAGGCTCAACCCAGGTTAAATCACCTGAACCAACGGACTAGTGGACCATGCCAACAGTGCCTTGGATGCCAACAATACCGAGTTTGTGTACGTGACCAAATTTGGGTCACACGATGCTCAAGCAGATGAAATTCTGGTTCAATGGGACCTTGATGAGCGAACAGACCAACACGTAGGCCTACATGGCTTTTTTTGGAAACGCTGCTGAATCACAACTGAGATAGACTGTGAGCAGTCCCTTCATAAATCAGTTGAGTGGCCCGCTTTTCTGAGGCAGTCGTGATTTGTCACGCAATCAAATAAAAGGACCAAGGGAGGCTTGGGAAGAGGAAAAAAATAAGGGACTGCACCCGTTGCAGTAACCAACAAGTTCAGAAAGACCAAAGCTGTTAATGTAATTAATGTAAGTAAACACTCAAGAGAACTTCAGTGGGAATATTTATGTGCATATCGAATTCAATCAACTATTGCGAAAGAAACCACAGAAAATTGCTATATTTACTTTGAATTTAATGAGCGACACTCCAAAGAAGCCCCGGTAAAAAGAGTGATAGAAAAGCTAAGCAAAGAGAGGCCTCAGATTTCTGACAGATTTGCAGAATAAATGTTGAATGTTAGAGTGTTTTGGCAAGTTTCGATGGTGTGATGTTCGTCCACAGTTACCAAGGACAAATTCTTGTTTAGAGCAGAGGACTCGTCAATTATGAAATCTGAAGTCAGAAGGCTCAATACTTGTTTGAAGCCATTTCCTTTAACAAATCCCCTTTCTTCTCGAAGACAACTACCCATAGATAATCCTTCTGCAAAGGCCATATTGTGCTTAATATCAAAGCACAATCTGAGAAGAAGTAATTAACTCGCCCGAAAAATTCTGACAGAGGTGCATTGTCAACGGACCAATCCGAATTTCCCATTGCTGATGCAACGGAATATTCTGAACGCGTTGGTTGCTGCAGCAGGTGCAGTCCCTTATTTTTCTCCTCTTCCCAAGCCTCGCTCTGTCTTTTTATTCGTTTGCGTGACAAAACACAACTGCCTCAGAAAAGCAGGCTGCTCGACTGATTTATGAAGGGACTGCTCACAGTCTACAACTGAGATGAAGGGGAGATGTTGTTGGCCCTCAAGGATGGGTGAATTATTTGAAAGTCATCCCAGGCCTGCAGGCCAACAACGACATTTGCACAATCGTAGGATGCCTGTATAATCAGAACACGCCCTTGAAGA
>OX421446.1:27075284-27082784 GCA_949126865.1 Montipora capitata
GACGTAAAACTCATGAAATGAATTGTTATGCTGCGTTCTTCCAACAGATTAGCATTCCCTTTTTCATGAAGAGATTAAATCTGTTAACGACTTCGACGCGTTTAGGTGATTAATACTGGGCAATAGTTTTGAAGTTCTTTATTTGCTTTTGTCTGTTTTGTAGCAATAGTGCTGGTTTACGGTTTATTTGTGGATTTTCTGCAACGTGAATGCATACCGGTAATTTCTTGACGCCGGACGTGGGGTGGAAAATGCGGGCCGTTGTTTGTACATTTTTTGGGCGTATGTGTTTTAATGAGTGCTGGTGTGGAAGGGGTTTTTTCAACGTAACTCTTAGAATTCGTACATGATAGAGTAAGGTAGTAGAATTTTAAGTCTGACTTTCCAAATTAAAGATGGAACTGCAAGTCATAAGGATACGGTGTTGGCTGGAGACTTTGTTAAGCGGAAAGCAACTAAAAATGCTGCTATAATCGTCACTTTGTTCTTAGATAGGAAGCAATGATTTTGCAAATATCATTGCTTGTGCGTGAAGGATGGAGTTGTTGGGAAAGAATTTGCCCGGCATTTTTGTTTCCGTGTTAGCAGCCAATTTCTCGTTTCAGTATCACAGGAGTTGTCGTTCTTTAATAAACACTAACTGTTTTCAAGTGAAGCTATGATCATCGCAGTTATGAACGCAATGTTTGCAATTGCGTAAAGAAGCCTGAAAATTTCAGGACTTCAACGGGGTTTGAACCCGTGACCTCGCGATACCGGTGCGATGCGAATTTTTTAGGCTTCCTTACGCAATTGCAAAAATTGCGTTCATAACTGCGAGGATCATAGCTTCACTTGATTTCATATCCGCAGTTCATATATGATCCATTTCATATATCATTTCATCAGTAACTGTTTTGATGGTATCGCTTTGTGTTGGGAATTGAAGAATTTGAAACAGTCATGGGGTATGCGTGTAAATGTGTTTATTTAAAAAGTTATTACACAATGAAAGGAAGAAGCATAAAAGTCCTATTTGCCAGCAAATATTTCCTTTATGCCGTCTTTTCCCCTATAATGTATAAGGACAACCCAATAATGCTGCCTTGCTTGAGCTATGTTTCTGCGCAAAAATGGAACCAATCAACAATTGGAGTAAAAGGCTACGGGAAAAGTCCCATAGCCCCATTTATTAAAAAGAATACTGCTCAATGAAATCCTAGATAAAACGTTTGACCCAGTAAAGGTGAGGGCACTGAAAACTCCAAAGCATGTGACACCATTTTTGGGATGCTTTTAGGAAGCTTGCGGAGATTTTCGCTACACTTGGATGTTTTGAGGAAGCGTACGACGATTTTGCTACGCTTTAAGAACGAAGTATTCAACATTTCGGAGCGATATTACAGTCAATCATTATTTCTGTTTCTGAACAGCATGTTGTCTGGGTATTAAGGACACATTCGCAACATTTGTGATTGCTGTTGTGGTCGATGTTTATAATTTTCTATGCGTATATCGATATTTTAGTCACTATATGTTTTGAGGAAGTGTACGGCAATTTCGCGACGCTTTAAGAACGAAGCATTCAACATTTCGGAGCACTATTGCAGTCAGTCATTATTGCTGTTTCTTAACAGCATGTTGTCAGGGTATCAAGGACACATATTCGCAACATTCGTGAATGCTGTTCTGGTTGATGTTCATAATTTTCTACGCGTATATCGATATTTTAGTCGCTACTCTTTGAGAACGAAGCATACAACATTTTTGAGCAGCACAACCTCCTTTGTTCATCGAAGCTTTTCTTTCTCTCACCACCTGACACTTCCAAAAGTCGGGTCATCACGACCTAATCGGATCGTCACGATCCATCGAGATATTTGAAGCCGCTCCAGGCAGTTTGACTTCCGGCAGTAAATCTTACTTCCTTTTTAAACTTCACGACCCGACATCCGGTGAGTCGGGCCGTCAACAGCAATTGACGACCCGACTCAGTTCATGTATATTGGACATGTGTGGAGGAAGGTAGAGGACGACACCCTACAAGTGTTTCACAGAAATGACCTGTCGAACATATTTTAGAATGGTTAGAGGTGTTGGCGTAAAACAAGAAGTGGTACATGATGGCTCTTGCCCACAATTTGCAAGGGAATGATTCGTACATTGTTGTGAAATGATTGACACCACTGAAACAGAACTTTATGCACTGATGGTAAGTTATTCAACTCAAAACGAGTAGGCGCAGTTCATCAATTCAATGTCATTCTTTGCCATGCCTCTCGCATCCTTCACCAACACCTTCAGCCTCCATCAGTTCAATTCCCCCGGCCACGCTGACTATGTGGGTCTAATGCCACCTCAGGAGATGTACACACCTGACACCATGTCCAAAGTGGGCAAGGCCGATTTCGACTAGTGGTGTGACACTCAAGTGGCCGCCAGCACCATGTTTGACATGCAGCATGACCTTGTGGACGATTACATCTCAAACGTCAAGTTACTGTGAGAGGGATGCCTGGTCTTTCATCAGGAGTTTAAAGACCGAATGCAGCTCTGTCCCTTCAATAAAGTGACCATCGCACACGGCACATCAGTACAATCTGCCTCTCAATCGAGATGGGGTGTTTTTTTTTCAGCACGGGTTCCCCCAATGTTTCTGACAATGCAATTCTAGGTTTGGTTGGGTGATTGTTGCATGGACGATGCGTACCAAACACCCTTGGTGCATTTAAAAAACATCATCTACCATGGCGTCCACATCAAATCCATCTGGGAATGCAAGTGGCGGGCCTTAAAGGATTCGATCTGGAGGTGGTCGTGTCCATCCAAGCTCAACAAGTGCCTGCCCCCTTCCAAGCCCACGATGTCTTCTTCAGAGGGTGTACCAATGCCACCACTGCTACTACCAGACCAACATGGAGCAAGGCGAAGAGATCTGGTATATGGATTACACCAGCTTGCACCAGTAGGTCAACAAGTACAGTCGCTACCTTGTTGACATGTCATGTTCCTCTACGAACCGGGCACCACCGACCTCTCCCAGTACTTTGGTCTGGCCCATGATCCTCCCACGGCAGGACTTGTCCCATCCCATGCATGGAACGAGACATCTACAAGCCGCTGCACAACAAGACCCTCCTGTGCGACCACACTGATTACCAACAGGCCTTGACGTGTACCTGGTGCACCCCCAAGTTCCTGAAAGCCATGGAAAGAGGCTACCAAATCCATCACGGCCATGAAGTCTGTCACTTTTCCAAAACTCAAGTCGGTTGTTTGCTGATTACATCAAGATCAAATGGAAGCTTTGAGCTGGCCCAGCGAATGTGACATGGACGAAAATGGAAGCAAATGCATGGATGATTTTGCGTGGCATGAAGGCATTTGCTTGGGTTCGGACAAGATCGACAAGAATCCCAGGCAGTGTTCCTTGGCCAAACTCATGCTGAATTCAATGTGGGGCAAATTTGGGCAACGGGACAACCTGATGTATGTCAAGGAATTCACAGAACCCCATCCCTTTTTTTCTGTTCATGGATTCTGACCAGCACGACATTCAGGATGTGAGTTGTCTCGAGCAACAATGGGTGGAAGCGCATTACCGTGAGGAGGCCCACTGCCATGCCACAAATCTTCACACCAACGTCACCACCATGACTATGTGCTGGGTTCGTATACGATTGTACGAAGTCTTGGAATTCTAAGAAGACCGAGTCTTGTATTACGACACCGACTTGGTTATCTACATCCATCAACCCGACCAATCCAACGTCACCTTGGGCACGCATCTTGGCGAGTTTACCAGCAAACTTGACCTTGATCAGTTCATCGTCGAATTCTGTTTGGGCAGTCCTACGAACTACGGGTACAAGTGTAACAACAGGAAAGTGGCGTTCAAAGTGTGTAGTTTCTCACTCAATGTGGAGGGAGCAGCACAGCTCAACTACGAGGTCCTGCACCAAGATCTTGGACAAACTCTTCTACCCTTTGGAGGTGCCTCACAAAACACACATCCATCAAGCACCCAGGATCGTGCAGAAGCCTAAAGAGTAAACCCTGTACCCCACTCCCGCCCACAAAGACTACCAACTGGCCTTCAACAAACGCCTGCTGGACCCACCAATGGCCATCACCTATTGCTACAGTTATGGAGGCATGGCGGATGATGGCGACGAGGTGCCCTTGGACTAAACAGACGTGACCAACATCAACTCTCTCATGAAATTCCTATCGGACGAGGCCGCGTAAATGTTGTAAATAATTCAGGAGTGGTTGCCCTCACGGGGATGTACCCTCCCAAAAAATTGGGGCGAGCCCCAGGTCACCTCTCACGTTCCCGCTTGTAATGTACATGACAAAATTATTCCATCAATACTTGCACCCTCCCATGGTTTCGAACATGGCAATGGCATTTATGGGTTCATCCACGGAAAACCCATCCAACTGGCTTCGTCCCTCAAAGACCCTCGATAATTCTCAACACAACCAGGTGATCATCGCATGCATTTGCACACTTTCGAATAAGGGAGATTGACAACACAATCCAATGCCATTCCAACAGATGTTGCCAGGGTTGTATGCATGGAATGATGCAAGACAAAAAAGAAAAATTACAAAGGCACCCTCACCCTTCAACTCTTCAATTGGGAAAGTTTAGTAAATCTGCAACAATCTCATCCATTTCCAACCTTGGAAACGTTAATGCAGGAGGCCCGGCTTGATGACAGGTGCCCGGTCGAGGAACCTGCAAATGTTTTGCTCCAACTTGCGCTGACTCTTCCAAATGGTCAGGGGCTTCCGACTCTTCCCGACTTATCTTCCGTGATTGGGATGGTTCCTCTTCCCTCACTCTCCAAATGCCCGACGGTTTCTTCCAATAGTCTTCAAGAACAGGCCACAGCAAGTGGACTGCAGGACCTATGGGTTGAGCTTGTTGTACCCAACAGATCCCTACAGGATGGGAGGTCCAACCATTGGAAAAATTCAAAACGATCCTTCTGATGATGATGGAACACAGGCAACTTGTGAAAGAGACACATCATAATAGTAGTATGGGGGTATGAGACCATTTTTGCAAAAATGATCTCGTACAACCCCAACTCCTATACTAGTCCAGGTGCTGGACACAAGCATGAATACTAATATTGATTACTAACTTTTTGGGGCTTTTATGCATTAGCATAAAAGCCATGGGAAAGTGAATTTTGTTTAACAAAGTTAAACAAAAGAGGATGGGGTGCTTGCAGGGCATCCTCTTTTTTAATAAATCCAAGATTAATTAAAAACAACTATCTGTACAAAAACTGCAATCAAATTTTGAAAACAAATATTTAAAACAAAATTTAAATCAAACCTTAATACAAATAATTTATACAGCTACTGAATACACCCCATTTTCTGATGGATTTAAGGTGACAAACGTTAATACAAAAACTGAAATCAAATATTAATCACAAAACTTGATTTTCAAAAAACTATATGTTTACTAAATTATAAAGTACATTTATGAGTAAACTTTGTCATTTAGATTGCTTTAGTGTGTTGATTGTAAATAAAATACAAAAAGTATTCTACATATTATAGTTAAATCTTTTTTTCATCATTGTTTCAAAATAATTGAAATCATAAGGAAAAATTCCTTCTTTTCTTAAAGTTTTCAAAGATTGAAGAAACTCATCTTCTTCAATGACAATTAATCCGTTTTTAAATTCGTCAAAAAAACTCTTTATTTTCACTGTAATTTTCATCAATTTTTGACAAATAATCATCGTATTTACCAATTTTACGAGAATCTTCATATTGTTTCAATCGTTTGTAAAATTCAGCTTTCAACAATTTGATATCATTCGAATATTTGTTAAACAAATACAAGTGGTCTTTTTTCTAACAGAGTACATTAAATGTTATTTGTATAAATTTAACAAATAATCATTTAAAAATCAGAATCAGATTTAAATTCATGATTGAAATCAGGTTTATTTTCAATAATTTTACGCAAATGTTCAAACGCGATTTTTCCATAAGGACTAATGCATTCTTTTCTTAATATTCCCAAGCATTCAACAAAACTCATTTTCTTTAATGTCAATCAATTTTTTTTCAATTCTTCAGAAAAATTTCATTTTCATCAATTTTTGATAAATAATCTTCATATTCATATAATTGTTCGTAAAATCTGTTTATCATCAAGTTGGAAATTTTTGAACATATTACAAATAATTGAAAGTGTATTGGTTTTTCAATAGAGTGCATATTAAATTTTGTTTATATAAAAATGTAACAAATAATTATTTAAAAATCAGAATTAAAATCAGTTTCAAGCAAATATTTATACCAAGTTGGAGGAATCATTAATATATTATCTTCAATAAAATATAAAGTGGGTTTAAAATATAATTTAAAAAAATATATATATACGTATATCTGAGGATTGAACTAATCAATAAGACAAAACTTCTCCTGTGTCTCTGAGTTTCACGCTTACGCAATCATCAGACAGACTTTAATGAAGAATATACCTCACTTACTTAAATACATACAGTGGTTGGTTAATTAGTGAATCTATTGTAATCTGAGATCGATGTTAGCTGGGAAGTATTTGTTCTCGTGGCAGCATTTGGAAATTAATTCAGTTCTTTTGTTGAGGTTGCATGCTTTGTCGGCTTTAATGATGTTGAGTTTTTCACTTAGGCAAAGATTGCATCGTTTGGAAATGTTGTTGTAGGCGCTTGCTGAAGAGATAATAGACCAGCTTATCTTGTACTTTCCCTTGTTGTCCTTGAGTTTCCAGAAGTGCTTTGCTAGTCGGTGTGGCTAGCGTATTTTCTGTTGGGAAATGTTAGATTATGTTGCGTATATTCTTGTTTTAATGTTCCTTCTGTTAGCCCGTTGTAGTAGTTCTTTCCTGTGTTGTCTTTGTCAACACAGGAAAGATCATTGCTAACAGAGGGAACATTCAAACAACGATATACGCAACATAATCTAACATCCCGCAACAGAAAATACGCTAGCTGCACCGAACTAGCAAAGCACATCTGGAAACTCAAGGACAAACGATGCAATCTTTGCCTAACTGAAAAACTCCACATCATTAAAGCCGACAAAGCACGCAACCTCAACAAAATAACTGAATTAATTCCAAATGCCGCCATGAGAACAAATACTTCCTAGCTAACATCGATCTCAGATTACAATAGATTCACTAATTAACCAACCACTGTATACATTTAAGTAAGCGAGGTATATTATTCATTAAAATCTGTCTGATGATCGCATAAGCATGAAACTCAGAGTCACAGAAGAAGTTATGTCTTATTGATTAGTTCAATCCTCAGATATATGTATACTACGCCCTGCGAAATGCATCGAGAACTCTACCGCAAGGATAGATTTACATATATTTGTAAATTTCATTAATTATTCATGAGGGTGCAAACCAATCCCAGCACAGTATTCAGATCACATGTACACAACTGTAAACCCCAATACAAATCAACTGTCTGAAAGCTCGGGGAGGGGTTG